>CANSGD010001280.1:0-527097 GCA_947645195.1 Patellifolia procumbens | reverse complement strand
CGAATATTTCCTTAAGAACGTACGTGAATGAAAGAACTTCGAATTCTTTTTCATTTTCTTTCCTTTTTCTGAACCTCATTCACGCAACTCTAGAATTGCTTTTCTTTTCTTTTTCTCACCCTCAAGCCCCAACAAATACACTTTTAAATTCCTCAACAACCAATCTAAACCAAAAACCATAATCAGCTCAACCCATACAAAAGCTCTCCCCAAGTTAGGCTTGGAATAATTTCAAGTGAAGGCCTTGGGCTCATAATAGGGGTTTAAGTAACATAATGAAACTCATTAGGCTCAGCGGGGCTAAGGAGGATAAAAGTATATCAAAAATTCACTACGAAGCTCAAGAATAAGACAAAAGAACGCCTCTATCACGACTAATGCTACAAGTCATCGAATATCAGACAAGTACGAAGTCAAAGTCAATATCAATCTACTAAAGAGGAACTAACACACAAAAATAGACTGGATAGTAATATGAATCCAATAGGCTACAAAGTATTGCCCGCGGTCTAACCAATTCAGGTATGCAGCACAAAGTGGTCTAATATAATCTTCAAATGAAAAATCACCTTAATCAAACAACAAATCATAACCTCAAGATCACAAATGCCCAGATATCCAGAAAACAAAGTCAAATCATTTTCAAATAGAGCACAACAAGGGGCACAGGGAGGCTTAAACCAGTCATAGGAACCATATTTTTTAGATTTCTGTATTTTTTTGAAAGCAATAAATCTATCCCAGAAAGCAGTGATAAAGATACAGAATACAAACGAACTCCTCCCAAGTTGAACTTGGCAGTGTCCTCAATGCCAAAACGTGATAAGGACCTTAAAAGAGGAAAAACGTATTAGTGCCAGCTCTCGCTCGCAAAAAGAAGAAAAATAAAAGAAAAGGAAAAGGAAAGAAAAATACGAGGTTGCCTCTCGCACAGCGCTGGTTTATAAAGGTCTCGCACGACCATAATCTGCCCTCTCTCAAAAGGGCGTGGCAGTGAGTGCCACCATCAAATATCATTCTCCTCCAAATATTCTTGATAATGCCTCCAGACGGTGAGGCAACCTTGAGTGGAATTGGAACCTTCTCCACACCTACTTCATCCAAAACCTCATCCCTGCGACAAGATTGTTCAAACTTTGGTGCCTTCGCAGCATTAGTTAGTTTAATATCACTTTATCGTAACCCCCCTTCCCCTTAAACCAGATTTGTCCGATTATAGCTCCAGCAGTATACAAACATAGCATACCAAAGATAATAGGAATCTGGGCATCCTCATTCATATCTAACACCACAAAATCAACAGGGATATAGAATTTCCCAACCCTAACAGGAACGTCCTCTAAAACTTATAGAGGGTATTTTATGGGAACGATCCGCCATCTGCAAAGTGATTTGTGTGCATTTAAGTGCTCCCGTATTCAGTTTCTCAAAAACAGATAATGGCATAACAGAAACTGAAGCACCTCGTGGTAAAGCCTTGTCAATAAAAATAGGTCTAAGATGGCAGGGTATAGAAAAACTACCAGGATCTTTTAACTTTAGTGGGGTTTTTATTTGGACCCCGCTTTTCACTCTTCAGTAAGAAGCGACACGTTCTATCCCACCAAAAGTCTCTTTTCTTGTTGACCATGTCTTTCAGAATTTGGCATAAACAGGCACTTGGGTAATTAAATCTGTGAATGGAATCGTTACCTCAAGGTTCTTGACCATGGCCAAGAACTTGCGAACTTCCGATCGACCTTGGACTATTGCATCCTGTGAGGAAAGGTAGCCTTGGTGTAAAGGCGTTTCGAAACCTTCTCCTTTTTCTTCCCTGTCTGTTGACTCTGCAGACAAATCGACTTGAGACGTCGAATTAACCCATTTTTCCTCCCTCTACTTGCCACTCTTCTTCCCTGCAGTTGGGGATAACCTCATCAGCAGGCACTAAAGGGGCATCGTATGCGGTACCACTCTGAAGAGTGATGGCATTCAAATGTTCTCTCTGAACGGGTTACCCTGGCCCCTCCCATAACCGCCTCTGAGCATTAGAGCTTGCTAATTGTGCAGCTTGAGCCTCGAAGTTGTTGATGCTTTTCTCTTGGGCTCTTTGTGCTTCCTCATTATAGATCTTTGCATAGGCAATATCAGTTTCATCAGCTCAGGATTGCTTGACTCTTGTGGGTTGTTGTTTTGGAATTGAGATTATTGGAAATTTTGTAGGTTCCCGGAAGTTATTGGGATGATGGAAGTTTTGTGGTGGTGGTCTTTGGAAATGTTGTGGGGTTTGATGGTATGAGGGTTTAGGATAGTTTTGTGGGGTGCAGGTTGATAGTTTTGTGGGTTTGGGTAGTTATGTGAAGGTTTTTTTTGTGGTCTTTGTTGAAAGGCATTAGCCTGCTTGATCTGAAGTTGACTGAACTGACAGTCATGCCCAAAGTGACCCTGAACACCACATACCTCGCAGTAAGATGAGGTAATGGGTGCTTCCGCAGACATATCATTGATACTCAAAAGGGGTGCTGCTGAGGAAGAGGAACTGAAGGTGTTAATCTGTTGACTCAGTTTCGCCATCTGCGAAGTCAATAATGCAATGGCATACACCTCCCGTACCTTCCTCGTGAGGCTTCGGGAGGTGGAATGATCATAGGCTGCGGAGTTTGATAGAAACTCGTAACTACATCCACTTCCTTATCCAGAAAAACTCCTCCTGCGGTTGAATCAACAATTCTTTCTTCGTCTGAGGCTGCAGAACCATTGTAAAATGTCTGCGTCAAGAACCATTTGTCCATGTTGTGCTGTGGACACTCTCTGTAAATCCCTATACCTAGCCCGCGCTTCCCGTAATGTTTCATCCGGCGCTTGGGGAAAACGTGGCCGGTTTATTTCGGCCTTCTGCTGTTTTTGTAGGTGGATAATACTCTCTGAAACGCAGCAGAAATCTCGCTCCATTCAGTTTCCTTCACATCGTTCAACCACTTACGGGCTCTATCTCTCGGTGAAAACTCAGAACAACATGACTTTGAGCTGATCTGGGTAACCCCGGTATGTTTGACGGTTCGACAAAGACTGTTGAAACCGCTGCCAGATGATTTGCCGGGTCTTCAGTAGGATGCCCACCAAACTGGGTTTGCTGAACCATGCTGATGAGTCCAGTCTTAATCTCAAACTTTGCCGCGGCAATGGTGGGCATGGTAGGTCCAGTGGAGAGACCATACAGTTGGGCACCCCACCAAACAGTGACTTTGGCATGACTGAACACCAAGGTGTCTGTTCAAGAGGTGTTCAGCTGAACATGCTGCTTCCGATTTTTATTTCTGATCACCTGATTGTCCTAGTAAGATCGGGTCCGCTGGAATGGGGGAACCGTTTCTTTGGGGCCTGGGCATACAAAGGAAACAAAAAGAAGCAGTAAAACGTACCTCAATTGGAACAATGAAGTTCCAATGAGGTACAGAAAATGAAACCAAATAATCAAATAAAAACTTAGAAAACTAGCCGTCTCCGGCCGGCACCAAAATTTGACAGGCTAAGTCGTATCACCTAATCAAAGATAAACCTAGTCCTCTAACAATGGTAGTCAAGGAAGTAGGGTCGAATCCACAGAGAGACAGAGTTCTATGTTAATATTTAGCCAAACATTGACTGCAGACAAAAATCAGATGGAATTCGGCTGAACTAATAATTAACTACTAAAAAGCAATATAAAGATCGGAATTTAACTATGAATTAAAGGTCTAGGGAATTAGTTCGGTCCACCATGCTTATACCAATCAAAGGATCAAACAACTATCAGAACCTAGGTCGAGAATCGATAGATTAGAACACGTGTCAAGCTATATGGTTAAGTCTCCACGTCCATAATTCAACATATGCAGCATGTTCACAAACATAATCAGAATTACTGGTGTGTACTAGGCCTCTAAAAGTAAGACGGATCTGTGCAAACGATTGTTAACCTCAAGTAATCAAAGAAACTGCGCAATAACGTTAATTACTCAATAAGAACAAATCACACCATAACCTATCTCCTCGAACCCTAGAAACTAATAGTAATTCAAATAATCATGGTATAAACATGGCTTCCTCTCTAAATCCTAGAAATTGAACTACTCTTCCTTAATTGAGTCAACAATAAACAATCCAATGAAACCCTAATGATTGCATCATGAATGAATGAATAATTAAGCTAAGCAATTAGGAATAATAAAATAGATTAGAGTAGAGAGGTACCAATTGACGATTAGCAAGAACTTTTATTATGAAATTGAAATAGGTTCAATGACAAATAATCTAAACTAAGAACAATGAGAAATAAACTAGAGTAATAGCTAATGAAAAGATAATAAAATGTCTCTAAATGTGGGGAAAAGGTATTTAAAATACTTCACGAGTCTAATTAAAACGGGAAACGAAAGTCGAAATCCGCGTGAATAGTGCCAGACCCGATCGGGCCCGAGCACCAGTACCCGATCGGGCCGAGTGCAAGTTTGTCCCCTGCTGTTCTCGTGGTCCTTGCAGCAGCAGTGTACTATGGACGGTAAGGCCCACCCGATCGGAGCTCTCGCGGCGTACCGGTTGGACGGGCGAAGACTTGGGCCAGCGAAGTCGCCTCTCAGCTCCAAAGAAATGAGATGTAGCAGCCGTTGACCCGATTGGGTCGGGTGGGTAGCGGCCGCTCCGGTCTAGGGACATGTGTGCTCGCCCGATCGGATCGGGCATACCCCGCCCGATCGGGTCCGCAACTTCTATACCCGATCAAAGTAGCCATTTTCGCCCGTCGGGCCATTTTACCCGATCAGTGCACGGAAACCTCCTTTTTGACTCTTTGGCTCTCTAATCTTCACGTTTAGGGGTCTTGGGACCTCCTAAACTACCCGCTAAAGCTCGTGAGTCATCCTTCGTGCCCTCGTAACTTCTCGTAAAGCCGTGGTTGCTTCCAAATGGCTCAGAAATAAGGAGAAAACTCTCTAAAACCTGCTATTCAACACTAAAACACGGAACCATGACCATATTCGATCGTTAGCACAAAATAGCTCCCAAGAGCTCCAATGACGCACAAATTAGCTTGTAAATAAGGAGAAAACTCTATATAAATACGTGATATCGAGCTCCCCGAAGCTAAACCTTTGCTTGTCCACAAGCAAACAGAACATGAACATGGAATAGATTGCCTCGCCGCCGTAAAAATCAATCAAAGCTCAAAACATTTTCAAGACTAAGAATCGTTCAAGCAGGCATAATTCAAATTTGGCTAATCAAATCCATCCAGCCACCAATCATTCAAGCAATTTATCAAACTCAAGCATCCATGGGGCATCTGAATCCTGAAAAGGGTCTCGCATAGGTGCCGAGCTCAGCTCTGTTGTGGCAGGCAAAGAATATGCCCGAACACTCACAAACCCGACCAAAAATACCATTCCCACTCACGCTCTCATGTGTTTAAGAAGGTTCAATGACGCTCGTCTAATTCGAGTCGACTCAATTAGCATTGATACTCTTTAACTTTGACAAACTGACTCGAAATCAATCAAATGAACAATGCAGACACGAGCTCAAGAGGACTTTAGAGGGTTGTAATGGGGCTTAGGCAAGAAGTTGAGGATACTTTTGGGTAATGTGATGGAAAAACCAAGAAAGGGGAGCATAGGTGTTGAAATCCGGGCTAGATGGCTACACATCCTCCCGTCAACACCGTATAACCACGAAATATAACCCAACTCTCGCCAAATCAATGGAAAACTCATAACAAACCAATTGATTTCAAACAATGAAGCGAATATTTCGCGCCCCAGAACGTACGTGAATGAAGAACTTCGAATTCTTTTCATTTCTTTTTATTTTTCTGAACTTCGTTCACGCAACTCTAGAATTGCTTTTCTTTTCTTTTTCTCACCCTTAAGCCACAACAAATGCACTTTTAAATTTCTCAACAACAAGTAAACCAAGAAACCAATTTCAGCTCAACCACTAAAAAGCTCCCCAAGTTAGGCTTGGAACAATATCAAGTGAAGGCCTTGGGCTCATAATAGGTTTAAGTAACATGAAGCAAGTCATTAGGCTCAGCGGGGCTAAAGAGGATAAAAGTATATCAAAAATTCACTCTGAAACCCAAGAATAGAACCAAAGAACGCCTCTATCACAGCTAATGCTACAAGTCATAGAATATCAGACAAGTACCGAAGTCAAAGTCAAGATCAATCTACTAAAGAGGAACTAACACACAAGAATAGACTGGATAATAATATGAATCCAATAGGCTACAAAGAGGCCTCACAGTCTAACCACTCCAGGTATGCAGCACAAAGTGGTCTAATATAATCCAAAAATGCTCGAAATCATAGCAATCAAACATCAAATCATAGCCTCAAGATCACAAATGCCCAGCTATCCAGAAAGCAAGTCAACTCACTTTCAAAGAGAGCAGAACAGGGGGGCACAGGAGGCAACTAAACCAGTTCATGCCGAGCCATATTTTTTGATTTTTTCAGTATTTGTGAAACAGAAATCTATCCTAGAAAGCAGTAAAAGAGATAGAGAATACAAACAGAACTCCTCCCAAGCTGGGCATGGCAGTGTCCTCAATGCCAAAAGGTGATAAAGGACTATGCTAAGAGGAAAAACAATGTTAGTGCCCTCACTCTCGCTCGCAAAAGAAGAAAAATAAAAGAAAAGGAAAAGGAAAGAAAAATACGGTGCCTCTCGCCTGACTGGTTTATAAAGGAGTCCCGCACGACGATGTCATCTCTCTCCAAGGGGCGTGGCAGTGAGTGCCACCACTCATCAAATATCATTCTCCTCCAGAATGTTCTTGATAATGCCTCCAGACGGTGAGGCAGCCTTAGGTGGAATTGGAACCTGCACACGTCCCCATCCCAACCTCATCCCTGCAACAAGATTGTTCAAGCATAGGTGCCTTAACAGCATTGGTTAGTTTAATATCCTTTATCATCACCAACACTAAGAGTTAAAGACCCATAATTGACATCGATTATAGCTCCAGCAGTATCTGAAAATGGCCTACCCAAGATAATAGGAATCTGGGCATCCTCATTCATATGCAACACCACAAAATCAACAGGGATATAGAATTTCCCAACCCTGCAGGAACGTCCTCTAAAACACCCCGAGGGTATTTTATAGAACGATCCGCCATCCGAAAAGTGATTTGTGTGCATTTAAGTGCTCCCATGTTGAGTTTCTCAAAAACAGATGATGGCATAACAGAACCAGAAGCACCTAAATCACATAAAGCCTTGTCAATAAAAATAGATTCCAAGATGGCGGGGTATAGAAAAACTACCAGGATCTTTTAACTTTGGTGGGGTTTATTTTGGATAAAAGCACTACACTCTTCAGTAAGAGCGACACGTTCGATCACAAAGTCTCTTTTCTTAGTGATCATGTCTTTCAGAAATTTGGCATAAAACAGGCACTTGGGTAATTAAATCAGTGAATGGAATCGTTACCTCAAGGTTCTTGACCATAGCCAAGAACTTACCAAACTTCAGCAATCGACCTTGGACTGTTGCATCCTGTGAGGAAAAGGTAGCCTTGGTGTAAAAGGCGTTTCGAAACCTTCTCCTTTTTCTTCCCTATTAGTTCAGCTTCTGCCAGACAAATCGACTTCAGAAATAAAATTCTTCCCTTTTCTCCTCTGCCACCATCTTCTTCCCTGCAGTTGGGATAACCTCATCAACAGGCACTAAGGGTCATCATATGCAATGCCGCTACGAAGAGTGATGGCATTCACATGTTCTCTCTGAACAGGTTGCCCTGGCAATTCCCCTCTGAGCATTAAAGGGGCAATTGTGCAGCTTGAGCCTCGAAGTGTTTGATGCTTTCTCTTGGGCTCTTTGTGCTTCCTCATTAGATCTTTGCATAGACAATATCAGTTTCATCAGCTCGGGATTGCTAGGCTCTTGTGGGTTGTTTTTGTGGAGGTGGGGTGTGGAAATTTTGTGGAATTTGGAAGTTATTGGGATGATGGAAGTTTTGTGGTGGTCTTTGGAAATGTTGTGGGGTTTGATGGTATGAGGGTTTAGGATAGTTTTGTGGAGGTGTAGGTTGATAGTTTTGTGGGTTTTGGTAGTTATGTGAAGGGGGAAGGTTTGTGGTCTTTGTTGAAAGGCATTGGCCTGCTCTATCTGAAGTTGACTGAACTGACAGTCGTACTACACGTAGCCCTGAAGACACATACCTCGCAGTAAGATGAGGTAATGAACCTTACTGCAAACATATCATTGATACTCAAAGGGGGTGCTGCTGAGCAAGAGGAACTGAAGGTGTTAATCTGTTGACTCAGTTTCGCCATCTGCGAAGTCAATAATGCAATGGCATCTACCTCCAGTACCTTCCTCGTGAAACTAAGGGAGGTGGAATGATCATTGGCTGCGAGGTTTGATAGAGCTCGCCTACATCCAACTTCCTTATCGAGTCTTCCTCCTGCAGACGAATCAACAATACTCTTCGTCTGAGTCTGCGGACCATTGTAAAATGTCTGCGTCAAGAACCATTTGTCCATGTTGTGCTGTGGACTCTCTCGGTGCGTCACTGAAACCTAGCCCGCGCTTCCCGTAATGTTTCATCAGGCGCTTGGGAAAACGTGGCCAGTTTATTTCTGATTTCTGCTGTTTTTGTAGGTGGATAATACTCTCTCTGAAACGCAGCAGAAATCTCGCTCCATTCAGTTCCTTTACATCGTTCAACCACTTCTGGGCTCTGTCTACTCAGTGAAAACTCGAACAACATGACTTTGAGCTGATGCGGAGTGTTCCCCGGTATGTTTGACGGTTCGTGAAATCTGTTGAAACCGCTGCAGATGATTTGCCGGGTCTTCAGTCGGATGCCCACCAAACTGATTTTGCTGAACCATGCTGATGAGTCCAGGCTTAATCTCAAACTTTTGCCGCGGCAATGGTGGGCATGGTAGGTCCAGTGGAGAGACCATCTGGGTTGGGCACCACATATGACTTCAGTGACTTTGGCTTGTAACTGAACTCAATGTGTCTGTTCAAGAGGTGTTCAGCTGAACATGCTTCCGATTTTATTTCTGATTCGCTGATTGTCCTAGTAAGATCGGGGTCCGCTGGAATGGGGGAACCGTTTCTTTGAGACCTGGGCATGCAAAGGAAACAAGAAGCAGTAAAACGTACCTCAATTGGAACAGTTAAGTTCCAATGAGGTACGAAGAAGTAGACCAAATAATCAAATAAAAACTTAGAAAACTAAAGCGTCTCCCCGGCACGGCACCAAAATTTGACAGGCTAAAGTCGTATCACCTAATCAAAGATAAACCTAAGTCCTCTAACAATGGTAGTCAAGGAAGTAGGGTCCGAATCCACGAGAGAGACGGAGTTCTAAATATTTAGACGAAGCTGCCAGACAAAAATCAGATGGAATTCAGCTGAACTAATAATTAACTACTAAAAAGCAATATAAAGATCGGAATTTAACTATGAATTAAAGGTCTGAGGAATTAGTTCGGTCCATAGTACTTATACCAATCAAAGGATCAAACAACTATCAGAACCTAGGTCGAGAATCAGTAGATTAGAACACGTGTCAAGCTATGGTTAAGTCTCAACGTCCATAATTCAACATATGCAGCATGTTCACAAACATAATCAGAATTACTGGTGTGTACTAGGCCTCTAAAAGTAAGACGGATCTGTACAAAACATTATTAACATCAAGTAATCAAACAAAAACCCCAATAACGTTAATTACTCAATAAGAACAAATCACACCATAACCTATCTCCTTAGACCCTAGAAACTAATAGTAATTCAAGTAATCATGGTATAAACATGGTTTCCCTCTAAATCACTAGAAATTGAACTGCCTCATAATTGAGTCAACGATAAACAATCTAATATGAAACCTAATGATTGCATCATGAATGAATGAATAATTAAGCTAAGCAATTAGGAATAATAAAATAGATTAGAGTAGAGAAGAATACCAATTGACAGGAAGCAAGAACTTTTGTAGAAATTGAAATAGGTTCCCCGACCCTTAATCTAAACTAAGAACATAAAGAAATAAACTAGAGTAATAGCTAATGAAAAGATAATAAAAGATGTCTCTAAATAATAAGGAAAAGGTATTTAAATACCCCTCAGAGTCTAATTAAAACGGGGAAAGCAAGTCGAAATCCGCGTGAATAGTGCCAGACCCGATCGGGCCCGGCACGATACCCGATCAGGCCGAGTGCAAATTTGTCCCCACTCTTGTTCTCGTGGTCCTTGCAGCAGCAGTGTACTATGGACGAAATTAAGGCCCACCCGATCGGGCCTTGGGCAGCCACCCGATCGGGCCAGGCGAAGACTTGGGCCCGCTGGTGCCTCCTCGGCAGCTCCAAAATGAGTGGCAGCCATTGACCCGATTGGGTCGGGTGGTGGCGACCCGATCAGGTCTGGGGACATGTGTGCTCGCCCGATCGGATCGGGCGTACCTTGCCCGATCGGGTCATAAGCTTCTATACCCGATCAATGTATTTTAGCCCGATCGGGCCATTTTTGCCCGATCAGTGCACGGAAACCTCCTTTTTGACTCTTTGGCTCTCTAATCTTCACGTTTCGGGGTTTTGGGACCTCCTAAACTACCCTCCCCGCCATCGTGAGTCATCCTACGTGCCTCGTAACTTCTCGTAAAGCCGTAGTTTGCTTCCAAATGGCTCGGGAATAAGGAGATTTCTCTAAAACCTGCTATTCAACACTAAAACACGGGTCCCCACAACTATATACGATAGTTAGCACAAAATAGCTCCAAAGAGCTCCAATGGCACAAAATTAGCTTGTAAATAAGGCAGAAAACTCTATATAAATACGTGATATCGAGCTCCCCCGAGCTAGCCACAACATTCCCCCAAGCAAACAGAACATGAACATGGAATAGATTGCCTCACCCCATAGATAAAAATCAATCAAAGCTCAAAACATTTTCAAGACTAAGAATCGTTCAGCAGGCATAATTCAAATTTGACTGCTCAAATCCATGCGACCACCCGATCGTTCAGCAATTTATCGAGCTCAAGCATCCATCAGTCATACAAGTCCTGAAAAGGGTCTCACAAGGGTGCCATACCTCTCTATTTTGTGGCAGGCAAAGGCTATGCCGAACACTCACAAACCCGACCAAAAATACACTGCTCTCTCTCGTGTGTTTAAGAAGGTTCAATGACGCTAATCCTAGTCGAGTCGACTCAGTCGCAGAAATACTCTTTAACTTTGACAAACTGACTAAAATCAATCAAATGAACAATGCAGACACGAGCTCAAGAGGACTTTAGAGGGTTGTAATGGGGCTTGGGCAGAAGGTAGGGGATACTTTTGGGTAATGTGATGGAAAAACCAAGAAAGGGGGAGCATAAATCATTCAAATAAGGCCTAAGATGGCCTACATCTCCCATCAAGCACCATATAACCCCGAAATATAGCCGAACTCTCATAAATCAATGGAAAACTCTTAACAAACCCAATTTTCAAGCAATGAAGCGAATATTTCCTTAAGAACGTACGTGAATGAAAGAACTTAGAATTCTTTTTCATTTTCTTTTATTTTTCCGAACTTCATTCACGCAGCTACAGAATTGCTTTTTCTTTTCTTTTTCTCACCCTTAAGCCACAACAAATACACTTTTAAATTCCTCAGCAACCAATCTAAACCAAAAACCAATTTCAACTCAACCCATCCTAAACTCCCCAAGTTAGGCTTGGAACAATATCAAGTGAAGGCCTTGGGCTCATAATAGGGGTTTAAGTAACATGAAGCAAGTCATTAGGCTCAGCGGGGCTAAAGAGGATAAAAGTATCAAAATTCACTCTGAAGCTCAAGAATAAGACAAAAGAACGCCTCTATCACAGCTATTTTATCTAGTCATCGAATATCAGACATGTCTGAATCGAAGTCAAGATCAATCTACTAAAGAGGAACTAACACACAAAAATAGACTGGATGGTAATATGAATCCAATAGGCTACAAAGAGGCCTCACAGTCTAACCAATTACGGTATGCAGCACAAAGTGGTCTAATATAATCCAAAAATGCTCGAAATCATAGCAATCAAACATCAAATCATAACCTCAAGATCACAAATGCGCAGTATCCAGAAAACAAAGTCAAATCATTTTCAAATAGAGCACAACAAGGGGCACAGGAAGGCAACTAAACCAGTCATAGGAACCATATTTTTGATTTTTTCAGTATTTTATTGAAGCAATAAATCTATCCTAGAAAGCAGTAAAATAGATAGAATACAACAGAACTCTCCCAAGCTGAACTTGGCAGTGTCCTCAATGCCAAAAGGTGATAAGGACTATGCTAAGAGGAAAAACAATGTTAGGTGCCCTCACTCTCGCTCACAAAAAGAAGAAAATAAAAAGAAAAGGAAAGGGAAAGAAAAAAGATACGAGTTACTCTCCTTGCCCCGCGCTGGTTTATAAGGGGCCGCGACCGCCAAGATCCATAACTCTCAAAAAGGAGGGGCGTGGCGCTGGTGCCACCCTCATCAAATATCATTCTCCTCCAAATGTTCTTGATAATGCCTCCAGACGGTGAGACAACCTTAGGTGGAATTGGAACCTTCTCCCGCCTTCGCCATCCAAAAACCTCATCCCTGCCTTGGGTGTTGGCATAGGTGCCTTAACGACATTGGTTAGTTTAATATCACTTTATCATCACCAACACTAAAAGTTAAAGACCCATAATTGACATCGATTATAGCTCCAGCAGTATACAAAAATAGCCTACCCCAGGTAATAGGATCTGGGCATCCTCATTCATATCTAACATGAGGAAATCAACAGGGATATAAATTTCCCAACCCTAACACGAAGGCATCATAAAACACCTAGGGTATTTTATAGAACGATCCGCCATACACAAAGTGATTTGTGTGCATTTAAGTGCTCCCATGTTCAGTTTCTCAAAAACAGATAATGGCATAACAGAAACCGAAACAACACAAATCCGACAAGCCTTGCTCCAATAAAAATAGGTCTAAGATGGCGGGGTATAGAAAAACTGCAGGATCTTTTAACTTTAGTGGGGTTTTATTTTGGAATAAAACTACTACACTCTTCAGTAAGAGCGACACGTTCTATCCGACTGAAGTCTCTTTTCTTGGTGACCATGTCTTTCAGAAATTTGGCATAAACAGGCATAGGTAATTAAATCTGTGAATGGAATCGTTACTCCCAAGGTTCTCGACCATAGCTAAAGAACTTACCAAACTTCTGATCGACCTTGCGTTGCATCCTGTGAGGAAAAGAGTAGCCTTGTATGGGGTAAAAGGCGTTTCAGAAACCTTCTCCTTTTCTTCCCTATCTGTTCAGTCTTGCGGATACAAATCGACTTCGCACGTCGAATTCTTCCTTTTTTCCTCCCTCTACTACCCTCTTCTTCCCCTGCAGTTGGGATAACCTCATCAACAGGCACTAAAGGGGCACTCATATGCAATGCCACTACGAAGAAGTGATGGCATTCACATGTTCTCTCTGAACGGGTTGCCCTGTCAATTCTCCCTGCCGCCTCGAGCATTGGGGAAGCTAAGCTAACTGTGCAACTTGAGCCTCGAGAAGTTCAATCATGCTTTTTTTTTTTTCTCTTGGGCTCTTTGTGCTTGCCTCATTAGATCTTTGCATAGACAATATCAGTTTCATCAGCTCGAATTGCTAGGCTCTTGTGGGTTGTTGTTTTGTGGAGGTGGGGTATGGAAATTTTGTGAATTTGGAAGTTATTAGAATGATGGAAGTTTTCTGGTGGTGGTCTTGGGAAATGTTGTGCGGGGTTTGGATGGTATGAGGGTTTAGGATAGTTTTGTGGAGGTGTAGGTTGATAGTTTTGTGGGTTTTTGGTAGTTATGTGAAGGGGGGGAAGCGTTTGTGGTCTTTGTTAAAAGGCATTGGCATCACGTTTCTCATCTGAAGTTGACTGAACTGACAGTCATGCAACAAAGTGACCCTGAACACCACATATCTCCGCAGTAAGATGAGGTGATGGGTGCTTTACTGCAAACATATCATTGATACTCAAAGGGGGTGTCAACTGAGGAAGAGGGAACTGAAGGTGTTAATCTGTTGACTCAATTTGCCGCCATCTGCAGAAGTCAATAAATGCACGAAGTGTATTCACCTCCAGTACCTTCCTCGTGAGGCTTCGGGAGGTGGAATGATCATTGGCTGCGAGGTTTGATAGAGACTCAGAGCCTACATCCACTTCCTTATCCAGGAAAACTTCCTCCTGCAGACGAATCAACCATACTCTTCGTCTGAGGCTGCAGATCATTGTAAAATGTCTGCAAGGCGAAGAACCATTTATCCATGTTGTACTGTGGACACTCTCTCTGTAAATCCCTAAACCTAGCCCACGTCTTCCCGTAAGGGTTTCATCAGGCGCGTAGAAAACGTGGCCGCTTTATTTCTGATTTCTGCTGTTTTTGTAGGTGGATAATACTCTCTCAGAAACGCAGCAGAAATCTCATCCATTCCGCTTCCTTCACATCGTTCAACCACTTCTCGGGCTCTATCTCTCAGTGAAAAACTCGAACAACATGACTTTGGGCTGATCTGCCGTGGACCCCGGTATGTTTGACGGTTCGACAAAGCTGTTGAAACCGCTGCAGATGATCTTGCCGGGTCTTCAGTAGGATGCCCACCAAACTGATTTCGCTGAACCATGCTGATGAGTCCAAGCTTAATCTCAAATTATTGCCGCGCAATGGTGGGCATAGTAGGTCCAGTGGAGAGACCATCCAAGGTTGGTCTCCCCTTATGACCTCAAAAGTGACTTTGACATGACTGAACTCATGAGTGTCTGTTCAAGTATGTGTTCAGCTGAATAGGCTGCTTTTCTCTCTGATTTTTCTTTCGGATCCGCCTGATCGTCCAAGAAGACCTGGAACCGCTGGAATGGGGGAACCGTTTCTTTGAGACCCGGGCATACAAAAGAAACAAAAAGAAGCAGTAAAACGACCTCAATTGGAACAATGAAGTTCCAATGAGGTACAGAGAAGTAGACCAAATAATCAAATAAAAACTTAGAAAACTAGCCGTCTCCCTGCAACCGCACAAATTTGACAGGCTAAAAAGTCGTATCACCTAATCAAAGATAAACCTAAGTCCTCTAACAATGGTAGTCAAGGGAAGTAGGGTCGAATCCACAGAGATACGGAGTTCTAAGTTAATATTTAGCCAAACAGCTACTTGAGACAAAAAAATCGTATAATTCAGCTGAACTAATAATTAACTACTAGAAAGCAATAAAAAGATCGAGATTTCTAAACTATGAATCCAAGGTCTAGGAATTAGTTCGGTCCACCATGCTTATACCAATCAAAAGGATCAAACAACTATCAGAACCTAAGTCATAAATCGATAGATTTGAACACGTGTCAAGTTGGTTTAGTCTCACGTCCATAATTCAACAAATATGCAGCATGTTCACAAACATAATCAGAATTACTGGTGTGTGTCTAGGCCTCTAAAAGTAAGTACAGAGGATCTGGCAAACGATTAAACCTCAAGTAATCAAAGAAACTGCGCAATTAATTACTCAATAAGAACAAATCACACCATAACCTATCTCATCAAACCCTACAAACTACAGTAATTCAAGTAATCATGGTATAAACATGGTTTCCTCTCTAAATCCTAGAAATTGAACTACTCACTCATAATTGAGTCAACAATAAACAATCTAATATGAAACCCTAATGATTGCATCATGAATGAATGAATAATTAAGCTAAGCAATTAGGAATAATAAAAGAGATTAGAGTAGAGAAGAATACCAATTGACGGAGCAAGAACTTTTTTGAAATTGAAATAGGTTCAATGACCCCTAATCTAAACTAAGAACAATGAGAAATAAACTAGAGTAATAGCTAATGAAAAGATAATAAAAGATGTCTCTAAATAATGAGAAAAAAGGTATTTAAAATACCCCTCAAGTCTAATTAAAACGGGAAACGAAAGTCGAAATCCGCGTGAATACTGCCAGACCCGATCGGGCCCGAGCACAGTACCCGATCGGGCCGAGTGCAATTTGTCCCCTCTTGTTCTCGTGGTCCTGGCAGCAGCAACGTACTATGGACGAAATTGAGGCCCACCCGATCGGGCCTTGGGCAGCCACCCGATCGGGCCAGGCGAACTTGGGCCGGCGAAGTCGCCTCCTCAGCAGCTCCAAAATGAGATGTAGCAGCCATTGACCCGATTGGGTCGGGTGGTGGCAGCCCGATCGGGTCTGGGCACATGTGTGCTCGCCCGATCGGATCGGGCATGCCTTGCTCGATCGGGTCCGCAACTTCTATACCCGATCATGTATTTTCACCAGATCGGGCCATTTTTGCCCGATCAGTGCACGGAAACCTCCTTTTTTACTCTTTGGCTCTCTCAATCTTCACGTTTAGGGGTCTTGGGACCTCCTAAACTACCCATAAAGCTCGTGAGTCATCTCGTGCCTCGTAACTTCTCGTAAAGCCGTGGTTGCTTCAAATGGCTCGGAAATAAGGAGAAAACTCCCCAAAACCTGCTATTCAACACTAAAACACGAAACCACAACTATATACGATAGTTAGCACAAAAATAGCTCCCAAGAGCTCCAATGACGCACAAATTAGCTTGTAAATAAGGGAGAAAACTCTATATAAATACGTGATATCAGTTATCCTCGGTGAGTGGATATCCACTTCGTCTGGTAGCACAGCTTCACTTCTATACACCAAGATAAATGGTGTGTTACCCAATGCTTCTTTTACTGTCATTCGAGTCGACCAAAGTATACCTAACAAGTCTTCGACCCAAGATCCTTTATACCCGTCTAACATCTTCTTCATCCTGTTTAGAATGATCTTGTTAGCAGCTTCGGCCCAGCCGTCTGTTTGTGGTCGATTGACAGAAAATCTGGTTTTGATGTCGAACCGAGCGCAGTATGACTTGGTAGGTCCGCTGTTGAATTGTCGATCGTTGTCTGATATTCTTCTAGATGACTATTGCATTTGGTTATCAGAGATTGTGGCCAAAGGTTTTGCTTCAACTCATTTAGTGAAGTAATCAATTTCGACCAACAAGAGTTTTCTTCCACCATATGCAGTCAAAAATGGTCCTAAGATGTCCATGCCCATTGGTGAAAGGGAAGGACAAGTTGTATGGTTGTCAGATGGCTAGCTCTTAGGGCCTGTTCATTTCAGCTTATTTCAGTTCAGTTTATTTCTGTTTAGTTTGTTCTCTTCAGCTCTAATCAGTTCAATCAGTTCAGCTTAGTTCAGCTCCAATCAGTTCAGTTCAGTCCAGTTTTAATTTAGTTCAGATCAGTTCAGTTTTTTGGTAATTTAGTTGTTATGTGGTTTAGCTAATGCTATTGATAATGACAATTTAAGTAAGACATGCGTTATGTCTAATGATATTGCTAATGATAATTAAGCCAAATTCATAATTTTTAATAGATTACAACAATAACAACAACAACAATAATAACAATAACAATAATAATAATAATAATAATAATAATAACTCGTAGTCCAAGGCCCAACTATCCAAATTTTTCTAAATTTTTTAATAAAAATACCCTCTTAAACTTATGCGGGTCGGCAGGTCGGGTCATGTGGGTCGGGTTTAATAACTCAAGCAAAATGGATTAATAACTCATGTAGACCGTAAGTCAGGAATAAAATAAAATGGTTTAATAACTCATGTAGTCTGTAAGTCAAGAATAAAATAAAAATATAAAAAACAAATATTAGCCAACCCATTAGCATTACAAACATAACATTATACATTTATACAACATACTAATAAACAGGTTGCTAATTATATTTTTAGTAATCTTGTGACTATAATTATACTGCATAACATTATACTACACTAGAAATCAGTAATCTAATTACATTATAATACAAACGTACATAACATTATCATAAGTTTTGAATTATTTGTCCAATTTTATCGTATAAGCTGGTGACTATAATTATTGATGAAAGCCAAATAGAAAAAAATATTTTGATTATCCTAATTCCTATTTTTCATAATAAAAGCTTTCAGTTCAGTTCAGCTCCAATCAGTTCGGTTCAATTCGGTTCAGTTCAGTTCAGTTTAGTTCAGTTTAGTTCAGTTCTTTTCAGTAAATCTAAACAGGCCCTTATGGCATGTTTTCAACAAGTGTTTGGCGCCTTCCATTAGCGTGGGCCCGTCGTCCCCGGCTCGAAGGGCCTTAGCAGCTGTTGTTCGAGCACCTTGGTGGGTTCACATGTCCCTTCATGGATTTCTCTGACACATGTCCACCCCCTTCGATTTACACACATCTCAGCAGTGGATAGGTGAATGACTTTTTCTATAACATACCATTGTGCAAATGAAACAAGTCTGCTCTTCGCCAAAGTCTTTCAGCTTCTTTCTCAATGTCTGGCAGCTTCCCTTCTTTGATATAGCTTTGGATGTCCTTCATCCATCCATTCGACCTATCCAGATGGCACATGAGGACTTGATTGATGCTTGGCTTATAGAGCACTTCCGAAGAAATGGTTCGAGGTGCCGATCCCACGGCTGAACTAACCATTCGAGACAAAGCATCAGCCTGTTAATTCTCTAATTTGGGAATGTGTTGGATTGTGAATTATGTAAACTTGGCTTGTTGCTCTTTCACTTTCCCGAGGTACATCCTCATGCTTCGAACTCTTCTTTTACGTGGCCCACGACTAACTGCAAGTCAGTTTTAACGGTGATTTCATTATCCCCATTGAAGCAAGAGTTTCAGGCCAAGTAGTAAAGCTTCATGTTCACCGTCATTCTTAGATGCAGCGAAGTTGAATTTTCCTGCATATTCAGTTATGCATTCGAGGGGGTCAATTATTAAAAGGCCATCCCCACACCCTGCTTCGATGAAGAGCCATCAACGAACAGTTGTCATATCCCGGTTGGGCATTCAGGTTTGAAATCCGCCAAGGCTTGTGCTTTTGTTGCTCTTCGAGGCTCATATTCTAGGCTAAAGTCGGGTAGCTAGTTCGCTATTTGATGACCCAATTAGCTTTTTAAATGGCTAGCTGGTAAGTACTTTGATTGCGTGATCTTGGAGGTAAGGCTTAGTTTTCTACAAGCCATTACCAAAGCAAATATCATTTTCTCCGACATAGGGTATAGGCTTTACGCCCCTCGAAAAGCATAGATGATAAAGTAGACAGATGTTGTTGCTTTTCACGTTCAGCAACTAGTACTATGCTCAATGCGCATTCTGAAACCGCCAAGTATTTAACAGCGTCTGTCCAGCGAGGTTAGACGAGGTTTGGCAGGGTCGATAGGTGAGTTTTCAGTTCATTGATCGCTCGACCTCCTCTCCCTATTCGAAGAATGGCTTCTTGAAGATGTTAAAGAAATGTAGGCTCTTACTGCCTGATCGTGACATAAAATGACCCAAGGCTGCCATGCGACCGGTCAACCTCTGATTATGGCTTCAATTTCGTCTGGGTTAGCTTCAATTCCTCTTTCCTCTTCCAGAAACCTAGGCATTTTCCACCTCGTCGTCAAAAATGCATTTTTTGGGGTTCAACTTCATGTTGTATTTTCTCAAAGTAGCTAGAGTCTCTTTCAGGTCCTGGACATGATCTTCGACCAAATTTCTCTTGAAAATCATGTCGTCAACATAAACTTCGACGTTGCGTCCTAGTTGTTCTTCAAACATTTTGTTCACCAGGCATTGATATGTAGCCCCTGCATTTTTGTGACCAAAAGGCATGATGATGAAGCAGTATACGCCGGCACTGGTGATAAATGTTTTATGCACTTGATCTTCCTCGGTGAGAGGCATTTGATGGTACCCGACATTTGCATCCATAAGGCTAAACAAGGCGTGTCCGGATGTTGAGTCCACGAGCTTATCAATCTTTGCATAGGGAAATCGTCTTTAGGCCAAGCTTTATTTAGATTAGTAAAGTCGAAGCACATCCTCCATGTGCCCATTGGGCTTTCAGCCTAGTACGACGTTCGACAACCATTCTGTATACTGACATTCTTTGATGAGTCCAACACTTAGCAGCGTTTTAACCTCTTGGGCAGCAGCCTTATTTCTTTTGACGCCCTGATGCCAGAGTTTTTTTTGGATGGGCTTGAAGTCGTTTTTGAGGGATCTATCCCTGGCATTTCATCATTTGACAACGCAAATATCTCTTTGAAATCTCGAAGGACTTTAATCATCTCCTCTGAATTGCCTAGTTAAGGCCCTTACCTACTCGAACTGTACGACTAGGATCAGATTCGAGTGACCCTTCTTCATCTTCATTGACTGGTTTAGGTCGATTATGGTTAATCGGATGCTCATAATAAAATAGCCCTGAGGGGGCAGAGATTTCTTCGACGTGCCTACATGTTCTTTCATTCTCTTGCTCGGACCTTGTCGACAAGCTCTTTCCTTTTATTTCTCAAACTATTGGAATAGCACTCTTGAGCTGACTTTTGGTCACATGCAGCTCTACCCACCGTACCATCATCCGTGTCGAATTGTAATAGACGCTGGTAGGTCGAGATGGCGACTTTTATTTTGTTGAGTGTTGGCCGACCGACGATGATGTTATAAGGGGAGGTCAATGTCCACAACCAAGAAGTTTACTTGGAGGCATCTCCCCTGCCTTTGTCGCCGAAGAGGCTAGGTAGCTCGATGACTCTGAGGGGGTGGACAAATGCCCCTCGAGGCCAACCAAGGATTGTCCATGGCCTGAATGTCTTTCTTTTCATACTTCAATTTTTGAAGACATTCCCAATTTATTATGTTAGCAGAGCTTCCACTGTCAATTAGAACTCGACCAACTCTATGGTTGGCCAATTTCAATTTGATGACTATAGGGTCATCATGTGAGATTTGGATTTCTCTCAAGCTCTCCCCGAACACCATGGTGGGGGTGATGGGTTTCTTCGATACTACACCGTTTTTCGGGTGATATAAGTGGTTCTTTGTCGAATGGCAGGTAGGCTTCCAGAAGCAAAGCCACAATCAATGACGTTATTCATACCCTTAGGTATCGTCACTTTTGGATTTTCTTTCTTTCTTCATCTCATTTCGACGGTCTTCTCTGAGTTCTTTCAAGTATCTGTTTAACTTGCCCTCATCAACAAGTTTTTCAAGGGCTTTCTTCAGCTCCCTTCAATCCTTGGTCGTGCAACCACATTCTGGATGGTATTCACACCACAACTTCTTATCCCTCCTGTAGCTCTATGTCTTGATGGGGGCGGTCGAGGGAGGACAGATTTTCTTTTAAGTCGAGGTACATCTCCCTTCGATTGGTGTTAAAACGAGGTCATGACCTCCATCTGAAGGTTGATGTCTTTTTAGCAGGTCAGCATGTCCTTAGTATTCGTTATCTCATTCTTCCTCTTACTACTTCCTTTGTCCTACACATTCTTGCAGATATCCGATGCTTGGATATATTTCTGTGCTTGCCTCATTGCATCTGCCAAGGTCAAGATTTCCCTCATGGCCAACTCGAACATGAATCGACCTGGGTGGAGGCCATTCATCAAGGCCTTGAGATATTCTTCGTTGAACCTCTTAATATAGCAGCTTAAACTCTCTCCTTTTTTCTGTGAGACCGACATTAGGTGCATGTTGATCATCTTGTGGCGCTTGGCCGCTATGAAGTGCTGAGAGAATAAGGCCTCAAGAGCCGAGAAGCTTGTAATAGTTCCAGATAGGAGACTCGTAAACCAATTGAGGGCAAAAATCTTTAGCGTGGTAGGGAAGTACCTACACCAGATTGCCTCGCAAAAGGCTTGGACACTCATCTATGCCGCCAAATGATCAGCAGGGTTGGTGGTGCCAGAATAATGCTCGATAATATATCAACTGAAGGGTGATTAATGTAGGACAGCTAAACCGGCCCGATATCCAAATTATGTGACCTCCTCATATTCCCCTACATGGTGCTCGACCTCGTATCTAGGGGTGTGATGGTGCTCGACCTCGTGTCTAGCGGTGTGACGGTTAGTCTGCTCCTTTGACATGCTGGTAGTTCAAGTCATCTCTTGAAACTTAGAGTTTCCAACCTCGGTTTGACGAGCATGGAAGTTTTTGTTTCTCATTTGCTTCTCAGTTATTATTATTCGAGCGTCCCCTCGGTTTAGTGATATGATAGATTTTCCTTTCGAAGTAGCCTTTGCAATTTTCAACGGACCAGCAGCATGCTCCGTTAGGGCGCGCTTTGTGGGGGCTGGTCATCGGTGAGCTTAAGGTTGGTCTAAAACTATCCCTCAGTCCGGGGGGAGTAGTTTGTTTGCCTTTCAACCCGTCGACAAGATGCCTCATGACAGTCGTCATTTGTCTTTCTATTCGAAGATCGAGCTGGCGTAAATCGCCATAAGTTACATAGGGTAGAGGCTGGTAAGGAGGTATGACGAGACTGCCTCCAATAGGAATGTTGGGGTCCTCGTCTTCAACGATGACATCCTCTCTAGTCACCAGATTGATTTGTATGTTCTCATAGGCTGCTTTTCGACTCGTAGCACCTCGGGTAGTTTGTCCGAGTGTCATGGTGTTCGAAAATGTAGTTGTTTTGTTACTCCCCCACAAACGGCGCCAATTATTTTTGGGTTGATGAAACACAATGATTTTTTTATTCGGGGGAGTCTAATTTCAGCTAAGGGTAATAAATGACAGTCCAAGGTCCTTTAGTCTGAGTTTCTGTAAAATAAATACGGTGAGCTACCCCGGAGTTGTACCCAGGATCGCCCCTCCTATTCTTAAATCACAGCTGGTGAAGATAATCAGAGAGGCTTACAAGTAAATGCATGCGAATGTCTGGGAAAACGTACCTGAATGATCAAGTGAAGATACTATTTAGAGGTAGTACAGAGGTGACGTCATCTGGTGTAGGTGATGATGTCATAAAAGGTTGATATGTTATCAGGTGAAAGATTATTCATGTCCCTTGGCAAGCTTCATGAGAGGATGTAAGCAAGGATTTCATTATTGGATTACCTCGAACCCAACGCTAAAAACAAATAATTATGGTGGTGGTTGATCGGTTATCTAAGATGGCACATTTCATTGCGTGCCAAACTACTAATAGTGTCGTTTTTGTTCCTAACTTGTATTTCAAAGACATTGTTAGATTTCATGGAGTTCCTAAGTCAATAGTCAATGATCGAAATCCAAAGTTCTTATGTCATTTTTGGCTTGAACTATGGAACAAGATAGGAATGAAACTGATCGACACTCCTAGCCACCCTCAAACAAATGGCTAAACAGAATTCACAAATAGGACCTTAGGAACCCTAGTTCAAGCCCTAGCTACAAAAATCCGTAAACAACGAAAGGAAATGTTACCTCAAGCTGACTTTACCTATAATAGAGTCCCCGGTAACACTACTAGTCTTAGTTCATTATTCTTTGTGGTCTATGAACAAAACCCTTGCACCCCTCTTCACTTAGCCTCTTTTTCCTCTCCCCACAAAATATAGTCATGAAGGTGAAACAAAAGCCAAATCAATCAAAGAGATAGATGAACATGTGAAAGAAAACAACGAGAAAGTAATATCGAAAACGCGATGCAATAAAAAACTCATGGCCTAACCAACCCTAACCAGGCTCTCTAGGAGTTGCGTTTGCTCCAAGCTTTCTTCATGGCCTTCCATGGCATTATGAAGCTAAGCTAGAGAGATGGCAAAAACTCGCTCAAAGGCTAAAGAAAACACACATTCACATTCCTCTCGTCGTCCTCTTCAAAATGATACCTCTAAGAACTCAAACAGCCTCAGTTGCAGAAAAAAAACACAAACCCAGCAACCTGCTATTTTAGAAACTATTACTCAAACACGTTTCCCCCTATTACTTTCAGTTATCTAATACAAATGGTTGTAAACAGTCATCAATCCTTCACCAATACTGATATTACACAAGAGCATATTGAGGTTCAAGCTCCTGCTGCTTCCATTAATGATCTTGTATCTTCAACTCCTGCTGCTCCCATTAATGATCTTGTATCTTCAGTGGCTGCTATAACTCAGGAACTAAACCTTCAAGCCTCTGGTAAGGAATATGATATTATTGCTAATAATGTTTCCCTATTGGTGATGAAATCAATGAAACGGTAACTCCTATGGTTATTAGTTATGCTGATAAACTAATTTCCTAAAAATAGTACATTGGAAAATGTTACCTCTGTTAATAAGGGCATGGCTCTCTCTTTTTTGCCTTCTGATGCTACAAATGTGATCATTAATCTTGAAGATATTATAGAAGAGATTGAATATTGGGATAATACACTTGTAGGTCGAATTATTGGCTTTAAAGCTTCTGTTAAAACTCTTACAGGCTATGCTAAGCAATATTGGAATTTTGTTGCCGAGCCTCAGATTTTATACTTTAATAAGGGCTGGTTCTATTTGAAATTTAAGAATGTTGATGATAGGAATGCAGTTCTACATGGGGGGCCTTGGTACTATCATGATTATTCTTTCCTTCTCAAGCATTGGTCTCCTACTATCTCACATGAACTTGATCATATCTCAACTGTCCCAGTTTGGATTAACCTTCCAAATCTAGATCCTCACTTTTGGTCTGCTAAGGCTTTAAGCAAAATAGGAAGTAAAATAGGTACTCCTTTATCAGCTGACCTTTGCACCACATTAAAATCAAAAATCTCTTTTGCCTGGCTGCTTGTGGAAATTGATGTTTCTAAGCCACTCCTAAACTCTTTTTAACTCTTTCTATTCCTTTTGGATTAAAAGAGCAGGATATTAGATATGAATGGGTTCCTTATTTCTGTGATTGCTGCAAGAAATTAGGGCATACTCAAAGCAGATGTAAACATATGAAGAAAGATACAGTTGCTAACATAGTGATATTGCTCCAAAAAGTCACACAGGTTTATATCCATAAAGTGGTTGTTGCTCCAGTTGCTCCTGAAGCTCCTGTTGATGAAAAACTTGTAACTCCTGATGGATTTACAGTGGTTCCCTAGCAGGAAAGGGAAATCTCCTGAGTCTGCCTCTATTAGGCATGATCCCCAAACCTCTCATAATCTTGTGGTTAGATCTTTGCAGCTTATTGACAACAGGTTTGTTACTCTCTTTGATGATACTTTTGACATTGACTGTCAAAAGCAAGGGGTCTTGGATGAAGATGTTCCTCCTGATATTAAATGATTTTCTCTTCATGGAATATTAGAGGGTGTAATAAAGCCCTCAAGCAACAGGAAATTCTTAATTTCTTGTTGAGCAATAAGATTGATTATGGTGGCATTTTGGAAACTAGAGTGAAAGAACATAAGGGAATTGCAATTCTGAAGAAGAAAGTTAAAAGATTCTCTTTCTTTCACAACTATTCCCATCATTATAATGGTAGAATTTGGTTTCTATGGAATCCTAATACTGTCTCAGTGGATATTCTTGCTGTTGGTGATCAGTTTATTCATAGTTGTGTTACCTGTTTAAAAACTCATGCTACATATGTTGTGACTATGGTATATGCTTCAAACTCTGGTACTGCCAGGGCCCTCTTTGGGATTTCATCCTGTCTACATCTCCTAAAACCACAGATCCTTGGCTTCTTTTAGGGGGATTTCAATGTTGTTCTATCAAGTGCAGAAAAGCTCAGTCAGAATCCTGTTTCTCAGCAGGATGTTGATGATTTCTCTAATTGTGTTGCTTCTACTGGTCTTGCTGATCTGCCTAGTCTTGGGAATTTTTTCACTTGGACTAACCTCTAAGAGGGTGATGATGCAGTTTGGGCCAAGCTAGACAGAGTTTTGGTCAATTCTGTTTGGTTCTCCTCTCATATTCATGCTACCACCACCTTTCCCAATCCTGAAGTCTCAGATCACTCTCCAGCTTTGGTGAGTATCAAATCAAATGTTCCAACTCTACCTAAAGATTTAGATACCTCAACTGTTGGGGTTCTCTTCCTCAAATGTTAGACATTGTTCACAAGCATTGTTCCTCTCATTTTGTTGGCTCCCCTATTTTTACTCTCTTCCAAAAGCTTAAACTTATTAAGCATAACTTGAAACTGTTACATTCAAATAGCTTCTCAAGCATTTCTATTAGAGTCTCAAACTACAGACATGATCTAGCTCTTGCTCAGGATGCTCTCTCTCAAGATCCTACAAACTGTGCTCTCTTGCAAGCAATGAAGAAGATCAAAAATCAACTTTTCAAGTTGGAAGAAGCTGAATTAAGTACTATTAGTCAAAGGCTCAAAATTGCTGATATCCAGCTCAATGACACTAGTACTAAGCATTTCTATGCAAAGCTTGCTGAACAAAGAAGCCACTCTTATATTGGCCAAGTCAATGACTCTCAAGGTCAATGTTGCAGAGACAAAGCCTCAATTGATCATGCCTTTCTCTCCTATTATGTTTCTCTTCTTGGTACCTCTCAAGATGATATCTCACCTATCTATCCTGATGCTTTTCTTGTCCCTACACTTGATGATTCTGATAAGCAAGATCTTATTATGCCTTTTACAAAAGATGATGTTAAAGTTGCTCTATTTGCTATTAATGAGAATAAGAGTGTAACATCCCGTCCGATACAAAGAACAAAAGAGACAATATTAAATAAAATAAAGCAACTAGTGGTAGCGGAAATACCACTAAGACGGAGATGCTACTCTAAGGAGTAGAATTAAACTATAAATAAACATAAATCCTCCAAATAAGATAATCAACTTCCGATAATCATATATAAAGGGAAATGAGGTCCCATACCCTCATTCCAACCAAAGTTCCAAAATATCCAAGAAAACTCCAACAGAAACCTCAAGGTAACGTGATCCAAAATCCAAAGAAACAAACCAAATCCGTAGTTGAAAACGTAAGACAAAACATAAAGGAAAACTACTTAAGACCCTCTAAGTAGTAAGTCCTAATCCCTGACTCAAAATGCTCATCCACTATGACAAGCACCACCTTCTTGCTCACAAGGCCAAAACGCACATTCCCGGTCCAAACCGTAACAATCCTAAACAGCATCCTCATCTGCATAATAAATCAACAACTTGTACAATCAGTGGGGAGTAACTAGCAGTTCTCCCAGCACAAATAGGAACAAATAATAAACTTAAAGAAGGTAGAAAACACGCCAAAGACAACACCACAAGTAACGTAACCAAAACATGTGAAACATGATAAGACAAGCATAAACAGAAAACATGCGTGAAGAGAAAACTAAGTACCCTAAAACCAAATCATCGCACACACAATCAAGTACACATCAATACAAAGACAAAAGACCATACCGCCTGTGAGTAGACTCATTGGACCATACCGCCCATGGACTACTATGCATATTCGAGGACCATACCGCCCTGCCGAATAGCAATGCACATTCGAGGACCATACCACCCTGTCGAATGGCATACTCAACAAACCATACCGCTCGTGAGTGAACCAATGGACCATACCGCCCATGGTTAAGTAACCAAATCCTAGGACCATACCACCCTCAGGATACAAACAAATTCCTAGGACCATACCGCCCTCAGGAAACAAACAAATTCCTAGGACCATGCCGCCCATAGGATCAATCAAACACAAATTCGTAGGACCATACCGTCCATAGGATCAATCAAACACAAAGAGCAATGTATACACGCCAAGGCATACAAAGGAATCCAAACAACAACAAACATGGGTATACACGACAAGGTATACCAAGCAACTCAAACAACCAACATACGTATACACGCCAAGGTATACATAGTAAATCCAAACAACAACAAACATGGGTATACACGACAAGGTATACACCAAATCCATCTAACCAAATCATGAGTATACGCGTCAAGGTATACGAGGCAGACCAAACAACATTCAAGGTATACACGGCAAGGTATACGTGCAAAACAATTCCATAAGACAAGTCAAACATGTTGAGGCGTATAACACAAAAACGTTATCTGAGTTTGGGTACGAAGTCAATTATGACTAAGTCACAATATTCTCCGTACATAACTCTTGGCGAAGAGATGCTAAGGACTGTATTATCCTCCCCCAAGCATTTCGACGTCGACAACTCAAAGTATAGGCCCACAACACCAACAAACCGAGCAACAACAAAACTACCCAACAAACTAGGGTACAATCCCTTAATATAACAACTTAAACCAACTCAACGTACTCAAAAATGCTTAACATACATGCATAAACCCAACACCCAACATATAAACATGGTGTGAGGTCAAGGAAAAATTCAACAACAAAACGCAACCAAGAGGGCAGGCCTTGGTCGCGAGGTGCGACAGAGGTCGCGGGTCGCGAGCTGCCACTGCCCGTGGCTTGCGGGCTGTGCTCGTACGCACTCGCTTCGTCCATCAAGCGTACATCAAGTCTCAAGCACCCAAACCAACACCAAATCACATCCAACTCAACCAAAACAACACCCTAGCATGATACTAAACATCATATCCAACAATTCCTCAATTCCTTACAAATCACAAAATCATACTATAACAAAACCAACATCAAACTTAACAAACCGACTAACATGAACATAACAACTCGTTCACACATGAAAATACCACCACACAACCTTCCTAATCATGATACTAAACTAAACCATAATCATACAATCATCCAAATTCCACCTAACATGAATCTAGGTTCCCTAACGCGATTCTAACAACCTAAGTTCAAAATCTATTCCCTATCGAACTAGAAAAACGCTAGTTACCTCGATCTTCGAAAGGAGTGCCGCAAAACATAATACCATAGCCTAGAAAATGTGCGGATCATCAAAACCTTCTTCTCTCTTGAAGACTTCTCCTCCATAGAACAAAGTATATCCATCTTAAACAACTTTAGGGTACTCTAAAACAGTCAGTGGCATTTCAACCCTGATTTCCGGCGCTCTAAAGATCAGATTAAAAATTCCTCTGGTCAAAGTGAAGGTCTGGATGTTAAGAACATGCTGTCCAAATTTGAAGATGATCCAACGGTTAGATCTCCGGCAATGGCCATTTTCGTGAGGGTGTGCAGGGGAAAAACGGGAAGACTTTCTCTCTTCCTTTCTTTCTTGAGGTGATGCTGTGGGAAGGCAAAAGGGAAGAGAATGGCTCTCTTAATCTGATTATATGGACAGCAAAAGGGAGGGGTTTAATAGGTGTTAATGAGGGTACATTATGGCCATGATTATGATAGTTTATGAGGGTAAATGAAGGGGTGTAACCCTTGGATTGCATTAGTGTTACAAAGCAAAGGATGGACAGCTTTATTGGAGTCTTCTAGGAGCCTCTAGATAGCCAAGCTTTTCGGCCCTAATGGAATAAAGTGGTGTAATAAAGTTCGTTACATGGTTGGTCGGCAAAAAGGATGATTAAGCTAAATCAACACATTAGCCTAACTAAGACTAACTCAAATATTACACTCAATAATAATAATAAAAATAATAAAATGTATGATCACATTTTCATATATCAAAATAAGCTCAACTTAAAATAAATAACATTAAGATATAACTTAATTTACAGATCAACTCGTCGGAGCAATTTTATAGATAGTTACTCCGTATAAAATATAAGTTTAAAGAAATATGATATAACTAAATAAATTAATAAAAACATAAAATCAAATCAAAGAACACAAGTTAAATTAAGAAGCAAGGGCCTAAATCAAAATTAGTAGTCTTAAAGATAATTTAGCTTAATAGGTAAAACCTATGCAAATTTATAAAATAAAAATACTATGAGCATCGTAAAATAATTAGGCGTCCACCGACTATACACATTTTGAAATTAAGGTACGTATGCACAATACATTGTCCACCGAAATATTTTCTGGTTTCAAATACGACCATTTATTTAATAGAATATAATTTTATAAATGAAATTGTATTTAGATTTATAAATAACAATGTAAACCATACAAATTAACACGCGAAATTTCTAGTGAAATTACGGGGTGTTACAAAGAGCCCTGGTCCTGATGGTTATAATTCTGGTTTTTTCAAGAAGGCCTGGAGTATTATTGGAGCTAATTTCAGTGATGTAGTCCTGGATGTTTTTCTTAAAGGTAATATGCTCAATGAAGCTAATGCTACTCTTATCTCCTTGATCCCTAAAAAAAGTTGTCCTGATTCTGTTAAAGACTTCAGACCTATTGCTTGTTGCACTACATTTTATAAAACTGTTAGTAAAATGCTAGTTGCTAGAATGCAGAAAATTCTTCCAAAGATAGTTGGAGAGGAACAATCAGCATTCATTACTAGAAGAAGCATTTTTTATAACATTTTGCTTTCCCAAGAGCTCATTAGAAAGTATGAGAGAAAATCTATTTCCCCTAGAGCAACTATCAAGGTTGATATTCAGAAAGCTTTTGACTCAGTTTCTTGGCAATTCCTTTCTGAATGTCTTAGGGTATTTGGTTTCCCTGAAAAGTTCATTGGGTGGATTATGTTATGCCTCACCACTTCAAAGTACTCTTTAAACATTAATGGTTTTAGTGTTGGGTATTTCTCAGAGAAAAGAGGTTTGAGGCAGGGTGATCCTCTTTCCCCATATCTATTTGTGCTCTGTATGGAGGTGCTCTCTAGAAAACTCAGGAAGCTTGGGGAGTTCAACACCTTCTCTTTTCATCCCAAGTGTCACAGACTCAAGCTTACTCATCTTCTATTTGCTGATGATCTCTTGATATTTTGTAGAGGTGATCTAAACTCCATCAATTGTGTTCTTGATGCTCTAAAGCAGTTTGAGGGTTGTTCTGGTCTTGCTGCTAATCCTATGAAAACTAGCCTCTATATTGGTGGTGCCACTCCAGATTCCATTGATCGTATTGTTCATAGCACTGGTTTTACTCTTGGTCAGTTCCCTTTTAGGTATCTGGGGGTCCCTCTCAATTCTGCAAAGCTCACCATGGGTATGTATGACCCTCTTCTTGATAAGATTAGAGGTGTATTGTAAAGATGGAAAAGCTCTTTCTTCTCCTATGCTGGTAAATCTAAAATCATCAATTCTATGGTAATTGGCCTTATCACTTTTTGGGGTTCAGCACTCATTTTGCCTATTGGTATTGCAAAGAAGATTAACAAGCTATGCAAAGATTTCTTCTGGAATATTGACTATGATCAAAAGAAATTTTCTTACATTAGTTGGGCTAGAATCTGTACCCCTAAGCTTGAAGGTGGTCTCAACATCAAAGAGGTCCTTAGCTGGAATAAAGCTTTGTATTTTAATTGGTTCATCAGTTTAGCTCTTTTTAGCTCTTGTATGTGGGCAAAATGGATCAAGAGTTATATCTTGATCAATCATAGCATTTAGCAAGCTACTGCACAGGCCAAGCACTCTTCTCATTGGAACAGTTTGCTTAAACTGAGAGATGAATTCATCTCCAAGCAAGGTGGTATCACACAAGCTCAGCTTCTCCTCTCCTCCTGCACTCTCACAACTTCCAAGCTCTATGATGTTTTTAGGAAACCATCCTCAGTAGTTTCTTGGCACAAAACTCTTTGGGATAGCTGTTGTGTGCCTAAGCATGCTGTTATAAGTAGCTTTGTTGTTCAGAATTCCCTCCCTATAGTTGATAATATCCAAAGTAGAGGGCTCTCTTTGGCTAATCATTGCTCTCTTTGCTTTGCTGATGCAGAGAGTTCTGCTCACCTCTTCTTTAAATGCTGTTTCTCTCAATCTGTTTGGCATAGTATTCTTCAGTGGATCAGATTACCACCTAGAACTTGGACTATCAAACATGAGCTAAGGTGGTTCAAGCAACACTGTAAGGGCAAGGCTTGGTTCAGTAGATGGAGGAGATGTGCCCTCTGCTGCACTATTTATTTACTTTGGATGGAGAGAAATGCTAGAATCTTTACTAATAAGTCTAAAACAATTACCCAAATTGTATCAATTATCAAATTTGTTGTTTGTGCTAGGCTTTATTCTGTTTGTACTCCTAGTAGTACTCTAGTTAAAGCTTTACTAGATGCTTAGTTGCTTTACTAAGGGGTAGCACATTGCTATCCTTTGGAAAGTTGTAATGGTTTTGTTTATTAATAAAACTTGCACCTTCTTTCCAAAAAAAAAACAACGAGAAAGCCAATGAGAAGGTGAAGGAACGACTAGACAAGAAGAAAAGAGATGTTGAATTCAAGCAAAGAGACATGGTTTCGATTCACCTTAGAAAGGAACATTTTCTTTCGAATAAGATCCCGTAGTCCATTCAAGGTATCAGAGAAGGTGAACAACAATGCCTACAAGGTCGAATTGCCAGATGATTATGGAGTTTTTGCTACATTCAATGATACTTATTTGAATTCATTTTATGATGAGGAAGAAGAACTACCAAGCTTGAGCTCAAACTCATCCAAGAAGGGGAGGATGATGAAGGTCCATCCACAGATTCCAATCTCAAACACATGGTAGCAATCACTTTCAAGGATGTTCTTAACTTTCTTAAGTCTGTTGAGTCCTTTAACTCTATTGTTAGACTAGTTAATTAATTTTAGCTTAGCTACTTATTTAAATGCTATATTGAGTCCTTAGACAAGTCATATACTAGTTTAGTCAATTTAATCCTATGTTAGATTAACTAGATAAGTGAGATGCCTCCTTTATTTAATTTCCCTAGATCCGGAATTATTCTAAGTAGTTGAGTTGTATTATGTTTTCTTTTAAATAGGGTCAATTAGGGTTGTAATGCAGCCACTAAGCCACTAATGAAGAGGAGATGGATGTGTGAAGAGTCAAAGAATAGCATAGAAGAGGCGCCTAACACAAAGGAGGAAGTTCGGGTTTGTTAGCTGTGAACTTAGACACATTAAACAAATGAATCTAGACACTTATACTTGGTCAAGGCTCTCCCTACTTGTATGTCATGCAACTAAGAGGTGGAGGCTTGATTGGTTTCAACAACCCTACTTTCTAGATGTGCACATTTAAGGGAAGCATCAACAATAGGCGTCACCCAACAACTTGCAACAAACTTTTATTGAGTCTTCTACTTTCACGGAACATGGAGTAGAACATGGATAAGGACAGGTAGGAGGTTGCAACGGCCACTATGCACGGCCATAACCCCTTTCTTACACTATCTATGCCATAATTATATGTAACTAGTTAGTGGATCATATAGTGGTTGAATTTTTCAATTAAAAATCAAGGACAAAAACTTGTATATAGTTGGACATAAAACCAATGAAAATACGTGAGTTTTTATCCTAAACATTATAGTTTGTCATAATATTTTTGATTAATAAATGAATTTATTGAAAGTGTCTTTGCTAGCTGAATTTTAGCTTCAGATAAGTGGTGTTCTTAGGAACCTTCATCAACTTAGTGGTATGACTGTATCTAAATTCAATCAAGGCAAGCTGTTATCACATAGTTCTTCTGATATTTCGATTTCTATAGTTGAAATATAACAAGAACCAGGGGGGATAAATTGGGGTACAGACGTACCCCGACTCCAAAAAAGAAAAAAGAGAGGCAAAAATAGAGGCCCAACCTATACTATATATAGATAGATTTTTTTAAGGTGAATATGAGCCAAAAAGTGCTTACGAGCCCATCTTTTTTGGAGCAAAAAAACCTGACCTTGCACGTTCACTGAAAGCTTCTTTCTTTCCTTCCCTATTCTTGAGTTCGAACTTCACGCAGTTCGATTGTCGGCAGCCCAAACCCAAAATGCCTCTCTAACGCAATTCATTAGTTTTAGCATGTGATGCTTAAAGCATTGTTCTTTGGCCATATATTATGATATTTCATATTTAGTTTGACATTATTATCTGACAATTCATTACGAATAGTGAAACCTTTTCGATTTCTGTTGCTATTTGAACTATCATAAATTGTACATGCCATGATGTGATCTTAAGGCACAAATATCTCAATTCACTATTATACATTACGTATATGAAATGCATCTGTAGATGGAAAGGAAAAATAAATGTAGCGCGACCATGTATATAGTAAAGAGGCTTTGGATCAAGAACTGCAAACTCAAAAAATTTTGTTTGCATTAGTTTTTGCAATCTTTAATTGTTTATTTAAATTTTTTTTTGCAGGATGGTTGATTTATATTGTAAATGTACCCCAACGTTCCAAATCCTAAATTCCGCCATTGTTTTAAGGAATGTGGTGTCAAAACACTAGTAAAGACGAGAGATTATTTCTTGCCGATTGTACAGTAAAAGTTACTCTTAATTTTTTGCTTTGTGCATTTTTCCTTCACCAATATATCCATACATAGGAAATAATAGCGACTCCCAATGTATCTCGAAATAGGAAACCCTAATTCACCTTGGACTAGGTTACACTTGAGGAAACCCTAATCCTACTTATTGGTCCGTCTACCGATCTAGACTTTTAATAATATGTTAATCAGTGTTACAAAGTGTGACCTCATAGGAGTAATTAATTTAGTTATAAGCCCGGTCATATTGATTACTAATCGATATTGATTCTCTAACAAACAAATACAATTACTAAAATAATTAACTTATACTCCCTCCGTCCCCAAATATATTTCCCATTTGCTTTCTACACGATCTCCTATGTATAACTTTGACCATTAATATATTTATACATGTGTTAATAAAAATTATAAAAAGTTGATAATTTGAATCTACACATTAATACGAATCTAATAAGATCCGGTATGACTATTAGTAATATTATATAATAGTCAGGATTTATAGTCAAAGTTTACAAAGTTTGACTTAGAGCAAAACAAATGGAAAATCTATTGAGGAACAGAAGGACTAATCTATATACTTCCTCCGTAACAAAATAAATGCAACAATTAGCTTGGGCACGAATGCCAAGATATAACTTAAAAGATTAATATCTCTAATTATGTATTTGTAAAAACTATAAACATTATATCATAAAAAACTAGAAGTTGAGACGAATCCAACGAGATCCCACATGACTATATTTTTCCTTATGTATAAGTCACAAATTACGATTAAAATTAAAATTGTGAATAGTGTCAAAAATACAGTTGTTGCGTTTATTTCGTTACGGAGGAAGTAATAACATTCCTATAAGAACATATTTTTTGACCAATATTGAATGCACATTGTACTTTGATTTTTATTAGATACTCTAGGATATTATCATAGTAGTCGGCGGATGTCTATTTGCTACATGAATCACGACAAAAAGCTATGACCTAATAATTCCAAGACAAGTCTTTTTAACAGTTTTACACATGATGCCATAACCTTCTTCCACCTGCGTTTCCGTCTCTTTTTCTATTTGCTAAAGCCTCTCTAGATCTGTCTACCTTATCTTCTTATACTTTGTTGGATTTCGTTGGCTTTCTTTGAAAACACACAAACAATAGAATTCTGGGGAAACATAATCTCTCCGACATCTTCTTCGCTCATATCTTGTCTCATAAAACTCCTACTATTTGTGTCAGAGTTTATGATTAAATAAAATAATAATAAAAAGAAAGAGCAGAAACCATCAAGACACACTTACTTACGATCATGCCAGATTCTCCCACAAATTGTGACTTGCATCCTCAAAATAACAAAAATTTGGACATCCAGAAACGCCTTTGTGATTTCTGTGGAGAATCAGTGGCACTTCTATACTGCAGAGCTGATTCTGCAAAGCTGTGTTTAGCTTGTGACCGTGAAGTTCACTCTACCAACCAACTCTTCACAAAGCACACTCGATTTCAGCTCTGTGATATCTGTCATTCTTCCCCAGCTTCAATCCTCTGCTTAACTGAGCATTCTGTTGTGTGCCAAAACTGTGATTATGAACTCCATAGCCTTCCTGGAAGCTCTTTAATCCATGATAGAAGGCCTTTGGAAGGATTTACTGGGTGCCCTTCGGTTTTCGAGCTTTCGGAGGTTCTTGGGTTTGAGAATTTTGATACCAAGCCTTTAATTGTTAATGATGACACTGATAAGGGTTACTGTGGGGGTTTGTTTAGTGGGTTAGAGGAGGAAAATGATGGGTTTGCTAATCTATTTTGGGATGCTCCTACTATGGTTAGTCTTGATGACTTGATTGTTTCTACTGATAAGTGTCATAATTTTCAAGCCATGGTGGTGCCTCCTTTTCCTAAGGTTAGTACTCTTTCCCTCTGCCGCCTTTCATTGGGTTCACCAATTCACTTTCATTTCTTCTATTAACTGTTTTCTTGTTCTGCATTACTGCATATAGTGCTTTCATCAACTTTATTTGTTCTATGTGTAGACAGTGTAGTCAATCAATGAAATTTTTGGTTTCCTCATCGTTGGATTTCTTCGTTTTTTGTATTCTTTGTTGGCCTATTTTTACTGCAACGGCTGCTGCTTCTGTATATTTTATATGGTTGTTAGGGGAATAGGCTTCGAACAGTAAGGGTACGTTCTTCATGCGCATGACATTGAACTTATTAAACCCCTTTGGACTATGGAACCCCTGATTATTACTTGTGCTCACACCTGCTAGACCTGGTCGAGCCTAAAACTTATTTTTGTAAGGGGAGCATAATCAACAATACGCTTTGTTCCTTTGGATTAAATGAAGCTGAACTGAACTGAACTGAGCTAAATTGGACTGAGATTAATGGAATTGAACTGAATGGAGTTGAACTGAAATGTTTTTCAATTGATCCAATCTAAAAGAACGGGGCCTAAAACTGCTAACACCTTAACCGAGCTACGCCAAAGCCTTATGTTTCTTGTTTGTATGCTAATTAAGTCAGATTTTGACTTTTGTCCGCTAGTTCGTGGTTCTAGTTGGTCCATTACTACTTTTATATTTGCGAACACACCAGTTTGGCTATTGATAAAGGAAAGTTGGAAGGAATAGCCACACTAGCCAAACTGGTGTGTTAGGCACCATAATGTGGCTGATTAAGGAATAGCCCTCCGTAAACCTCTTGGTAGCATTCATAAAAATTCCCAGAAGGAGTTATATGAATGCTAACCAGTGGTTTACTGAAATTTGTATGTAAATTCTCAAAGTTGGAGCACATGAATACTTGCTAGGTACTAGTAACTTTTTCTGAAACGAGAATTGTTTAGACATGCTATTTGCAACAGATGGTTGCCACGATAACAAAGCTCTAACCTTGATTGCTCAAATCTCTATCAGGATAGGAATATATCTTGTGGGCAACACAAACATGAGATACTTCATCAGCTTGGTGAACTAGCAAAGGCAGACCCTGGTATAAAGCAAGATGCAAACCCCCTTGTTAGGCACCATAATGTGGCTGACGAAGCTCAGAAAGACTCCACGCTACAATATAATGATCAAGATTACCCCAAATTTCAAGGGAATGAGGTATAATTACCTTCTGGTCTTATGTCCTTGTTGCAATTTATGGTGCCATTCAATCAATACTGGTATGGCATTAAAGCTCTACAAGATTTTCTTCTCTCTTGGTGACTTATGGGAATATTGATGATCTCTCTTAGAATGACCTACAAACTCAATGTCGCATCTAAAAAACTAATGCTAATATAATCTGCCTCCCTTAAAATTTGTCATGCTAGGCCCTTGAGCTATTCCACGATACAAAAGAAGCACATACAGTAGTTAACGTGAAATTCAGATGTTATCCGTTGTAATGCAAAGCAAAATTAGTGAATGTTTTTTGCTTCTATTACTAAATATCACTATATGTTACACCTTCGATAAATGGTTTTATGATCACCTTCCAATTTGTTTATGAGCCAAACCTAACATGTATGATTAGATAGCAACATCTGATTGTAAATGGATATTCGTTGTTTCATTGTTTAGTTATCATAAACTTCACTCCTACATTAATTTTCTGAATTGGTCTATGGTTTACAATTTAGTCATGCCTATACAAATGTTTATATGCATATACAAAGTGTAAATTAGCCTCTTTATGTACAATTTCCGTGCCTGATGCGTTCTAGATCAGGTTTTCCTTGATATATGCTGATAGACTAAAGTACAAATTAACTAAGCCAACAAAAACACTTATTATCTGTAGTTAAGCGCCTGTCAGTGACATTCTGGAAAATGTGATAAATAAACAGCTAGTGTTCTTTTCGTTCAGGCAAGCGCGTATACGTGGTGCAATGACACCCTCGAGGATGTAAACGACGTATATCTTTCTGTCGAAGATATTGGATCAAATTCCGATGCACATTCAGGTCTGTGTAGCAATGCAAATCTTACCACAGATGGATTGAATTCACAATACCCCATTACAAATAAATCATTGGGATTCCCTCAGAATGTTTCCACTCGTGAATTTACTAGTGCGGATAGGGATAATGCAATTTCTCGGTACAAGGAAAAGAAGAGGAATAGGAGGTAACATCTTCACTCTTGTCTTTTGATTGTCTTAGGCTCCGTTTATTTTGATAGAAAACAATTTTCATGGAAAATCACTTTTCAAGAAAAATAATTGTCAATGGAAAACATAATTTTAGAAAGAGTTTTCCTTTGTTTGTTTTATTGGAGGAAAACCCAGGGAGAAAAGGTAGATCAAGTAAAAGAGAAGGAAAGATGAGAGGAAAGAATAAAGAGAAGGAAGGAGAGTGAAAGGGGAAAATGTGGCATACCTTCTTTCTACGATGAAATTGGTTTTCTTCTTCTAAGAGCATTTTCCACCGTTCTGGAAAATTGTTTTCCACCCCTTACCAAAACAAACAAAGGAAAATGGAAGAGGGAGGAAAACTTTTTTTCAAGAAAATCGTTTTCCAACAAAACAAACGGAGCTTTAGAGTCTTTGAAGTCATATATAACGAGTGTTTGGTAATTGGTTGGGTGGTAGCTTGTTTGACCAACTATTGTTAACGGGTTATTTGAACAGTCTGTAATTATTGGTAGTTTATAAAATTGAATAACACTAATATTGTACAAAATGAAAGGAAAAGCCAACACAAAAAGCCGGTAAAAACAGGTTTGGACTTTTGGATGAAGAGACTTTTCAGCCACTCCAAGATCAATATACCAAACAATTTTTTGGTTTGACCACATACAAAAGGTAAATGCCAAAAGCCATTCAAAGTCACTTGCCATATACCCCATAGTTTTCTCGTTAAAGCTGGCCTTTTCTTACGACCTTGAGGACTATGTTTTGTAATTTTTAAAAAGATTACATAATGGTTTTGGTGAATGTTAGGGGCAAGCCCCTAAATATATAATGAAACAAGAAATAAAAAAAGGCAAAGAAAGTACTCCTTCCGTTCCCATTTGGAATATGGGGGAAAACCAATGCAAAGTGAGGTGGATGAGAATATTTTTAATTTTATATTATATAAAGTGTATTTTGCTACTTGTTGTTTTAGAAAAAGTAAGATAGAGAAAGAAAAATAAGTGATTGAGAAATAAAAGATTCTAAAGTGGGCCCATGTGTAAGACAAAAAGTAAAAAAGTGTAGTAAATATTTGGTTGTTGAAGGGTAAGATGGGAAAACAAAAGTTCTTAAAATGGAAAAGATTCAAAGTGGGAAGTACTTTTAGAAACATCCGAAAAAGAAAAATGGGAACATCAAATGGGAACGGAGGGAGCAGTAGTTACTCCACATTATTCCAACAACAGAACCAAAAATTAGCTATCCATACTATTGACGATTCACCATTTTAGGAACGGTCACACCACTCAAGTCCTCCAATAGAATGGTTCAAAGATCCCTACGAGACCGCACGAAGAATCACTATTTTTTCGTGAAGAGTCGCACTAAAGTTGGCTACCCAATCTGGCGCTCCGTTACCTTCAAGATGACAATGCCCTATCAGGATCTTTAATTCTTTCCGACCAATTTAAGCTTGAAACCTTTGTATAATATGATGCAGGGAATGAGACAGAATTGGAGAAACTAAGATCCGGGTCATTACCTCCGAATCCACCACGATTTGGAGTCATCTTTGCCCTTCCAATCAACGGCCATTCCTCGCATAACCTCAAGCAAAGACCATAATTCATTGCAAAGATTTCATGTGTTACTCCCATATGACCTCGTATTATACTTCCCGCTCCAGCTAACCTTGAATTTCCTTTCCCAGCACCATCCTTTTTGAGTCTGACCTACCCCTCGCGAGGAGCTTCCCAACGAACCAACAATTCAATTTTCTATTTCTTCTTCACTTCTTCATTGGACGCATGTCGAGCCTCTCATGTCGTTGATGAGCACTAAAAACATCCCCCGCTTGAACTAAGATGTAACTAGTGTGATGTATTTGAATATTGCAATTTCTATTGAAGCTACGCCAGGGAAGAAAATCGCGGATATGGTCGCGTTCGCGGTAACGGTCGCGATGAAGCGGGAGCGGCTTGTAACGGTCGAAAAGAGATAAATCGCGGTTGACGCGGCGTGAATTTTTTGAAAAAATTCACACAATTAGAATTTTAACCTCAAAATGGCGTTTTTGAAGTTTTATAAGTATTCTTATAACTAAATTTGACCAAAGCAATCATATGGGTGGGTTACACATATGGTGAATTAAAAATTACTTTAAACATGAGATTCATATCATATTATATATAAGAATTGATACTAAATCATATATATTACTCAACTTAGGAAGCCTATGTCAAGTTTTTCTCCTTTCGTTGGTGTGTCCCTATTGTTTTTGTGCTACTATGCGTCTATTCCCTTTCTTTTTTTGACCAATTTTCATATAGTAACGGATGTAACGGTTAAAAAAACTCTCTAACGCGGCGAGTCACCGATATGTAACGGACAACGCGGCGAGTTGGACGTGAATTTCATCGCGGCGTTACGTAACGGCATTTCGCGTAACGGCAAGTTCAAAATCCGTTACATAACGGTCGTTACGTTACGTAACGGCCGAGTTTTGTTTCCCTGAGTTACGCTCGTTCCATTTCCACAACCACCACCAGCAAATCATTGCAAAAAAAAGGGCCTTTGTTATCGTGCATCCCCTTTTCTCTTCTTTGAGGTTACATAAGAGCCAATACCGAATTTCTAATTGACTGACATTGTTATTCTCCACCCATTGAAGTTGTTGCCATACGACTCTAGCAACTAGACATCTCCTTAAAACGTGTTCCATTTTTTCCTCCTCACCCCCACATTTCAGATATTGTCGGTATCCAGTTAAGCGTCTCAAGAAACTCTTTGCATCTTCTTCAGTTTATCTTACAGCACCAACCATAAGAAAAAGCAAATCCTTTGCAAAACTCTCAACTTCCAAATCAATTTCTAGCCACGCACGCGTTGAATACTTGGAGCTTCTAGGTCATGTATAATTTGAATCGCTAACCCAATAGTGAATCCCCCCAGAAGGAGGACCATTCTAGTAGATCTAGTCCACAACTTCTTTGTCTTCAATAACCGTGAAGCAATTTCTTTCACCAAATCAGAAGGTAAAAAAATTGGCACTAATGTTGAGTTTTCATCCCATGGTTGAACCTAAAACTTTATTGATTCTCCAATCTTGAACTTCTTCTAGAGGAGTGGGATTACATATCCAACACAGGACGCTTTCCCACCCACTTATGTTTCCAAAACATGATGAACTTTTCATTTCCAACCGCCATATTAATCCCCTTTTGAAGTGTGTCAATGTTGTCTACTATCCTTTTCGACGCATTTAACTAGTCAGTTTTGCCCTTGAACATATCTACATCACATCTTCCTCACAATACTAGCTCCTAAGTACGCTATACCATAGTTTTGCCCTTGAACATATCTACATCACATCATTAACTAGTACAGTAGGTGCAGTTAGAACCCGCCATCCTAACTTGCACAAAAATGCGGCATTAGAGTGCCATATGAACTCAGCCCCCAACTCCCTTTCATCCTTTGGCTTCACTATGTTGCCCCACTCCAAGAGATGCACTTTCTTTTTATCATCAAACACCCTCCATAGAAATTCTCGAGCTTTCCTATTAGTATCATCACATGTTGACCTGAGAATTTTAGTGGAATGCATCATGTAAAATAGAAGTGCAAGAATGGAGGAGTGAATGAGGGTGCTTCGACCAACCATAGATAACACCTTTCATTTCCACCCTACTAGTTTATTATTTATGCAGTCCACAAAATAGTAATACTCACATTTTGAGGAGCAACCATTAAAAGTAGGGACTCCCAATAACATGCCTAGATTATTAGTAGATTCCATTTGAAGTTTAGAACAAATCGCATCCCAAATGTCAAAATGAGTATGGGACGATACTAACTTTACCTCCTAATGCTTTACAGAATTTTTCCAAGCAATTATTCATTAGTAGGGCTTGATTAACAGAGGATTTACTAAAGATAATAAGATCGTCGACAAAAGCAAAGTAAGAAATAGGCGGCCGTTGCAGGTTTCCAATACTTAAGTATTTACCCATCTCTCTCAATAATATGAGGAAGTCTCTCCATAAAAATCACATACAAGTACCGAGAAAGGGGATCTTCATGGCGAATACCTCGAGAGGGAAAAAAAAATATGTTGACTTACCATTCCAGAGTATTTGAATCATAGCCGAAGACACACACGTCATGACTCATGACTAATCGACCATATGTTGTAGGAGGTGAAGTTATGACAGTTAGTCTCTAATAAACGCCCATCTGAGAGAAACTGTTCATATTCTTCCCCAAAATTGATATTTACAACCATATACCCAACTCTACCTTGCTTCCTTCTCATCAAGCCCAGCATCTCTTGAACAATAATGACATTGTCGCCAATTTGTCTTCCGGACACAAAACTACATTGTATGGGAGATATCAAGGACGGAGGGATGGATTTCAACCTATTAACTATTATCTTGGTAACAATTTTGTAGGTAATATCACACAATCTAATTGGTCGAAATTGATTATTTTTTTGCGAAATTTCAACTTTTGGAATCAAAACCAAAAAAGCATCATTAATACCTTCCATAAATCTAAAACATTATTCACCGTTCGAATAACACTTGGGTGAACCAAGTCCCAATAATTCTGATAGGAATCAGGCTGAGACTTTTGCAAGCTTTTATATCCTTAGGTCCAAGTTAAAATTTCACAATCTAAAATAGGACGAGGAAGTCGTTTACGCTCGTCTCGACCTATTTTAGGGAAGCAATTTGGGAGTAAAAGAAAGTCATCAAAAAAGTTATCAGTTTCTTCTGTGAATAGCAAGCTCCAAAAAACCAGCACCATTTTTAAAAGTTGATTCGGGTCTGAAATCAGTACTTCATCCTTGTCGTGTATACAATTGATTCTATTTCTACGACGTTGAATAATTCTTGAGAGATGAAAAAAAAATTCATTCTCCATCAACAATACAATTTACAATAACGGCAACATCCCTAAGAAATAGAAATCCACCTTTCTTTTTGAGCTCAACCATTAATTTAATAATAAATGAAGAATCAATAAAAAAATTGAAATTTAATAATAGATTCGATTGGCAAAATCAGTTCGTGACTTATGAAGCCACACCATCTCTTCTTCGGCAAGCATTTTCTCCATTTCCTCCTTTAATGTTGCTTCCATATAAGTAAGTGTTCTTGACCATCTTTTACTAATTTCTTATTATTTTCTTCAAGTTGAGCCCATAACACAGATTTCTTACGAAAAATGACATGGAAAATCATCCGATTCTAATTAGTCAAGCTAGCGGTAAATTTCTTAAGAAAAGGGATAAGTGGGGCTTCGTTATTCCAATGTTATAAATAACGTCCGCAAGTTAGTCATGGTGGATCCATATTTACTGTAACCGAAATGGTTTAAGAGTAGTAAGAACAGGGGCAAATCCATTGAGACTATTTCAAATCACGCAGAAATCCAAGTTACCTTTAGGAAGATTGCGAAGAGAAGCTCATTAAGACGTACTCTCCAGTCCTCATTTGCAAGCCCCCTATCTAACTGAGCAAAATTGAAGTTAGGTGGATCATTTCCTCAAAACCACGTATGATCCGGTCCCGAGCACCCAATATCAATTAAACCATTATTCTCCACCCAATTAGAGAAATCTCGACATCGGTGTTGCATTTCACTACCTCCAACTCCATTTATTTCAGATATCATCATGGTTTCAGTAACATCATCTATAGCCACGAATAAGGGTCTCGCGATATTTTCTTTAAACTTTTCCAATTTCGTCGAAGCTCCCTATAAAGAGTGATTGGGCTTACATAACTTGTTGACAAGACCCAAGACTCCTCTCCAATCTTTTTAAAGTCTATCATAATATGTTGGGTATGCTAATCCGAAACATCACTGTAACAACCTCCGCTCGTCAAAATAACCAAATACCACTACGAAAGCCTTGAACTTCCCCTCGGGTTTGACATGAAAATACAATTTTATCACATATGTTTTTGCGCTTGATAGCCACTCAGATGAGTCTCAACAAGCCCCATTACCATCAGATTTTTAATTCTGACTAAATCTTTATTAAAGTTAATTTTATTTCCCGCCCCTTGAAACTTCCCAATCAATATTTAAAAGACATATTAAACGTAGGAAAGATATGATAGCAATCATACAAATTCCATAATCGATAGAATGGAGGCCAACACCTCCCTTAAAGCTTTCATTGACCTATCTGTCACTATTGGTAATCTCACCATCACCATTAAGTCTGGAGGATTGTGATCTAGGGGAAGGAACAAGGTGAACTCAATTGTGGCACTGTTAGGGATGTATCTTGAAAATCGACGGTCCCTCTGTCCGAACAACGTACATTGAGGGGGGCACACATTTCCAATGTTGTTTGAATTTGCGAATAAACCATTGGACTCAATTCTAGTGTCACTTTGAGAATCAGGACTATGAATGGAGAAAACACCTTTTAAATATTTTTGTGAAAGAACACCTTATATGGCAGTATTTATTAATTTACATACCTTATTATCATATTTAGGTCAAAAGTCAAACTTTGTGTCTGGTTCTTCCTCCCGATTATTGTTTGGAAGTCATGCATATCAACCTAAATTTTTAGACCAAATTATGAGGCATAAAACGGGGGAAAAAGAGTTTCAAAAGTCGACCTTTTGGATCGAATATGACAACAAGATGTGTAATTTTATATATAATATGATATAATGTGTTTTCTCACAAGTAAATATATATGGTGCTTTTTACACAAAATTTACTCCCTACGTCCCGAAAGCTCTATACACTTGAACGGACACGTGGTTTAAAATTATAAGTTGTTATTGTTTGGTCATCAATTGTTTTTTATTGAAAATGATAGATGTGAGGTGAACTCAATTGTGGCACTGTTGGGGATGTATCTTGAAAATCTACGGTCCCTCCGTCCGAACAACGTACGTTGAGGGGGGCACACGTTTCCAATGTTTTTTAAATTTGTGGATAAGCCATTGGACTCAATTCTGATGTCACTGTGAGAATCAAGCCTATGAATGCATAAAACACCTTTTAAATAATTTTTGTGAAAGAACACCTTGTATGTCAGTATTTATTAAATTACACACTTTATTATCATATTTAGGTCAAAAGTCAAACTTTGTGTTTGGTTGTTCCTCCCGATTAGTGTTTGGAAATCAGACATATCAACCTAAATTTTTAGACCAAATTATGAGGCACAAAACGGGGGAAAAGCTTTCAAAGTTGACCTTTTAAACCGAATATGACAATAAGATGTATAATTTTATATATAGTAGCATATAATGTGTTTTCTCACAAATAAATTATATACGGTGCTTTTTACAAAAAAATTACTCCCTACGTCCCAAAAGCTCTATACACTTGACCGGACACATGGTTTGAAATTATAAGTTGTTATTGTTTGGTCATCAATTGTATTTTATTGAAAAAGGTAGATGTAAGTGGAGTTGGCGGGGTATTATTTTATTTGGATATGAGAGAGTAATGGGTTATGGTTGATATGTGAAAAGAATAAAGTAGTAGTAGGTAATGTCCAAAAATAGAGGTGTATAGAGCTTGTTTAAGCGGATATATAAGAAATTATATAGAGCTTTTTGGGACAGAGGGATTAACTTATATTGTCTTGTTTGACAAAAATTCCTAAAATTCATATCATAGCATCATCTTCCTACCATGTTGTAAAATAGGCGCATGCCTTATCTAGATTAAATGCTTGTTTGGTCTCCAGTTTCAAATTTATGTTTTAATGGAGCTCGTATGATACATTTCGTTTGTTCTAGAACAATAACTGCAATAGGATGCACAACATTTAGAGGTTGTGACGAGGTGAGAGATAAAGGATTAATGACATGTGGAGAAAGATAAAGATAACCTATTAACCAAATGAGTAGCATTTATTTGAAACTTACTCAAATGGAAATTGTAAGACTTTTTATAGAAAAGAACAAGTATATAGTATAATAAGCTCAAAAACTACCTAATATAATAATACGCCTTATAGGTTTAAATGACTCATGTATTATTTATTTAATTTAAGTACATTATATATGCATTACTAGTAGTTTTATAATAGTGAGTGGTTTTCCGGTCATAATAAGTGGTTTCCCGCAAAAAACCACCCATTTTGTTAAAAAAATCCATCAATGGATAGTGAAAGCTGATGGCTTATATAAGGTACTTAGATTGAACAAAATTAAGATAAGTATTTAAACTACAAGATGTACTACAATAAGTATTTTTTGCAAAAAATTGACAACAGACTAGAGGTTTTCATATTTTTTAAAAATTTTAACTAATTGAAAAGTGGAAACAGAACGAGAACAAAAATTGCTAATTAGTTATGTTCCCAGATTATATAATATAGAGTTAACAATACCAATAGTATATGGTAGCTTAAATAAAATCTCCCGAGATTAATTGGAAAATTGGAAAGACTTATGTGTTATTAGGACATGACAATATACGGAATGTAACCTACAGGTTTGAAAAGCACATCAGATATGAATCACGGAAGCTTCAAGCAGAAAATAGGACAAGAGTCAAAGGCCGCTTCGCTAAGGTGGATAACCGTACGAATCAGACATGAAGAGCAGCATCTTCTGCAGTATTAAAGAAAGCTTCTGCTCCAAATACCTCAAGTCATGCTGATGAGTAGTCATTCTTACGCCGAGCTGGCGTTAGAGTTTGTAAAATAGTAACGAGCTAATGGTCTGTATGCTACACCTAAATAAGGTGCGTAGTCTTGTATAGTTTAAATATAAAATTTGCTTTACTTGTGTCAAACAAGTTATCACGACTGTTCCTGCATCGATTTGGGAGGCAGAAAATTAGATAAAATGAAAAACGGATTACATTTTAATGCCTTATGTCTGCATTGTCCTTGTGCACATTCTTGTTTGAACTTAGGGCTTGTTTGTTTAGGGGATAAGAGGTAGGGGTAAGGATTTCTTGTACCTCTTTACCCTTATCCCATGTTTGTTTAGGGGGATTAATAAATTTTGGTGGAATAGGGATAGGGATAAAAACCCAAGTTATCCCACCAAAATTATACCTTAGAGCAACTACAGTCATGATCAATTTGATCATAAGAATAGATCATAAGGTATGAACAAAAAAAAAGTGGCCTACACTCATGAGTGAAAGTAGATCACATTGTAATCAATCATGAAATAGATCACATTGTGATCAACTAGTTCATGAGAAAAGCAAAAACTGGCCCAATCACACAGTGACATGTGGCAACAGTTTTTGTTTAAAACTACAAAATAAAATATCGGACAATCTACAAAGTATAAAAATTTATAAAAAATACCAATGGTTATATTTTCTTGAGATCTATAAATAGAAACCCATTTTGCTATATTTTTATATACTTTTGAATTTTTTTAATTTTTAAATACATAAGTAATTGATTGATCATGAGTGGGGTGCCTTTGATCAAATTGATTGTAAAACATGATAAAAATTTTGAGATGAGTGAGAAAGTGGTAGAGAAAGAGGAATGATGTGTTTTTTTGTTCATGAGTGGTGATGCTCTTAGGGAGAGTGGTATAAGGGATGTGGATAATGATATGAGATGAAATTACAAACATATCCTTAATGATAAGGGATAAAGGAGGAGAGTGTAAGAAAATTAGTAAGGTTAGTTAAGTAACTTTATTATTTATCCCTAATCCTATCCCAACTTATACCAAACATAGGATTACTCTAATTTTATCCTTATCCCACTTACCAATTTCTTATCCCTATCCCAACCTTTATCCCTATCCCTATCCCCATGACATACCAAACGACCCTTATGGGAATTTGAGAGGAAGGTCGTGTTTGGTGGTAGCCTTAGATAATTTAATATTGATGTTTGGTGGAGAAATGTTTTAGATAGCTTGTGTTTGAAGTAGTAGTTTAGAAAACTTCCAAAATTTAGCTTTTGGAGTAGTTTGTATTGCCAAATATGTTTTATTTTGTCGTTTTAATCCCATTACTAATTTTACCAAACATTATTTGTTTTACAACCTTCTTCGAACTGTTTCAAGTTACGATTTTGACCTTTTTGTTTGTTTTGTGTTACCAAACTTTATTAGTGTTTTGTTTGTTTTTTCGTTTTATCTCCTTTTCTCTTTGCTATTAGGATGGAATACTTAACTAGGAGTATGCAGGCTATGGATGTTAATCCTCAGTTTAAGTTTCAACCCAAGTGTAAGAGAGTGGGAATCACTAATCTTGTGTTTGCTGATGATCTTCTAATATTTACTAGAGCTGGCTCCACTTCTATTAGGCTTTGCTTTCAAACTTTTGAAAACTTTTCTTCAGTTTATGGCTTGGAAGCTAATCTAGATAAAAGCAATATTTACTTTGAGGGTATTTCTGAAGATCTTAAAGATACTTTGAGTGCTTAGATTGGTATTCCCGAGGGTACCTTCCCTTTTACCTACCTTGGTGTTCCTTTATCCACAAAAAAGCTTAATTATTCTCAATGCAGGCCCCTTATTGAACATATGCTTGCAAGAGTGGAAACTTGGAATTCCATGTTTTTGAGTTATGCTAGTAGACTTCAGGTGGTTACATTTGTTCTTTCAAGTATGCAGATTTTTTGGTGCCAAATCGTTATTCTTCCTAAGAAGATTCTAAAGGAAATCAATGCTTGTTGTAGAACTTTTCTTTGGACAAGGGATGCTTCACAGTCTTCTAAAGCTCCTATTGCTTTGGTGTATTTGTGTCTTCCTAAATCTGTTGGGGTTTTAATATCAAGAAATCTCTATACTTGGAATAGGTATGCTGTTACCAAGATTTTGTGGGCTCTCTCTGTCAAGAAGGACAAGTTGTGGGTCAAATTATGTTGATACTATGCAAATTCCTCTTACTAGCTCTTGGAACTTTAAGAAGATTTTGCAATATAGAGAAGATGTGCAAAGAGTAGGAGGGTGGTCTAAGATTCTGTCCCCTAAAGGATTCAGCATCAATAAGTTGTATCAGCTACTTTTGGGAGATTTCTCTAAGGTGGTTTGGAGGAAATTGGTCTGTAATAGCATCACTTCTCCTAGATTTCTCTTTATCACCTGGATGGCCATTCAGGGAAGATTGCTTACTGTTGATAGGCTGCTTAAATGGAGTATTGATTGTGAGGCTGATTGTAAACTGTGCAACAACTTGCCTGAAACTCATTCTCCCCTTTTTTTGAATGTCTTGTTTCTGCTGAGATATGGGGGCTGGTACTGATGAAGCTGGGTATTCAGAGGCTTACTCTTGGTTTTACTGTTGAGTTGTAGTTTGTTGTTCAAATGAGTCCCAAGAAGAATTTGAAAGCCAAGTTGTACTCTATAACTTTTGTTGAAACAATATATAGCATTTGGTTGTATAAGAAAGAAAAAGTGATTAGTAATTCTACTAAAACACTTAGTCAGTTGTATAGGGAGTTGATATTTAAAATTGCTACTAGGTGTACTCCTAATATGGGAGAACTCTTATTGTAATTGTGTGGCTTTCTTTGTATCTCAAACCCTTCCTAGAAGGTGTGGAGTTACTTAGATTGTCTTAGTGTTTTTTTGTGGGGTTTTAATTTCCTTTGATATAAAATTCTTATTTGTCAAAAAAAAAATGGATACCAACTCTTAATTCTCTCAAGAATAAAAAGGTTTCATAATCTCTATTTGTTAAGATAAAACACAAGTTGCAATATTGTTTTGGTTAACAACCTTACAAGTAAATAAGCTCACCTTTTCATTCATAAACATTCACCTTTTGAGATGACATTACACTACTTAGCACATAAAATAAAGTGAGAAAAATGTACACATTAAGCTTAGAAAAAGACCATAATTAAACTTTTTGATGCAGAAACATCTACATTAGCCCTGAGTCTTCTTGGAAATAAAGAAGAAAGGATTGAAGTACAAATTTTGAGTTTAATTAGCACTAACGTTCCTAAAGTGTTGATTAAACAAGTCTAGATTAAGCTACGAGCCGTTAATATTTTGTGAGCAAATATATTTAATGATACCCTAATCCATAATTAAATATGATTAATTATGTTAGATGAAAGGTTGAATAGCTTAATTAGATCATAAGCATTGTTTAATGTACTTAAGTCAATTTACGGTTTTGCTTATGGATGATTCGGTTTATATAATCAAGCCGAATGGACCTTAATTTGATTTTAAGAGGCTACCTCATGCTCCTAGCTAATCTACCTCAAGGATGGCAACCATCAGCATATGAATCCCACATGGAGGTGGGTGCATGGTCCAATGAGGAAAAAGAGCTTAAGAGGAAGGGAAGCCATGGGAGGTAGTTTCTTCAGTTCTAGACTCCTGCAAATGCTGCAAATTGTGGAGGATATTTTCCTTAGTTTATGTAGAATAATCCCCTATTGGCCATCTTTTTATTTAAGGTCAGTCAACAGGATTTTTCAGCCATTTTGTAGGAAGCTGCTGAAAACATCTACGTTTTTCAGAGTCTTCATTTTATCTTCATTTTTTACATAGGCAAATTACCTCCAAAATCTTTAGGCATCTTTTATCCTTAAACTGTCTAGTTTGTAACTTGGTATCATTATTATAATTTGGACATCATTTAAAACTTCAAAACATTGCAATACTAGCAGGGCCGGCCATAGGGGAGTGCAAGGAGAACAATTGCACAGGGCCCCCGGAACTTTTGGCTTATTAAGGGCCCCAGTTTTACAATCTATATAAAAATGATGATGTCTAATAAACAACAAATTTCCTTTGGCTCAGTGGTAGAATGGTGCGTATTTCAATGTGAAATCAATGTAAACTTTGGTTAGTTTCGAGATCAAGCCTTGCTGCCAACATTAATTTTTTCCTATTTTTTTTTTACTCTATTCATGCTTTTCAAATTTTACTTTTTCTCATGCAATATTGATAAGCTATAATATAGGACTTTGTAATTTATGCTTCTATGAAGTTACAGCTACCTAATAAACAAAGCCTTTTGTAATTGACATTTATAGGTATAGTTCTTAGCCAAGTTACCATCCCTTTTTTATTCTTATTGTTTAAGTTCCATCAAGCATTAACCACTCTTGCTATTTACTTTCGTATCTAGTAACTTGATATCATTTTTTGTATTTGAAGTTTCGCGTAATTTTTACTTTCAAACTGTTATAAGCTGAAAGCTTAATTTTTATTCTCGTATTTGAAAATTGCATGAGATAAAGTTTTGGAATAAGACATTGTTTTATCAGGTCATCTTTTAGTTTTTCGCTCAGAGCCCCGAAATTATATGGGATGGCCCTGAATACTAGAGCTGTGTGCTTATGTATTTGGGATCAGTTTTGATCTTTAAACTAAATCTTGATTTCTTGCAATTTATCGTTGAATTTATAGTTAGACCTTAAAGTGGGTTGATATTAGAGACTAATTTCATAATACAACCTTAGTTTGGTAGTACTTGGGTTGGCGTTAGTTGGTGGTAGTTCGTTTAATCAAACATGGATAGTTATCGAATATCATTTCTTTGATCTTTCTAGTCATAATGCTCCCAATGCTCTAAATCTATATGCATCATTTGGTATTAGTCTCAAGGTTGATCTGAGAGAATTTCAATCATCCTTAAAATGTCCTCAACCCAAACACAATCCCTTTAAAAATCATACCCTTTATAAGCTCAAACACACTTCTTTTATTGAAAGTCACGTTTGTTCTTAACTGAATCTACCATGGAGGAGATGGGAGATAATCAGTTTAGAAGAGGACTGACAATGAATGAATTAATCAAGTTTGGTCAGCATGGAGAATAGGTTGGAGGCCTTAATTAACTAAACAAATGGCTAATATGATGACAATGATGAGAGATATGCCAGTGGGATGAGGTGTAAAACACGAAGAAGTGAACAAGTTAGGGAGGTTGAAGATGAACTCGAATATGACACTATTGAGGAGAATTACTATAAGCGTCCATTTAGATGAGTAAGGAGGGTCATTAAACACAAGGATGAATTTAGGGATTTAAAACTTGATGTCCCTAAATATAATGGAAGCTTGGATCGTGATGTTTTCCTTGAATGGTTAACAAGGTGTGATCGGATTTTTCAGTTAAAAGGCTATGATGATTCTAAGTCTTTCAAGGTAGATATTTTTAAACTAAAGGGATATGCATCTATTTGGTGGGAGAATCTGATTCTTCCTAGAAGAAGAAAGGGAAAGGAGAAGATGAAGAAGTGGACGAGATTAAAGAAGAAAATGAAGGGAAGGTTGTTACCTTCCACTTATACTCTTGATTTGTATACCCAATTATCTAATTTGAATAGGGTAGCAAAGGAGTGAAGTCTTACATCCATAAATTTGAAAATTTGATGATGTGCCAGAACGAGAGGAACAAACCATGGCTCGTTTTCTGAATGATTTGCAGAAGGACATAGCAAGAAAATTGGAACTTGAATCTTGTTCCAGTTTGGAAGGTATATATATTCAAGCTATCTTTGAAAATTAAAAAACATATCAAGGAGAATCAGGAGAAGGCGTTTACAAAGGGAACTTCCTACACCAAGGCAGGTTCGAATTTCAAGCCTACATATTAGTCTCCTTTCACACCTAAATGAGTAAACTTCAAAAGCTGTTGACAAAGGGAAGAAATTAATTGAAGATTCTTCCACGAAGGTCGATGTTAAGTGCTTTTAATGTCATTTCTATGGTCAATATCAATCACAATGTGCTAACCGAAGGCCGAAGGGTAATGACCTCAGTTGATATTAAAAGCATTGATGATGCACTTCGGCTCAAAGAACAAAATGAAGAAAACAATGAATATGAGGAGGCCAAATCTAAAGGATATGAAATTGGTGAAGCTGATGTTCTTGGACCAGTTGAAGGATTGCATGAACATCTTTCACTTTTTCTTAGAAGGGTCCTACACACTAAGGAGGCCGAAACCAATCCATCTCAAAGAGACCATATTTTTCAACCCATATGTTTGATTGGAGGGAAGATATATTGTGCTTGATGATTATTGATGGAGGAAGCTATACTAATATGGGTTCTTCAACTATGGTGGCCAAATTTAATCACCCTACCTTCAAACATCCAAAACCATATAACCTTCGTTGTCTTAATGATGATTTTCATGTGTAGGTAACGAAACAAGCTTTAATTAGCTTTTCCTTTGGTGATTCTTATTCTGATGAAGTAGTTTGTGATGTCTTACCTATGGATGCATGTCATTTTGTATTAGGAATATCTTGGCAATCTGATAAAGAAAATGTTCATAATGGAAGGACTAATACGTATTCTTTTAAACACAATCAAAAGAAAATAGTCCTTAACCCGGGAAAGCAAAACACGAACTCTAAAAAAAAAGAATCAATCCCCTCCAAATCCGGAAAACACAAACAATAAAAGACCTTGTTCTTGTCCCAAAATCAAAAAGAAAAAGTTGTTAAGAAAGGGAAAGCAATGTACTTATTATTACTAGTATCCTAAAATTGTGTTTATGTTCATGAAATTCCTTATTTGGTTAAGCCTTTAGTTAGGGGATTTATTGATGTTTTTCCTAATGACCTTACATCTAGTTTACCTCCTACTAGAGGAGTAGAACACCAAATTGATCTAAAACTAGGGGCGCTACTTCCTAACAAGGTAGCGTACGGATGTAATCCTGAAGAAGCAAAAGAGCTTCAAAAACAAATTGGCGAACTGTTATCTAAAGGATTTATGCGCGAAAGTCTTAGTCCTTGTGGCGTGCCTGTTATTTTGGTTCCAAAGAAGGATGGTTCGATGAGATTGTGTGTAGATTACAAGGCCATCAACAAGATTACGATTAAGTATAGGTATCCTATACCTAGGCTTGATGATTTGCTCGATGAATTACATGGTTCCTGTAATACCCGTAATCTCATTAGAAATTTTGCGCATTAATTTATATGGTTCACATTCTTATTTATAAATTCGAATATAATTTCGTCAAAAACTACATTTTATTAAATAACTTGTCGTACTTGAAGCCGAAAAATAATTCGATGGACAATGTATTGTGCATACGTGGCTTCATTTCAAAATGTTTATAGTCGATGGATGCATAATTATTTTACGATGTTCATATTATTTTTATTTGATAAATTTGCGTAGCTTTACTTATTAAGTTAAATTATCTATAAGGCTATTAAAGTTTCATTTAGACCCTTGCTTCTCATTTTAACTTCTGTTCTTTGATTTAAATATTTTAATTTCAAGCTTTTATTAATTTGTTTAATTATGTCATTTTTCCTCAAGCTTATATTTTTACATGGTACAACTATCTATAACATTGCTCCGATGATTTGGTTTGTATACTAAGCTATAACTTAATGTTATTTATTATAAGTTGAAATAATTTTGATATATGAAAATGTGATCATACATTTGATTATTGTTATTATTACACCCTTCGTCCCATATAACTTGATATAGTTTGACCGACACAAAGTTGTAGGAGTGTAATTTGACTTGTTTTTTTTTATTGTGAGTAGTTATTTTTTGGTATTATTTAAGTCCATAAAGTACAATGTGTGACAAATGTGGGCAATTAGTGTATTGCAAAAGTAAAATAAAAAGTTAAAGAGAGAGAATGCAATAGGACAAATGTGGACATATCCCATAATAAAAAATATATACTTTTGGTGTACTGCTATTTTTAGAAGTGTATCAAGTAATATGGGACAGACGAATATGGGAAATGTATCAAGTAATGTGGGACGGAGGGAGCATTATTGAATATAACATTTGAGTTAGCCTTAGATAGGCCAATGTGTTAATTTAACTTAATCGTCGTTCTATCGAACCAACCATGTAACAAACTTTAGTCGTCCACTTTTTTCCATTAGGGCCGAAAATCATGGTCATTTAGGGGCTTCTAGATTAGACTCAATTTCAATTGTCCATACATTGTTAGTAGCCATAAAATGCTAAGAGTTTGTGCCTCGTCGTTGCCTCCATTAACACCCCTTTAATGGTTACTTAATTACCCCCATTACTCACTTTTATCACCCCCTTTAAACCCCTTCCTCAAGAAAGAAAAGGAAGAGATAAGTCTTCCCGTTTTTCCATTGCTCACCCTAACGAAAATGGAGATCGAGATCTAAAAGTTGGATCTTCTTCAAATTTAGACAAAATGTTCCTGACATCAAGGCTTTAACTTTGACCGGAGCGCCCTCGAATCCACGCTTTAGGTAGCTGTGAATTTTGATCGGAACACAACTGCTGTTTTAGAGGATCATAAATTTGTTTAAGGGGGAAGATCCTTTATTCAATGGAGGAAAATAACGCAAGCAATTGGAAGTCTTCAAGGGTGAAGAAGGTAGTGACGTTCCGTACGTTGTCGAGGCTATTCTATACTATTTTTTGCACTCCCCAAGACGATCGAGGTAACTAGGGTTATTGTAGCACTTTAGGGAATAGATTGTGAACTTATGATGTTTATAATCGCATTGGGGTACTTAAAATCATGCTAGGTGGAACATAGATTATTGTATGTGCGTGGTTCTTTGTAGTATCAAGATTAGGATTGTTTTTATATTTCAATTTGGTGTGTTAAGCATGTTTGTATGGCCTTGTCAATCTCCTTGAATGATGGTGGTGGAATTTGATTGTTGGTGGATGGAATGAAAATTGGTGAATTATGGACTTTATGATGATTTGGGAATTTTGATGTTGTATAGTGTGAAACATCATGCTAAGTAATCAATTTAAATGGTTGTTGGTGTTGGATGGCTTGAACTTGATGCTTAAATTTCATATAAGCATGATTAGATGTCGAAGGAAACACAAGCTTTTCCCAGCAGACGCTGCTCGCGCCCCGCGAAGTGCTAGGTCGCGACTCCCGACCTGGGTCGCACCTTGCAATGGAGGTTCTGCCTCCCCATTTATTTGAGTTTTTGATTATTTCCAAAAGCGTTTACAGCATGCTTATTTGTTGTTTAATTGGTTTATATACGTATATTGAGCATGTTGGAGTATGTTTTGGGTGGTTTGAAGTCTATTTGCGAAGGATAGGTGCCCTACATTGTAGGGTAGCTTTTGGTATTGTTTGGTTTGATGTGTTGAGGTATATACTTTGAGTTGTCGACATTAAAATGCTCGGGGGAGGAAAATATTCCCCTTAGCATATTTTTCGCCAAGAGCTATGTACGGGGAACATAGTGACTTAGTCATAATTGACTTCGTACCCAAACTCAGACGATGTTTTTGTGTTTATATATCTTGACGTGTACATATTGTTGTCTTATGAACATGAATCTCTTGTATACCTTGTCATGTATACCTTAATGTCTTGTGATTATGGATTTCTCTATACCTTGACGTGTATACTTTAATATCTTATGACTATGGATTTCTTGTATACCTTGTCATATATACTCACGTTGGTTTTTATGGAATTCTTTGTATACCTTGACGTGTATACCTTCTCTTGTAATTTGTTAATCCTACGTATGGCATGGTCATAGGAGTTGTGTATGTTAATCTTACGGACGGCATGGTCCTATGTAACAACCGGGATCTGCGACCAACCTAATTAAACCCTAATGCAGCGAAAAACTTAATCTAGGCTATTACCATCACACTCACCACGAGTCTGGAGCTCAAAAACCTTGACTTATCAAAACTTTTAAACTAGAATGACTATATTAAAACCTTTAACTATAAGTGATACTATATTAAGTGAACCTAAAACACTTCAAACAACTAGATTTGTTGTTAATATTCTACTGAAAATCCGGCAGAGTTCTGTTTGTAAAACAGACTGCCTAAAACTTATTTTAGGACTCGCGTCCACTTATAAACCTGTATTTACCAAAATCCAGCAACCATTATAGTTTAAACTTAATAACTCAAACTCTTTTAATTTACTTATTAACTATACTATTACAAAGTTGATCGTCTTCGCCGCCATTGAAATAAAAGGAATACAACATATCGAACCTTCTTCAATGATACTACCTTCATGTGTCTACATATATCGGCACATAGTATCATCCAAACTGGCTTAGCAAGATTTCATACTGCAAAGCCAAACATATATGCAAACAGGATATGTTAAACATATCCTACAAATCATTTTCTTTCAAAACATTCAAATAAAATAATAAACTTTATAAAACCTTTTCTTTATTTCTTTTCTAAAACAATTCTTTTCTTTTCGTTCTTTGAAATCAAATGCTTTCTATTTCCTTTTTCAAATCTTTTCTTTTTCCTTTTCTAACAAATCATTTATTTCCTTTTTCTTTCACGAAGAAAGAGTCATAAACCTAGGGAATGGAACGAACTTACTTGCCTTTGGGCTAACTAGGCCCTCTGGATAACTATAGACAAAGAACCCTAGTGTGCACACCCTACATACGGTCATACCGCAGCAGAAGATCTAAATCTGAGGTATTAATCAACGTGCCCCCCAACTATTCTATAACTGTAAAGTCGAGACAAACCCGACGAAGTTCTAATTCCTTGAGATACCACTTAGGTAATCCCCCCAACTTTAATAATACAAAACTATTTTTGGAGATGCCACTTGGAGATGCCACTTGGAGATGCCACAAAGGCAACCCAATAACTTTGCAAACATAAACTATCTATAAACCTTTCTGGAATTTTACAATCTTGCAACTTTTTTATAACGTTCTATACTGTGGTTCTTAAACCAAACTTATTATCTTTGGAGGAACATCCTCCCATTCAAACCAATCTCAACAAAATTTTAGATGAAAACCCTTTTTAAAACTCTTCTGGTAAACTATGAAATATCCGGTTAAAACTAAACTTCTATCTTTTAAAACAAACTAAGTCAAAAGGAGTTTGAAACCTTTATAAAACTCTTCTCGTACCTATAAAAGTATTAGTAAGAAATCTTATCTTTTAAACTTTGCTTGTAAACTTAAAAAATATTTAAGTAAGACATCTTGCCTCTTTGAACTTTTTACATAAACTATAAAAGGTCTAAATATGAAATATTACCTTTTACGAGTCACAACAAAACAACCCACCTCCAAAATGACTATTTAGTGAATTCGAAAGCTACATAATAACATATATGTATTCAACAAATAATAATAGACTTGGCTAACTAACAATGAGCTTTAACTAACTCTAGTTTTAGAAACAACCAACTTCTTCTAATCCCATATAAATCATGTAAACAAGCATATCATAAACCATATAAATGACTTTCATGTTCTGACTCGAACATTCATTTAACATTCATCGCCGTCTAACTAAAACCTTTACCAAATTAATTAAAATCATCTTACTGTGTATAAAATCAACATTTAATAATCGTATAGATATTTGGATACCCAAAAGTTCAATATGAAACAATTCATTGGAAACTTAAAGTTTTAAAATAAATTATACTAAATATGAATTTTCGGCAGAAACGTAAAATGAGGATAACTTCATCCTACGATGTACAGATGAAGTGTTTCTCGATCCTATCTTGAGTAAATTTTCAATAGGAACAACTTTTGTGAAATAGCATTTTTGCTAAAAATGCCCAGAATCGCAATTTACAAAAATGGTATGAGCTTTTTACGAATTACAACACTATTTCTTCAAAACATTAACCATCTAACTCTTCTTTTTTTTATTTTGGAAGGTAATGTGGAGGACCCTGACCAGATTTCAACTAAAGCAGTTTATTGATCTGCTATTTGCGGGCCCGACATTTCGGAGTAGGGGGAATGGTAAGGGAATCCCCACCCCCAAATGCCCCTGGTGGGATTTGATCCAATGACCTTGAAGTCATGAGGCCAAATCCTTATTCACTAGGCCAAGCCTTGCTTGGTAACCATCTAACTCTTCTAATGAACTCAACTACTCCATATTCATTTTTTTTTGAACCAGATTATTAACTCTTCATACATCATTTGAGATTAAAACCAAACTTCAATCCTTTCAACTCACAATAAGAAGTTTAACTATTAAACTAGTAATATAAACTAACTAACTAAATAACTAATTAAACCTTCTACTCAATCAATTCATACACAAAACATTCAAATCCAAACCCCCAATTCAATTTCAATTCATAAACCTAACTTCATAAACTTAGGGAAAACTAAAATAAAGTGAAGAATTCAACTTACCCACTACTATGGAAGATTAGGGATGGATAATATCTTGCAAATTGCCCCTAAAAAGAACAAACTAGATTGAGGTCTTGATCCCTTCTCTATAAGTGCCTTCTTCCTCTCTTCATTCTTGTGTGTTTGTGCAACTGCGTGACTGCATCGGCGCCGTGAATGGCTCTCCGGAGCCCTTCATCCTCCACCTTCTCTTCTCTCCCCTTATTCCTCTTTCTCTTCTTTTGGCTTCTTTTGATTCTAACCTTTTGCTTTGTCTCTTTTTATTTTTATTTTGGTGACTCACCTTTCCTCCTTTCTAACTCCCTTCCACGTTTCTTTTTCTTTTCTTTTCCCTTTTTTCCACTTTATCTAACTTGATCTAACCCTATTTCCCCTTTCTAGTTTATTTGATCTAATTACCTTAACCTCCTCTCCTTACACATATATCTAGGCATATCTATAAAACTTTTAAAAATAATAATTTAAGTACTAGTGCAACTTCATATGAAACAATAACTCATACTCGTTAAAAGAATTAAACTCAATATTTCTTCAAGTCATTCCATTAAAACGTCAAAATAAATAACTAAGTAAATATAATTAACTTTTCGATAATTCTATAATCAGATCTAATTTCCTTTAATTAAACTTGAGGACTATTAATATATAATCAGGCTGATAAATTATACTTAGATATTAATAAAAAATTCTTTAAAAATAGGGATATTACATCGTAGGAGATGTGCAAGTTAATCCGAAGGACGACATGGTCCTAGGAGATGAGAAAGCCAACCTTGGGCGGCATGGTCCAATGGTTCTACTCACGGGTGGCATGATTCATTGAGTTTTTGCAATCCGAAAGGGCGGCGTGGTCCCCGGATATGAGTAGGTTGGCCCTTAGGCAGCATGGTCCAATGGATTTACTCACAAGCGGCATGGTCTTTTGAGTGTGTCTGGTTAACGTTGTCGTTCAAATTCTAGCATTTATCACGGGTGGCATAATCTGTGAGCTGGGTTTGAGAGTGTGGCCATACTTAGACTAGAGCGTCATGGTCATAAGGATGTATTCCCGACTTTATTCCATTCAAATGTATTCTCTTTGCAAGCGCTCGTATTTGCCACATTTATGTCTTAAAAATTTATATGAACCTTTTTGAACTTCGTATCATTTTCTAAATCTATGCATTTGAGATTTTCTCAATCTTATGACTATTGCCATTACTATTATTACTATTATCATTATGAGCATTATTATAGTATTTTCTTGTGAAAGCATGATGTATGTGGTAATGTGTACTATGCCTCTTTGTTACAATTGTGACGTCATGTATTTAGCGTTTATTCTAACTTCTTTAAGCTTACTATTTGTTTCCTAAATTGGGCTGGGATAACTGCTAGTTACTCCCCACTGATTGTGGAACTTTTTGTCAAATATATTTTACATATGACGGTGCAGTTTAGAGTTATTACAATATGACTAGGGTTGTGTGGTTTACCAGTGTGAGCAAGGAAGTCGTGCTAGTCATTGTGGACAAGCAGTAGGAGTCGGAAGTTAGGACTAGTTTTATAGTCGGTCACAAGTAGCTTTACTTTGTTTTGCTGAGTTTGTATATCTTTTGGATATTAGTTTTACCCCTTTTGAATTAAGGATTTTGTATTTGAGTTACTTTTAAATATTAATTTTGGAATATTTTGGTTAGAGATGAGGGTATGGGACCACACTTCTCTTTATTTATTTATGTTTGGAGTTTTTAACTACTATTTTGAGGTTGTTGTTTATTTATAGTTTAATTTTTACTCCTTAGAGTGGCATTTCCATCTCGGTGGTATATATTTCCGCTACCACTACTGGTTATTCTTTATTTCATTTATTTAAGTCTTTTTTCATAGTTAGTATTTAATGGGATGTTATAGTTCCACTATATTTTCAAGGAAAAATTGTTAATTACCACCTTTTATAAACAACTTTTTGTAAATTACCACCTTAAAGATTTTTTTTTTTAAATTACCACCTTTTATATTCAAATCTTTTAAAACTCCCACCAGTTAACGTTTTCCGTCAAGAAAACCGTTATGTGGGTCCCCCATTGTTTTATTTCCATCCATTTATGTTTCTTCTTCCCATTTCTTACTCCTCTTCATCTTCCTCTGTTTTCCTCTCCCAAATAGCCATGAATACTACTTTGCTTTTGCTTTGCTGATACCCAATACTCCATCCCCATCTTCCTGTGAACTTTATTTAACAATAAACTCACTAATGTAGACATTGATGAACTGAATCCCTCATTATCAAATGCTATTTTCTTGGTATTACCCACATGCCTAAATTTGATTCTTTTTACTCTTGATAAGATGTGCAAGCTTCAATCGCAAGAAGAAAATAGAGACCCACAAAAGTAATCTCTTTAATATGGAGATTTTGAAAAGAGTTGAAACGTTTCGAATTCTTTGAGCCTTCATTAAGCATTATTGGGTTTTTTTTTGTAACACCGTGCATTATATGCTGTTTCTTTTACTTCGATTATGGACTGCTGTTGAAGGGGTACACTTTCCCTTCAAATCATAAAGGTTTCAATGGTTGTAACAGTTGGTATACTTATGGCTGCCATTGTTGAGTGTAATGAGCTCATTCCTTTGGTTTGGGGAAGATATACTCTGATTTTGTAGTTTCTGCTGAGTGCTAGATTTACTTCTATTATCATGCCTAATCATAATGTAACATTAGACTCCTTTCTCTCTCTCTCAAGATCTTGAAGCTCATAATTTCTTATAGTTTCATCCCAATTCAATACATAATTTCTTCAAAATTGTATTGTAATTTGATGAACAACAAAATAATTTGAGTAGAGGCCCATATTTTTTTGGGTCTAAGCCAGCCAGCTATATAAAGAGGGAGAATTTGTTCCCCTGAATGCTCCGCTCAATGCTCCAGCTTTGACAACAATGGTGCTTTAGGGTCAGTGCTTTGCTCAGCAACGAGAAAGGAGAGACAGAGAGTGAGTTATGTGGAGGAAAGGGACAGAAAAATTGGGGTAAAATATCCCTAGTAATGGTGGTAAGTTGAGAGGAAAACAGAGGAATGGAAGAGGAGTGAGAAATGGGAAGAAGAAACAAAAATGGAGGAAAATAAAACTATGTGGGACCCACATAACGATTTTTTTGACGGAAAACGTTAAGAGGTGGGAGTTTTAAAAGATTTGCATATAAAAGGTGGTAATTTAAAAAAAAAAATCTTTAAGGTGGTAATTTACAAAAAGCCGTTTATAAAAGGTGGTAATTAACAATTTTTCCTATTTTCAAAGATCAACTAAAGGAGTGACCACCATCAGATTTGAATCACATAAGGTGATGAATGGAAGACATCCTTTAAAACAAAGGGAGGTCTAAATAACTGGCGTGTGATGCCATTTGGTTTAACAAATGGTCCTCGTAATTTTCTGAGACTTATCCATGAAGTACTTAGGCCTTTCATTGGAATTTTTGTTATTGTTTACTTTGATAATATTTTGGTGTGTAGTAAAAGTCAACATGAACATTTAATTCATCTTAGAAGAGTTTTCCTTCAACTGTGGGAAAAGACGTTGTATGCAAAGATGGACAAGTCCGAATATTTACTTCTAGCGTGACCTTGTAAGGATACATTGTTTCAACCAATGGAATCTTGATGGATGAATTAAAGGTGGAAGCTATTAGATCATGGTCGGTTCCTAAACGCATCACTAAAGTTCGAAGTTTCATGGTCTAGCATCATTTTACAGAAGATTGATCAGAAATTTTGGCACCATCTTGGCGCCACTCACTGAATGCATTAAGAAGAGATCTTTTACTTGGCCTCCAACAGCACAAGAAGCATTCGAACTGTTGAAAAGCAATTATATTGATTCTCCTGTTCTAGCTTTACCTGATTTCAAGCAAGTGATTAGGGTTGAATGTGATACTAGTGGTTTGGGCATTGGGGCATTTTTACAACAAGGAGGACGACCTATTGCGTTTTTCAATGAAAAGCTTAATCATTATAAGCTTAATTACAACACCAATGATAAAGAGATACATGCGATTATTCGTGCTTTGACTCATTGGACTCATTATCTTAGGCCAACTCTGTTTTTGTCCTTCATTTAGACCATCATACCTTGAAGTATCAATAGCCAACTTAAACTCAATCCAATACATGCAATATGGGTGGAATTTCTTCTACCGTTTAATTTTGTTTCAAAATATAAAACTAGATTTTATAACATTGTTGCAGATGCTTTATCTCGAAGACATTGTAATACCCCTTATTATAAAGGACTTTTATTACTTAATAATAATGAATTTGAAGAATTTTTATTATGTTATAGAAGTTGATTTATATACTCCCTCCGTTCCCAAATGTTGTTCCCATTTGGAATCGGGGAGAGAATTAAGAAAATTGAATCTTAGTATACTATTATTTAAAGATTGCATGTTTTTGGGTTAATTATTGAATATTTTATCATACCAAAGCATAATAAATGTGAAAGAAACATTTAATGTAAGGACAACACATATTACTATGTAAAACAACCAATAAGATTGAGAGTTTATAAGAAAATATGTTGACTTTATGTAAGTTAAATTTAGAAAGATTCCAAATGGGAAAAACTTATAGGAACACTGATTCGGGAAATGGGAACAACATTAGGGAATGGAGGGAGTAATTAACTTTATAATATAATTTATTTTATAACATAAGGATTTTACTACCGGCGTTGTGGAGTCGCGCGGGCCACTGCTTGCGCGTGTGGCCACAGCATGGCGGATGTCCACCTACTTTTAAAAAAAAGAAATAAAATTTATATTTTGGAAATAAATTACTGATGTATATTTATATTTCCTAATTTAAGTTGGTTTTCGTATTTGGTTGGATTCTTGCTTTAAAAAGGATTATCTTTTTATCTTACTTGAACCCTAAGTTAAGTATGATGTTTTAAGACTAATTTTAGCGATTTGATGGAGGTTTAGGGTTTCAAATGTTATACTACATCCGTTTTCGAAAGGTTGCAACACTTTGACCAAAAACTCTTAAAGTTTTGCTCAAAGAATTGCAGCTTTTCAAAAACGGAGTTAGTATTTTTAATTCATTATATTGATTAATTTAATAAAGTTTAAGTTTTTTATTATTTTAGTAGCTTTTAATTGGGTATTTAATGGAAAATTATTTTATAAACTTAAGAGTCGCTTTTGGAAGTTTTTAAAGGGTTTTAAGAGATTTTAAATGTTGCCCATATTTTATTATAAGTGTTTAAGTCTTTAGGAGTTCTAAATTTAGTTATTTTAATTGTTTTAAGAAGCTCAATTCATAAGATGGCGTTGTACGCTGTTCGTAGCTTCTTGTATGAGATTTTTGTCGTAGAAAGGTATGTGTCGTTGTGCCTTGATATTTATTTGATATGTAATTTTTTTGAATGGATATGAGAACCTAGGATAGAGGTTCATGAGAACTTTATGTGTTTGGAACCATGAATTGTTCACATGAAGCATGTTGATGGATTTCTATATTATGAGTTATTGAGATTTGGATTTGGAAATTAATTGGATTTGGAATTTGGAATTAGATATTGACATTTATTATCTAGGGACCATGATGTCTCTTGTATTGATGCTATGTGTATGTCAAGTTCTATGTTATGTACTCATCATAGCCGATTCGTATTTCATTTCTTTTGTTTTGTTCTTGCTCATTGCTTCTTGCTATGATGATCATGTGATGACGCATTTGGAATCCATCCGTATTTTTGAGCAGTCAGGACATCATAGACGGTTGCACCTTGGGTGATCGTTCGTGGAGTCATATCATTCATTGGGGAATCGAGAAGAGCGTAATGGAGCTTTCTTTGATGATCTTACTTTATTACATTTGCATATGGGTATAAGGATATTAATAGTATTTCTTAGAGGCCATATGGTTGGTCCTCATACTTTAATATTTAAATTTATTTTAGGTTGACTAAGTTTTATTTTCCGCTGCAATTGACTTTAAAGGTTTGATTGACTTAAAGGGTTGACTTTGTGTTTTGGCCGACTTTTTGCGTTGACTTGACTTTTAAAGAACATTCACTTTCATTTGGTTTGACTTTTAGGATGTTTGGTTTCATCTAAGACCAAGATTCTGTTATTTAAATGGTTTAGTTTTGTTAAACGGATAATAAGTTTATTTCGTATTGAAAAGGTAGTGGTTCGTAAGGAAGAGTAAGCTATCCCTTCTTCTTTCGACATAACACATTGGGTTTTTCCTTGTGGAAAAGTCGGGGTGTTGCATACATGTTATGCTTCCTTTAATGGAATTAAGCATGAGTTCTTGGCTTTAGTTATCATAAAAGCCTTTATTATGAATATCCTAATTTATCTTTATTAATAGAGGCGTGTAAAAATGGAGCTCGTGGAGCATATTCAGTTCAAGATGGCCTTTTGTTTTGAAACAACAAGCTATGCATCCCTAAATGTTCCACTTAGGGATTTGGATTAGGTGGTCATTTCGGCATTAACAATATTTTTAATGTATTATAAGAACACTTTTTATTGGCCGCAACTTGATTGTGATGTCCATACAGTTTTGGCTTGATGTTTCATATGTCAAAAGATGTGTGCATGGATTTCATAGTAGCTCTACCAAGAACCCAACACTAAAAGGATGCAATTATGGTGGTGGTAGATAGATTTTTGAAGATGGTTCAGTTTGGTGCTTGCAACAAGACAGATGATGCGATTCATGTAGCTGAATTATTTTCAAAGAAATCATCTGACTTCATGGAGTGCCAAAGTCCACTGTATCTGATAAAGATGTAAAGTTTCTCCGTTATTTCTTGAAAACTTTATGGAAGCTGCTAGGTACTGAGTTGATTTTTAGTATTGTTGCTCATCCACAAATTGATGGCCAGACCGAGGTGACTAATAGCACCTTGACTACGCTGCTTAGAACCTTAGTTAACAAGTCTCGACAAGATTGGGATATCAAATTGGCGCATGTTGAATTCGCCTACAACAGATTACTACCTATGCTACTAAACGCTCACCATTTAGGTAAATTATGGGATTAATCCTCTATGTCCTATTGATTTACTTCCTATTCCTTTTTAAGTTCACAGTAACAAAGAGGCCGAACAAAAAGCAAAAGAAATGAAGAAGCTTCATCAAAAACTTCGAGACAAAATTGAACGACTTAATGAAGCCTATAAAGTTCGTGCCAACAAGCATAAAAAACAACTTTTGTACAAGCCCGGGGATCTAGTATGGTTAAATTTTCAAAAGGAACAGTTTCCAACCAGAAGAAAGAACAAACTAATGCTTAGAAGTGATGGACAGTTCAAAGTGCTTGAAAAGATCAACAATAATGCCGACAAGATCCAGATACCATATGAAATGGACAATATCTCATCTATTGTCAACATGGGTGATCTTACCCCGTATTTTGAGGAACAAGATGACTCTTCTGAACCCGGCAGGAATGATGTAGGAGCATCTACATTAGACCTAAGTCTTCTTGGAAATAAATATGAAAGGATTATAGTACATTTTTTTAGTTTAATTAGTACTAACGTTCCTAAATTGTTAATTAAACAAGCCAAGATTAAGCTACGAGCCTTTGATCTTTTGTGAGCGTGATTATTATATTTAATAATACTATAATCCATCATTAAATTTGATTAATTATGTTAAATGAAAGGTAGATTAGCTTAATTAGATCATAAACAATGTTTAAAGTACTTACGTCCATTTACGATTTTCCTTATGGCTGATTCGGTTTGTATAATCAAGCTTAAGGGGGGGACTTGATCAGATTTTAAGAGGCCATCTCATGCTCCTAATTCATTTAATCGAACCCGGATATGAATATGTTTCTAAATCGTTTCGTTGATCTTTCCAATCTTAATGTTCTCTATGCTCTAAATCTATATTCATCACCTTTATGAACTTTTCTCTCTCGAATAGCGATTTGATGCATTTTGGCATAACCTTGTTATAGTGCGCCTGTCCATCAAATGGTGAGGAAGAAGAAGGCCAATGTCTAGGAAAACCACGGAGGAGATTTATCTAATAGCAAGAATGGTGGATCAATAGTAACAAACTCAAATTGCCTTGCAAAGTAATAATGAAAGAATAACCGCTTAAGAGAGCTCAAACCTAAACTTGCGAGCATCTCCCTCTAAACATTATGGTAAGCAATCTCGATCACTCAGTTAATTGGAAGCTTAACTTTGGTATTTTTGTAGAGGAAGGTGAAGAAGGGTATTGGATTAACCTATTTACTGAAAACTATCTTGCAAGTCAAGAGAAGTTTCTGTAATTCATTGTACCTGTTATTAATAATGGAAAACTTATGGCTCAACTTGAACAAACTGAGATACCTAAACTTACCACTAAATGGGCAAACTCTACCATTTTGTGTATAATTGGTTATTCACCTGAATAGCTACTTCAAAAAGATTATTTGCTTATGATGGGAATCATTTTGTTTCTCCTCTAATATACCTTCATGATGGATATTCTATTGTTAAGTTTCAACCTATTGATGATGGAAATAAAATCTTACACCCAGGCCCTAATATTTTTTATGGGAAACCAATGGTTACTAGGCCTTGGACTCCTCAATTTAACTTTCAAGAAGAATTTCAAACTGATCCTTCTCTGGGTTATAAAGCTCCCCAATCTTCTTATAAACTTGTTGGGTGAAGATTCTTTTAGTAAAATTGACAGGTTGCTTGGGGTGCCACTCTTTGGTGAAGTGCTACACAACAACTCAAAGTCTCCTTTGCAAGAATCTTGGTTCAAGTTGATATGACGAAACCCTACCTTTACATATTAGTGTTGAAGACCATTATGGTGCCTTTTCTTGCAAAAGATTGTTTTTGAATGGCATCTTCCTTATTGTAAGAATTATAGCAAGGTTGGGCAGGATAGGAGGTGGTATGATCACTAGTTATGAAACTAGGAATTTTCAAGAGTATGTAGATACACTAGCACTAGTTTTTGATACTTTTCTTCCAAATTCTCCTTGGTTGATCTTATGATACTTTAATGTTGTGTAACATTATTTTGACAGGATAGGAGGTGGTATGATCACTAGTTATGAAACTAGGAATTTTCAAGAGTATGTAGATACACTAGCAGTTTTTGAGCTCCATGGCAAAGGGGCATATCATACCTGGACTAATAAGAGTTTTGGGGATGCAAGAGTTTGCAGTAAGATTGATTGGGTTTTTGGAGATAACATATGGCACCAACAGCTATGTTAAAGCTCATTTTCTTCCTTCTTTGTTGTCTGGTCATGCTCCTAGTCTGGTTGATTTGAAGTGTAATAGTACAATTGGTGACAGACCCTTCAAATTTCTGAATGTTCTTGCCCAACATTTTGATTTTCATACCAAGTTAGAGTTATCTTAGACTAAGTCTGCGTCAGGTAATGCTATGTACAGAGTTTGGTCTAAGCTTAAGAAGGTTAAGCACCAAATGAAGATGTTACATAGGAGAGTTGAAGGTTTCTATGGCTATAGATGACTTAGCTCAAATACAAACTACCCTTAATGAAGATTAGACTAACCCTATCCTCCACTCTATAGCTATAATCCAATATAGTTTGCTTGTTAATGAGACTACTCTTAAGCAAAAATCTAGAGTGGATTGGCTTAAACCTTGGGATTCAAATTATGCCTATTTCTTTGCTGCTATGAAGAACAGATTCAACAGCAACAATCTTAACTCTTTTTATTTGCAATAAGGTCTATCTATGCAAAGCTCATGATCAAATACAAGCTGAAGTTGTGAAGTTCTATGTTTCTCTGCTTGGTACTAAAACCCCTAATTTGCTCTCTATTGATAGCAATACCATAAAAAGATGACCTCTTTAAACTGCTAAAAATTAAGCTTTACTGATAGCTCCTATTGATCACAATGATATTGATGAAGATATCAAGTCAAATGATAGTGGAAAAGCACTAGGTATTGATGGCTTTGCTTTTTTCTTTAAGCATACTTGGGAGACTATCAATCCTGATATTTATGATGATGTTCTTTCTTTCTTCAAACATGGTAAAATAATTCAACAGTAGAATTGCACATTGTCACTCTGGTTCCAAAAGTTCAGAACCCCTCTTATGTAAAAGAATATAGACCTATTGCTTTTTTTAGTGTTCTGTACAAGATAGTGTCCAAAATTCTTACTAAGAGGCTGACACTTGTTGTTGGAAGTGTGCTCAATGAAGCTCAAGCTGGTTTTATTCCAGGCAAGCATATTCCAGGCAATAATTTGTTCGTTACGAAATCGATAAAAGCTTACACCAAGAAGAATATCACTCTTAGATGCATGATCAAAGATTGATTTGAAGAAAACATATGTTTAAATAGATTGGAAATTTATGGTTTCTATGGTAGCTGAATTGGGATTTCCATCACAGTTTATTACATGGATTATGAGTTGCATCAACACTGTTAATTACTCCATTCTTATTAATGGTATTTCTGCTCCTCCTTTCAAAGCTGGAAAAGGATTTAAACAACGTGATCCACTCTCTCCCTTTTCGTTTGCTATGGGCATGGAATATCTTTCTAGGTGCTTGAAATAAATGGTACAGATCCAGAGTTCAATATCCATCCCAAGTGTGAGAAGTTTTTTTTTACTTAGATCCAAAGAATACCGTGCAATCACCCTGTCATATTTTGTTGCTAAATTCTTTCTGCTTCACATCTTTGTAAAAAAATAAAGCAAATAGCACTAGTCTCTTGTTATTAATTTTTATATTTATTGTTTCTATGTGACAGATCATTAATTTACGGGAGTGGAGTTAAACTGGATAGCTCTTCGGTGATGCCACGAGATATTTAACACAATGAGCTTACAATTTAATCTCTTGTTTTGCGTATTTATTTTTTTTTTTGAATATTCTTAAATACATCAAAACTGTAGATTTTTCATATTCACATTTTGGTACTTTTGGTTAGATGAAAATATTTTGTACGATTATCTTTTGGGTTTCCCAATGAAAGTATAATTTACTTTTTCAATTTTGACTAATCTAATGTTGTCATTGACAAAATTTGTAAACAATGAATTTGATATAAAATATAGCTATTTATAACGACAAACAAAAGTTCGTCGTTGTTTGAGACATTTCATATATTGTTATAAAGAGCCTTTACGATGAATTTTTTCGTTGTTATCAGAGGCATTTTCTAATTGTTTCAAAGAACTTCTACGAAGAAATTTTTTGTCGTTGTTGCCTTTTGTTTGTCAGTATTATTATAACGACGAATAATATAATGGTCGTGTAAAATAGATGATCAACAAGTTGATTTCGTCATTAATGCCAATGACGGCGGGACTAGGAACGAAGGCCACAACGATGAAACGTGTTCGTTGTTGATTACCTTTCACGAAAAAAATTTTACCCTTTTGAAAATGGATTTGTTCGTCATTAAAGATCTTAATTCTAATATGCTATTGGAAGCTTTCACTAAATTTTCTCATGCTTCTGACTTCAAAGCTAATTTGAGCAAGAGTGAGATTTATCTTGGAGGTATTTCAGAGGATGATGGGGCTCATATAACTTCTCTCTTTCCTTTAGCAGTTGGTTCTCTCACTTTCAAGTATTTAGGGGTTCCACTCTCTGTTATGAAATTGAGTTATCATGATTGCAAGCCACTTATTGAGAAGGTGACTAGTAAAATAAGATGTTGGACTACCATGTTTCTTTCTTATGCATGTAGACTTCAGTTGATTAAAAGGTGTCCTTTTTGGTATTTAGACCTATTGGACACATATATCTATATTGAAAATGCTCTGAAGGAGTTGGAAGCTCACTGTAGGATATTTCTTTGGACTGGAAACCTCAATTTATCAAGGGAAGCTTTAGTATCTTGGAGTCATATTTGTCTACCTTAGGTTTCAGGAGCTTGAAATGTCATCCATATCTCACTTTGGAACACAGTAGCTATTTCTATGCTACTTTCGGATCTCGCACATAAAGTAGATAAATTGTGGGTTAGATGGGTTCATACCTATTATATGAAGAGGCAATAGTTGTGGGAAGCAATTGTCACCAACAATAGTTCCTAGGCTCTTAAGAAAATTTTGAAATGCAGGGAGATTAATGACAATTGTAGATGATGGTCTAGCCTTGTTGTGAAGCGCAAGATTTCCATTAGAAGAATGTATAATAAGCTTAGATATCAACCTCCTAAAGTAGAGTGGACAAGGCTTATCTGCCATAATTCAGCCAATCCTAAAAGTGTTTTTGTTCTTTGGTTGAGACTTCTAGATAGGCTACTTATAAAACACAAATTGCTCTTTGGGATCCAACATGTGATACTCTTTGTTGTGTGTGTGGCGCAGCTGCAAAGAATGTTCAACACTTATTTTTTGATTGTAACCTGTCCAAACTGGTCTGATAGTGTGTTCATTAGGAGCTGCAACTAATTAGAGCACCCCTTAGTTGGCAAAATGAATTGAAGGTTTTTGTAACAGCTAGCAGGAATTCTATAAGTAGTAGGAAGATGTATGTCAGAGCTTTGACAAAGATTGTTTACTATGTGTGGTGCCACAGGAACCATGTGCACTTCAATCAAGCTGTTAAAACAATCAAGCATTTAGTTAATCTCATTTTTTTTAGAGTTGAAGGAAGGGCATAACCTTGTTTAGGGAGATTTTCTATTGCTCTGTGTGTATTGGCTATGCTAAGGGTGTACCAGGTCCATTCCTTCCTAAAAAGGGTGAGCTAGTTACATTGTTACTTAGACTATGCCTTGGTGTAACTCTCTTTTTGGTATAAAAATCAATTATTTACCAAAAAGAAGCTTAGGGGAAGAAAACAAGCTCCTCTAGCTATTGATCCTAAGGTAGTTGTTACTCCTCCTATTGAGCATGCTCACACTTACTGGTTGTAACTCTTAATGCTGACCCAACTATCATGTTATGTTGATATTTCACCATGTTTTGACCCCCATTTCATCACTAAAACCTGATCGGGGCCAACACAACCCGACCGGGTTCATATACGGAGAAAGAAGAACCTGATCGGGGCCATTGAAACCCGATCGGGTTCATGTCCAGAATTCCAGTTTTGTTATGATCGAACTAGGACCCGATCGGGTTGATCGAGTCCACACTCAACCCGATCGGGTTTGGGCAAAAAAAAAATTTCAAAAAAAAAGGAAAAAAAAAAATAATTTTTTTAGGCCTGAACTTCTGTTTCTCTGTCCTCTCGCATTCCCCACTTTCTTTTCTCTTTCCATCATTTTCTCTCTACCTTCCTCCTCAAGAATTCCCCCGCCTTCTCTCTATGTTTACAACACCTTCCTCTCACCGGTGGTGGTACTGATGACTATGTTGGCCAGTGATCGTTCGCGATCTTCTGACAATCACTAGGGATAGTGCTTGGACTGGCTTGGGGGAGACTTGATCATTGCCCTTGTATATACATTTGGAGAGGTACATTTTCTATTTTTTAATTTGAGTCTGCATAATTAGTTATTTATTTCATTTCATGCATTGTCGAGTCGTGCATATAGCTTAGGTTTATTTTTGCATGCATTCAAAAAAAAAAACAAAAAATATGCTGATGATGTTGGAGTGAATTGGTTGCTTCCCTGTGCCCCATGATGTCTAAAAATGATGAATTTGATTTTTTATCTGGATAGTTGGGCATTTGGATTGTGATGTTGATCTGACCTTTGATTACCTTGACCCTGAGCGAATTTTGATGATAAAACGCTTACTTTGACTGCATACTCGATTAGGTTAGACTGTGAGGCCTCGTTCATGCCATGGATTCATTTGTCATCCAGTCTATTCTTGTGTGTTAGTTCCTCGTAGCATTTTGATCTTGATTTTGGCAATGTACTCGTTGATTTCTGATGACTTTTGGATATATGTTGTGATAGAGGCGTTTCTCTTGTTTGATTCTTGAGCCCCAGAGTTCTCTTTGTTATGGATTATATTCTCTCTTAACCCCGCTGAGCCTAATGACTGATTATTGATACTAAGCCACATTACTAGCCTATGACCTTTACATTAGTTATTTTTTCCAAGCCTAGCTTGGGGGAGCATTTGTTAGGTTGGTTTTGGGTTGTTTGATTGATTGTAGGGATGAGTTGGAAATAACATGTTGGTTCAAGGAGTTTGAAAAAAAAAATAAAAAAATTAAAAGAAAAAGAAAAAAATGATGATATATGAAAAAAAAGTGCGAGTACAAATTGAAAAATTGTCTATGTTCTTTCTTCGCACTACATTAAAGCAAATAAGAGAATTGTGTTCTTAATGAAATGGTTGCTTGGTTACCTTATGAGATTATATAGATGGATTTGTTTTGGTTTTGTCGTTGATGCCGTGGGAGTTGGTTAGACCACATTGGTCTTGTTACTAGTGTTTTATGCTCCCCCTCTCTTGGCTTTTGCACCACAATTCCTAAATATTTCCCTACCTTTACCCCGAGCCCCATTACAACCTCTAAAAGACCTCTTGAGCATGTGTTTAATTGCTTATTGGATTGATGTTTAGTCAATTTGCCAAAGTTAAATAGTATATTTGTTATTGAGTCGACTTGAGTAGGTTGAGCGATATTGCACCCCTAAACACATGAGAGTGTGAGTTGGGAAGGGATATTATGGTTGGCTTGGTGAGCGTTCGGGCACATCTTATGCCTGCCACAAAATGAGAGGAGCGACACCCTTGTGAGCACCTATTCGAGACTTGTATGTCATGTAAGGCAGTTGCGTTTGACTATTTGCTTGGGTGATTGGTGGTTGGAGTGATTTGAACAGTGGAGCTTGAGACTTGCCTACTTGAATGATTTGAATCTTGAAAATTTTGAGCTTTAACTCTTATCTTAGGGGGTGAAGCAATCATACTTGTATCCACATCATGCTTTGCTTGAGGACAAGCAATTGTTCAGCTTGGGGGAATTTGTTATGTTGATATTTCACCATGTTTTGACCCCTATTTCATCACTTAAACGATACATTTCATGCGTGGTTCTGCTATATTCTGCTAGATTTTACTCTTGTTTGTAGGTTTGTGTCTTTTGAGTTATTTCAGGGACATTAGAGCTATTTGGAGGTGGAATGGACCATTCTGGAGCATGTAGATGATCGTTAGAGACTCATGATCGCGTTCGAGTTCATTTGGATGCATTTAGAGAGTCATTTAGGATCCGTTCAATCAGGACCCGATCGGGTTTGAATTGGGCCCGATCGGGTTTGACCATGGACCCGATCGGGTTGGACTTAAACCTGATCGGGTTTGTGTCGAATTTAGTCCTTTTTGGACTCCTATCTTTATTTTATTAGTAGAGTATAAATAGATTTCGATTAGCAATTGTAACCTATTCCGAATTACTCAGTTTTAGACTCTTTTATTATCAAAAACCCTTAGTTTAGCCCTAATTGCATTGCTTTGGGTTAGTTTTGAAGATCAAAGACATTAGATTTGTGAAGTTTAATTCAAGTACTCATTAATTCAAGTTTGATTCTTCTCTATTCTCTTTTGCTATTCCTCAATTATGTTTTCAATTATGTTTATAGTTCTTATTGCCATGATTAGTGAGTAGTCTTATTTCTAAGATTGAGTTGAGCCCTAGCATGGATTGATTACTTTATTCTTTTACTTCCATGTTATTGAATCTTATGATTTTGACAAGTTTGTTTTCATTATCAATTTGCATCATTGTTAGACCTAGTTTTTATTATCAATGAGAGTCGGAATTGAAATTAGGGATTCTTTGTAGCATTGTTGTTAATTCATCAAGTGAATTCGCCAACGAAAGTTGGGATTCAATACAGATTGGCTGGTCATTGATCGAGATTCTCACATGAAAATAGTGAGAATTGAGATTGAGAATTTCATTTGACATTGATTCTTAATGCTTCTAATTTGTATGTTAGCCATGAAAATAGGAAACATGCATATTAGTTAGGCCTTTTGTAGTCACGAGAGTGGTCTTAAGGTAGTTCTTTTTAAGAGAATGTCATCTCTCCTAAGGTTCGTTTCTTTAACTGGAATGTAAGTTGTGTCTGATCAATTCATGTTAGTGGTGATGCTCAGTCTTAGTACTTTCTTATCATTGTTATCATCGTTATTGTTATCTTTCTTATTAGTTTAGAAATTAGTTTGATAGTTCTTTTCATCGATATATAATTGTGTAGCTATTTCATAGTCTAAAATCAACTAGTGTTTAATCTTGCACCTCCCTGTGTTCGACCCGTTAGTGCTACGACACCGTTCACTTGCGGTATTAAAATAAAACCCTAACATATCACTCACTACTTTAAGGCTAAATCTTGGAAGTTAGTTACAAAGAAAACAATATAGAATGTTGAGGCAATCTTGAAATCTCACTCTCCCATGAATAAATCTTGTTGTATTATTACCCCTAATTGGAGAACAAGTGGAGAATGAGGGAAGAGCTGAGGTTACCCTGATTTTTACCTGTCATGATTAAATTCTCATGGAATATTAGGGGACTCGATGACCTTGTAAAAGCCATTGAGATAAGAGATTTCTTAAGCACTCATAATATTAACCTTATAACTAGCCTTATTAGAAACTATTGTTCAATTGTCTAATAAAGGCAACATAATGACAATATTTAGTAACATGTGAGCAAGGAAATGCAACTATTTCTTCTCTTCCTAGGAAAGAACTTGGCTTGCATGGAAACACTTGAAGCTTGATGTAAGAATTCTTGGTAAGACTGAGAAATATATTAATTTAGAACAGCATAATGAAGTTCACTATTTCACTCATCTTATTGTGGTTTATGTCTTACACCCAATAGCTTAGAGAAAACGTTTATGGCATGATTTAGTGTTATTGCTCAAATGCAGTATCATTGGCTTTTTATAGTTGTTTCTAACATTACTCCTAGAATAATGGTGTTCCGATTAGTCTATATTACTCAAATGCAGTATCATCTATCTTTTCTTGACATATCATAATATTGCTGAAGTGAACAATGTTGCTCATTTCTTTTCTTTGGAAAACAAAGGGCATGGTACTTACAGAATTTCTAGGAGAACTGATAGATGTTTGAGTAATGAACTTTGGAGTCTTTCTAAAGGGCATCTTGACGCTCATTGTGCAAACTCTTTTATATTAACTCATACTCCCATCATTATAGAGCGTGTTCCTAAAGACAACGGAGAAGAGAGACCCTTTAGATTCTTTAATCAATTAGCTTCTAACGCTGATTTTGGGAAGCATATTAGTTAGCATTGGCATGTTACTAGGAGAGGGTGTAATGTACAACAAATGGTTTACTTTGAAGCTCCTTTAACCCGCTTTCAAAAGCTTGCATTCTACAACATTCACTAAATCTATGGGGGGATCTTGATGATATTCAAACTAAGATCTAAACCTACCTATTATGAAAGAGAAAACCCTTGCTTGTACCTTGATAAGGACATGGGTTCATAGATGAGATGGATTTGAAACAAAAATCTACAATAAAATGTCTAAGCTTGGAAGATTCTATTAGTAAATTCTTCACCTCTTCCGTCAGAGCTAAGACAGACAAAAACAAGATGTCTTGTTGGATGATCACAATGTTCAAATCTACCAATCAAGAATAAATTTAGTGAGTTATTATTGATTTTGACAAGAACCTTTTGGGCTCTGTTGTTGATCATCTTCCTATGGAAGACTTGGAGATTATAAGAAGTGGTTCTAGGCTCTCAAGTGCTACTAGCAATGGTCTTATTTCTCGTAGTCTTCCTCTTAAAATCGAAAAGGCTCCTTTTTCTATTGATGACACTAAAACCCCAGGTTTGGATGGTTACAATACTTTTCTTTAACAAAGCTTGGTTGTTATTAAGTATGCTACTTACGAAGTTGTTATGCAATGAAACTACTAAGATTCCCACTCAAGTTAATATCAATGTTATGGATTTATTTCCTATTGTGAGTAATTCTTCTAAAGCTGTTGATTTCAAATCGATAGCATTGTTAGGATACCCATTATTATAAGATCATTTGTAATATTCTTACTAGTAGGCCACAAAGTTGTATGGTTGAGGTTGTTAGTGAATTTCAATTTCGATTTATACCAGAAAATTGATAACATACCCCTTTCTTTTAAACCATTAAACGATACAATTGTGCTCATATATCTCCTAAATGTGTTAAAGTGGACATCAAGGCCTATGATTCCATTGAATGAAATTTCTTGTAGACTGTGCATGCTTTCTAAGCTTGGCTTTCATACTAAGATTATTACTTGGATTATGGTTTGTGTGACCATAGTTTTTCTTCCTTGTTGATAAATGGAAAACCTTGTGACCATTTTAAGGAAATAAAGGACTGAGATAGTGTTCTCTTGTCTCAATTTCACTTCGCTATTGGTATGGAGTATTTAACCAGGCATATGCAGCAACTAGCCCTCATACCTGGTTTTAAATGCAAGAAAGTTGACATTACCCATCTTATGTTTGCGGATGATCTATTTAAGTTGATAAGAGCTGATGCAAGCTCTATCCAACTCTGTTTACAAGATTTTGATAACTTCCCCAAGCCTCGGGTTTAAAAGGATCTCTGCGGCTTTCAATAATAATGGTGCTCCAGTCCTCGCATTATTGCCGAAACTTCGATCCCTCGGTAATTGCGGGCAATCCTTAATCCTATGTCCAATGCTCGTACACTTAAAACAGATATTCTGACCATTGTAGTCCCTTCCATAGTGATTTATTACCACACTTGAAACATTTCCAATCATTCTTCTTCTCCCAAGCTTGCCAGGTTCGAGGTTATTTCCTGAACAAATCCCGCAGTTTTCGTCTTCGGTTTCTTAAAGTTTCCCTCTTTGTTTTTCCCTCCATTTCTCTCTTTTAGAAATTCCTCGTCCTTTTGTTCGAGCCTCTCATGCTCCAAATCTCGGTCATAAAACTCCTCAAAGGTAGTGTAATGACCAATCCTCTTTTGATATTTCAGATTCAGACCCTCAAAGAACCTCATTGTTTTCATCTTTTCACTGCATATTCGATAAATTTCGCTGCATATTCCTGTACTCTCATTTTACCTTGTCTAAGGTATAGAAATGCATTCTCCTTTCTTCCTTTCAGAGCCGGGGGAAAGAATTTCTCCCTTAACATTTCCTTGAACTTTTCACAAGTGAACTCAGGTTGTTTAGCTATTTAATTCCTTGACAATCCCCTACCACAAGTCCTTTGGACCCTCCAAATAAAAGGATGCTATTATCACGTGATTGCACATTTGACCTTCTCATTTATCTATCATGTAGTCTATCAAACATTTCCCTCTAATACGGGCCAACTAGGACCCTTCCTTACTTATTAAAATAGTCCTCCCAATCTCTTCTAAAACTACCTGCACGGTTCCCTTCCACTTAAGGTCGTCCTTTCTAACGGTATCTAACCCCACATCTGACCCAAATAGTCCACCACCTCCTACAAACAGTCTCAGAACCATCAAATACATGCTCCTAAAACTGATCCATGGTTGGAGCGTTGATGGTAGAATCTTAATGATAGTGTAAGCTTGGATATGTGGTCGTGTAAGGGTTGTCGACTCTGGAACCCATTACTTATATCCACTCATTCTATATGTTTCGTAACCATTCTTACATGTTCATCTACTTCATCCACCCAAATCTACCACGTGAGTTAGTTTCGGGCTCCCTTAAGTTAGCGGCCATTTTTGCGTTCACACTATACATACATACACTTCACGTAAGAAAATAGTACATATACATGTACTATATCTAATTCTCATAACAAGTCTAGTCTAACTAAACGTAGCGAATACACTCTCGTAATTTCTTTGGGAAATCATTTTGCAAAACGTCGTATATACGTACTTGCTACGTATACACGCTTTTCAAATACCAAAGCTCAGACACCAACTGTAACAGCCCGGCCATTAGTAGCACAATGAATACATACTCAACGTCTAATAATAATAATCCAAACTAATAACCGGTTGTCACTAAGCGCGTTGACGCCTTAGCAAAGAAATTCTATGTATTTTGATAAATGCATCGAGCTAAGAATTTAAGCAAAAGTTATTACAAAACCAAATTCAAGTAAAAGCTTAAAATACGCTATCATATACAGAAATCGGTCCTTGGCGTAAAATATATAACTAATAAGCATCTTCAGTTAGCTTCACATATCGTAGGACGGTTCCCACCTTCTAATTCTTAAAAAATAATAAATTTGCCCCCACCAGGAGAGGTTCAGAGAACAAATAAATCAGCAACTCTGGTACACAAGTTCATATATGGAAGCGAAAATACTTATGGTGGCTACAAATAGGTGATGTATCACATTTATATATAGTTTTTAGATGCATTTAGATTGCATTTAGAACTCCTTTTTGAGCATTTAGGTGCATAATGACATGAATTACGTAAGTTGTGCTCTACTACTCCCCGTTTGTGTGTTTCGATGATTTTCAGGTTATTTTGATACAAAGTGATCATCAGTACCAAGGATGTAGTCTATTAATCATTGAAGATGAAGGTAGCTTGCACAAGGATCACAATGCATCCGTTTGGCACAATTTGAGTTGGAATGAAGCAAAGAGTTAGTGAAACAAGTGCCAAAACTGACACACCTTCACTATTTTCACTATAACTTTTGATATAAAATTGATAATCAATAAGTTCCAATTGGGTTGGATTCTAGACTTCAAGAGCTTTCCAATGATAGGTCACACGCCCCAATCGGACTTCTACTTTGAGAGATACGGCCTTTGCAAGTTGATGTAGAATTGCAGTTTAGCAACCCGATCGGGCGGGAATTGACCCGATCGGGCCTGAAGCACGGACAGCTCTTTTCCGAAATTCTATCTTTTTTTAATTAGACTTTGGGGTATTATAAATACCTTTTCCTCATATTTTTAGAGACCATATTTTTTATTCTAGTTTTTCCATAGTTCTTAGTTTAGCTTTATTTTAGTTTAAATACTTTAGATTAGATTAAAGGTGATTGAACCTATTCCGATTTCAATAAAAGTTCCTGCTTTCTGTCAATTGGTATTCTTTCTTACCCTGATCTCTTTTATTATTCTCAATTGCTTAGTTTATTTATTCAATTATTCATGATGCAATTGTTAGGGTTTCATATTAGTTTTATTGTTGTCAATTCAATTATGAGTGAGTAGTTTAATTTCTAGGGATTTAGATAGGGAAGCCATGTTTATACCATGATTATTTGAATTGCTATTAGTTTCTAGGGTTTGATGAGATAGGTTATGGTGTGATTTGTTCTTATTGAGTAATTAACGTTATTGTGCAGTTTCTTTGATTACTTGAGGTTAATAATTGTTTGCACATATCCGTCTTACTTTTAGAGGCCTAGTACACACCAGTAATTCTGATTATGTTTGTGAACATGCTGCATATGTTGAATTATGGACGTTGAGACTTAACCATAGCTTGACATTGTTCTAATCTATCGATTCTCGACCTAGGTTCTGATAGTTGTTTGATCCTATTTTGACCCACATGGAGTCCATAATTATTCACAATCTAAATCTTCAGTGAGTCTAGATCTACTTAAGCAGATGATTGAGTCTTTTGGTGAACGAATTGAAAAATCTAATCAAGACTTGATGTGTTACCTCACACATGTCTCAAATTATGAAAAATCGCTTGCTATGCAACTTGATAGTCAACGGGCGATTTATGATGATAATGATTATGATGATGATTGTGTCGAGAATGCCATATTAGAGGTGAATGATAATAATCTGACTCCTGATATTGAAAAGAATGATCAGACTGAGGGGAGTGTGGATGTAATGAATGTTTTGATAGAGGAGGAACTCTTGGTTGAGAGCCCTTGTGTTGACGAGCCCATTATTGAGGATGGTGAAATTGTGAGTAAAACCGTCAAGGTTGAGCCTATTATTCCCTGTCCCTATATTCCATCTTCACATAGACTTGATCTTGTCCCTTCTCTCCCTATTCGCCATGCCCCATATTTTCTCACAGTTGCGATTGCTCCTATTCTCTCCTTGAGATCCTCACAGCCTACGCCACCAAAGGGAAGTTGTTCATTGTCCTTCTTTTCTCCCTTTTATTTTGATTTTACTTATCTTCACAAATCATTCGTTTTCTCTGATATTATTTATGTGAAGATAGATGCGCTTGTCATCAAGCCATATCTAGTGCTCAATGACATGTTTGCAGGCGCATTTGATAAGTTACGCAAGGCATTGGACTCTTCCAATGATGATAGGATAAGATCGTGTACGGGCATGTTAGGGTACTATTCCTACAACCCTGTTCCTCTTCTGACTGATGGTTGAGGTAATATGGTCGTGCTGGACCTTTATAAACCAGCGCTGTGCGAGAGGCAACTCGTATTTTTCCGCTTCTTCCTTTTCTTTTTTTTTTTTTATTTTTTTTAGTGAGCGAGAGTGAGGATACTAACGTTGTTTTTCCTCTTAGCATCATCCTTTGTTACCTTTTGGCATTGAGGACACTGCCAAGTTAAGCTTGGGGGAGGAGTTCTGTTTGTATTCCCTATCTCTTTTACTGCTTTCTAGAATAGATTTACTGCTTTCGAAAAATTCTGAAAAAATCAAAAAAATATGGTTCCCATGACTGGTTTAGTGGCCTCCCTGTGCCCCTTGTTGTGCTCTATTTGAAAATGATTTGACTTTGTTATCTGGATAGCTGGGCATTTGTGATCTTGAGGCTATGATCTGATGTTTGATTGCTATGATTTCGAGCATTTTTGGATTATATTAGACAACTTTGTGCTGCATACCTGAATTGGCTAGACTGTGAGGCCTCTTTGTAGCCTATTGGATTCATATTATCCAGTCTATTTTTGTGTGTTAGTTCCTCTTTAGTGGATTGATCTTAACTTTGACTTCGTACTTGTCTGATTTTCGATGGCTTGTGGCATATGCTGTGATAGAGGCGTTCTTTTGTCTTATTCTTGAGCTTCAGAGTGAATTTTTGATATACTTTTATCCTCCTTAGCCCCGCTGAGCCTAATGACTTGTTTCGTGTTACTTGAACCCTTACTATGAGCCCATGGCCTTCATTTCATATTATTTCCAAGCCTAGCTTGGGGGAGCTTTTGTATGGGTTGAGTTTGAGATTGGTTTGTTGGTTTAGTTTGGTTGTTGAGGAATTTAAAAGTGTATTTGTTGTGGCTTGAGAGTGAGAAAAAGAAAATATAAAACAACTTTAGAGTTGCGTGAATGAAGTTCAAAAAAATGAAAGAAAAATGAAATAAAAGTTCAAAAGAATTCGAAGTTCTTTCATTCACGTACGTTCTTAAAGAAATATTCGCTTCATTGCTTGAAAATTGGGTTTGTTATGAGTTTTTCATAGATTTATGAGAGTTGGGTTACTTTACGTGATTTTATGGTGTTGTTGGGAGTTGTGTAGGCCATCTTAGGCCTTGTTTGAATGATTCATGCTCCCCCTTTCTCGGTTTTTCCACCACATTACCCAAAAGTATTCCCTACGTCTTAACTAAGCCCCATTACAACCCTATAAAGTCCTCTTTAGCTCGTGTCTGCATTGTTCATTTGATTGATTTCGAGTCAGTTTGCCAAAGTTAAAGAGTATTTCTGCTAATTGAGTCGACTTGACTAGGATGAGCGTCATTTAACCCTCTTAAACACATGAGAGTGTGAGTGGGAAGGGTATTTATGGTCGGGTTGGTGAGTGTTCGGGCATATTCTTTGCCTGCCACAAAATAGAGAGGAGTGACACCCTTGTGAGAGCCTTTTCAGGACTTGTATACCTTGTGGATGCTTGAATTTGATGAATTGCTTGGATGATTGGTGGTTGGATGGATTTGATTAGCTGAACTTGAATTTTGCCTGCTTGAACGATTCTTAGTCTTGAAAACATTTTGAGCTTTGATTGTTTTTATCTATGGGGTGAGGCAATTTACTCCATGTTCATGTTTTATTTGCTTGAGGAAAAGCAAAGGTTTAGCTTGGGGGAGTTTGATGTATCACATTTATATATGGTTTTTAGATGCATTTAGATTGCATTTAGAACTCCTTTTTGAGCATTTAGGTGCATAATGACATGAATTACGTAAGTTGTGCTCTACTACTCCCCGTTTGTGTGTTTCGATGATTTTCAGGTTATTTTGATACAAAGTGATCATGAGTACCAAGGATGTAGCCTATTAATCATTGAAGATGAAGGTAGCTTGCACAAGGATCACAATGCATCCGTTTGGGACAATTTGAGTTGGAATGAAGCAAAGAGTTAGTGAAACAAGTGTCAAAACTGACACACCTTCACTATTTTTATTATAAATTTTTATAGAAAATTGATAATCAATAAATTCCAATTGTATTGGATTCTAGACTTCAAGATCTTTCCAATGATAGGTCACACGCCCCAATCGGACTTCTACTTTGAGAGATACGGCCTTTGCAAGTTGATGTAGAATTGCAGTTTAGCAACCCGATCGGGCGGGAATTGACCCGATCGGGCCTGAAGCACGGACAGCTCTTTTCCGAAATTCTATCTTTTTTTTATTAGACTTTGGGGTATTATAAATACCTTTTCCTCATATTTTTAGAGACCATATTTTTTATTCTAGTTTTTCCATAGTTCTTAGTTTAGCTTTATTTTAGTTTAAACACTTTAGATTAGATTAAAGGTGATTGAACCTATTCCGATTTCAATAAAAGTTCCTGCTTTCTGTCAATTGGTATTCTTTCTTACCCTAATCTCTTTTAGTATTCTCAATTGCTTAGTTTATTTATTCAATTATTCATGATGCAATTGTTAGGGTTTCATATTAGTTTTATTGTTGTCAATTCAATTATGAGTGAGTAGTTTAATTTCTAGGGATTTAGATAGGGAAGCCATGTTTATACCATGATTATTTGAATTGCTATTAGTTTCTAGGGTTTGATGAGATAGGTTATGGTGGGATTTGTTCTTATTGAGTAATTAATGTCAGTGTACAATTTCATTGATTGCTTGTGGTTAATAGTTGTTTGCACAGATCCGTCTTACGACTAGAGGCCTAGGACACTTCAGTAGTTCTGATTACGTTAATGAACATGCGGCGTATGTTGAATTATGAGCATTGAGTCTTAACCATAGCTCAACATAGGCTCTAATCCCCCGACTCTTGACTTAGGTTTTGATAGTAGTTGACCCTATTTGATTGGTATAAGCATGGTGGACCGACCTAATACCCTAGGTTTTTAGTCCATAGTTAATTCCTCGATTTATTCCGTCTTCTGTAGTTTAATCATTAGTTCAGTTAATTCTTATCTGATTTCATCTGGAGTAGCTGAATTGATTGAATATTAATTTAGAAACTCTGTCTCCCTGTGGATTCGACCCTGCTTCCCTTGACTACCATAGTTAGAGGACTGTAGGTTTATCTTTGATTAGGTGATACGACTAAATCCTATCAATAGGTTATCAATGAATTTTACATTCAGCTTAAGATCATACCAATTCATATATGAATACATACGTATAGAAGAAGATAGTTCTTTAGATGCTTGAAGTTTCACAACCGTATCATAAACCCATGTATGGTATTGAAAACTTGTATTCACTTTTCGAAAATACGTTATTATACGTTTACATAAAGGTCTCATTAACCACATGATCTTATAAAAAATTTATATGAAATATACTTAATACATTCCAAGATAGTATCCAAATAACTTTTTCAAACTCATAGAACTCGGGGGAGAACACACATTAAATTAGTGCCACCACTAGCTCCCATGTTGGTGGGTCGTCGCTCATACTGTATTGTCTCCGCTTGCAAGACTTTCTGGACATGTCCCCACACATTGTAACAAACACATTGCATGGTGACAAGTCACTATTGCCACATTCTCCACTCTCATTAAAACATATTTCAAAAGTAGACATTTCCGTCTTAAATCAATAGTTTTCGTTAACATCAAATATTAGAACTCAAAACAAATCGTAAGTCCAAACGATCCCTTTATGGAATTAACTCATAATTATTTCCTGAATATATACTTAATATTTTTAGTAATTAAGCTTTCATAAACGATTAGATCAATCCATGATATTTCCATAAGTAATAGTTACTAGTATTGGAGTAATACAATTTAAAGTAAGAGTACAAGGTCTTTATCTGTGAAAATCCAATGTAACAAGACTCATGCTAAGGAAATAGCTTAAAACATAAATATATACTTATACACATCTCTTATGGTCGTCATTTCAAGTTAGGCTTAATACGTATATGAAAGAAACCTTGGAAATCACAAAAACCGCAATTAGGTTATAGTTGTCGTAATATAGTTTTAAAATAAACGAATACGTCAAGACTAAAACCTCATTATGGACATACCTACTTTCCTTGAGGTCACAAGAAAGTTTATAATTCAGAATTTTGATTATTATATTTCAAAGTCCTTAAGAAAGTCATGATTAGTGCTCAAATAACCATTTTGTCAATTCACTAGTAATTAATTTATTTACTTATCAAATTAAATTCTAAAAAACTTTAGAAATTATATCCTCATTTCTACTGAATTTATAAATCCCCAAATGATTTTTATAATATTTTACCAAAGGTTTAAGTAATTTATAAGTAATTAACAACATAAACCGTCAATTACAAGGGATACCAAATATGTACAAGCACTTCTTTAAATCATTATTACTCAAGATCTCATTGCATTCAAGGGATACTAAATATTTATATACTATTAAATCAGATTATAATCCAAAATAACCCACATGCAAATCCTTCAATCACAAAATTTGGAAACAAGTTAATAACTTTTTAAGTTTTTCAAATTCCTTTCACTAGAACTGGTATCTTCTTGTGTACCTTACTTTGTGGCTTAAAATGGCTTTTGAGAAACTCTTCCAAGGTCCTTTATCAAACCTTAAAGTTAAAGCATCAAAAATGGGTTAAGAAGATGTCTAAAACTTAAAGGGAAACCTTAATCAAATCTTTGTTATTGCTCATTACCTTAGCTAATTTTAAGTGTGGGTTTTTACTTGCTTAGAATGGTTTTGTCCTTGATCCAAATATTTCCTAGTATGCATTTAGACAGAAGGAATCCAAATAGGAGATTGCATGTTGGAATTAATGGGTGGAAGTATGAGGAAAATGGACGAAAATCATCTTAGAGCTACTGTACTAGGCGAGTAGAGGGGAGCATCTTTTGAGTTTTGTGTTTTCTATTTTACTCAATAGATGAACATGAGTTTTATATGAGTCTAAGCTCAGTATTCTACTTAGGTTGGGTGGCTTTCAATTTCGTTTTTGACCCTCTTAGTGAGGGTAACTTTGTCATTTATATGGCTATGGCTGTTCAACTGTTTTTTAGTGTACTAATTCACTTGGGAGCCTCATTTCTCCAACTTTTGGGTTACCTTTTGGTCCAAATCGACCCAATAAGTGTTGGGCATATCCTAAGATTTAATTCTAAACATTTTTGGCCCAAAAATATGCAATACTCCTTAATCTACGCTCAATTTAAGGTACATAAGTTTCCTAATTTTCTTGTATTCTCTTAATATGGAGAACTTATATAATTGAGTGTAAGTACTGAAATCACAATTCTAAATGAGAGAACACTTAATCACAAATACACTTTTATCAATATCCTTATACACACATAATCTATATATAGGGTGAAATTCCCATGAGAACCTCATTACCATGGGAACCTCACTTATCATGAGAACCACAACCTAGCTGCTAGATTGCAATCAGATCAAGGGTTGCAATTAGCGCTATTCTCCTCCTCCTTCTTTCTCTCTCCTCTTTCTCTTATCGTTCTCTTATGTTCAACGTTTACTTTAGTAAGCCATTTTCGCCAATTTTCACCCTCCTCTTGTGCTATCTTTCTATTTGTCATTTCCGCCATATAAAGTAAGCCATTTTTGCCTCTTCTTTAATCTTCTTCGGAGTGAATAAATTTTGTAATATATGAGATTCTAGGGTTTTAAATTGGGTGATAAATCAACCAAATTCGTTATTAATATTCAAATTCTAGTTTTTGATAATAGGAGAGCTAATTCGATTTATTCATTGTTCAAAGCAAACCATCTGAATGATTTCATCGTCAAAACAAGAACAATTTTATACGGCAATTCGATTTTAAAATAGATTCTTCGACGTTATTGTTTGTTTTGTCGTGCAATTCTTCGATTTTAGGATAAAAATTAGCCATTGATTATTGTAAGGTTTCCGTTTCTTTCTTATCTATAAAATGATGATTCTTTGCTAGACAAATTGTTGAATTGTTGCAGTCTTTATGATTATTTGATTTATTACACTTGAAATTAGTCCATCTAAAATAATGATTTTGATCATGGGAATATTATTGAGTTGTGAGAATTTATGATATTTGTGCTTGTTTGATACCAGTAAGTTGTTATGGTCCACTGTCGGCCACTTGTTTCGAATGTTTATATGTGTACTTGAATATTGATAATCCATAGATTATTAGCTTGTTCAATGAGACAACTGGGTGAAATTACTCACTAGTTAGGTATTAAATTGCAACTATCAATCATAATTCAAATGTATTTGAAAAAAAGAACAAGCAGCTAATAATAAAAAGCAAAGTATAAGGATGTGGAATAGAATTGTAGATGAAAAGAACTTGCCTCATGTATCACCATGTTTTTAGAGTTAAAAGTTAGTGTTAGTGGTCAAAGCAAAAGAAACAAACTTACTAGCGCGGCACGACCATATCTAGCAATATATATTTTATTTTGCGAAATTGGTTGTAACTAAGTTTCCAATCAGATAAACTCTTTAGAAATATAACCGCATAACTAGACTAGCTGGGAAGCAAAATGAAGATTTATGAAGCCGTATCTAGAACGAAAAGGCAAATACAATCTTTTGACATAAGGAAATTTATCATTGAGAGAATGCTTATGTTATGTGGGGAAGACTTACAAACTGTTGCTTCTTACGAAGCCCACAATCATCAGGCAAACCCATGAGAACCCCTTTACTTTTAAAGAAGAGGTATTTGGGTTATGAATATCAGTTCCCTTTTTCAACCTTACTTGGATTTGGAGCTTTGTCTATTTGAATTTGATGAGGGACAAAGCATTACATGGTAAAAGTTGTCAAGTTGCTCCATGCACTATATGTACACCTTGGACTCATAAAATTATGCTAATTAGAGACATCCAAGAAATAAACAGCCTACTCTTAATCTGTATGGTTTGTGGGGGTATTCATTAGTTAGTTGATAATGTTACTGTTGGCAATTCATTGAGACTTTGGCCAATTGCCTTATCGGTTTGCCCACAATAGTGAAACTGTAAGTATTCCATGTATGACCAATGATTGTTCGAAAAGTGAAGCTTATATTACACATAAGGCATTAATGCTTATTGATTATATTTTGCTTTACTACCTGGTTATACATGTCATAGTGGAAGAGGGTAATCCGCCTTTTCCTCTCTATAAAAGCTTCTCACTTGTCTTGAAATTGCAGGTTAGTGTTCATTATACGGGAACTTACAGAAGAACAACAAGCGGTTTGACTCTAACATTAGCAAAAACCTCTTAAGTTCCGTCTTGGTAAAGCCAAAGTTTTGTATTGACAAAAGATTGTTTATTTCGGGATCGAAGAAACACAATGAATTTGTAATTCAAGGGAGTCCAATTCTAGCAAAGGGTAGTAACAAATGACAACCTGAGTGCTTGCAAAACGAGTAAGGTGAGCTACCTCGGGGGTTGTACCCGGGATCGTCCTTCCGATGCTTAAGTCAGATCTGAGCTCAGATAGTCAGAGAGTAGTACAAGTAAATGTGTTGGAATACGTGTAAAAACGTACCTGACTGATCAGGTCCAAGTACTATTGATAGGAAGTACTTGGAAGATGTCACCTGGTGAAGGTGATGACGTCATGAAAGCCTTTTGTCAGTGGGCTTGACTGAAAGCATGTACTTTCTAGCATGTGAAGCCCCAGGGGTAAAATCGTAATTTTACGCCTCACGGGTATTTTAGCCATTTTGCTGGTAACGCGGGCCATGACTGGAAGAATAGGGCCCTAACATTAGCCCCACGCTCTATGTTAGAGTGTAGGACCGTGACGGAACTATGATGTGGAGCGGAATGCAATAAATCTGGACAAGCCTTTGTGCAGAGCTGAGCTATGCGGAGGCTTCGAGGCACCCTAGCCTTAGGCCGTCGGCAAATTCGAGATACCCTAGTCGGCTAGTTTGAGGCACCCCTAATCGAGCGATTCGAGGCACCTTCATATGATGCCAGGTCTTTATGAAATTCGAGGCACCACCTTGTATGGTCCTTCATAAAATTTGAGGCAACCTAGCATAAGGCCCGGTATGGATTTCGATGCGCCTCTTATTAAAGATATTTATAAAATCGAGGCACCCCTCATTGGAACCATCCACAAAATTCGAGGCACCCCTAGTTGTTTAAGCTTTGTTAAAATTCGAGGTACATCACTTTGTTGTATTGTTCAAACTTTGAGGTAACCTATCATGGTGTTCCCATACGAATTTGAGGTGCCCTTCTTGATTATTCCCAAGAAAATTTGAGGCACCCTTTCTTGATGTGCTTATAAAAATTCGAGGCACCCCATTATGTTGTGCTTATGAGAATTCGAGGCACCCTTTCTTGATGTGCCTATGAAAATTCGAGGTACTCCTTCAAACCTTGAGTTGATTTTTACACATAATAGGAGTGTTTTTCGACCGTCCTTTGGACTAGATTTGTCGGGCGTTTCAACCTATGTTTCAACAGATTCAATGAGATGCTGATATATCTTTGAACTACTAAGTGCCATTGACTTCGACCATGTTCAGTTAACTTCGACCATGTTAAGTTTACTTCGACTAACCTTAGTCGAAGAATGTTTAGTTGTAGTGTTTTAACTTATAGCTTGACATAGCCTCTCGTTTACTTCGAGGGGTTGGTTCTCTTGTACTCTGATTAGCTCGGCTAGGGCTAATAATGAGTCTTGGGATATATCGAGTTAGGCGCCTTGTTGAAAGGGCTTGTTTGTTCGAGGTGGCCTGGTTAGGGTAATGAGTGTCGTACTCATTTTGGTTCGAGATAGGTGCCTTGTGTAAAGGGCTTTCATACTTAGAAAACATTTCAAAAGTATCGATCGTAGAATGTCTTCGATAGGGGCTAATGAGCCTTGATATCCTTCGAATTCACACCCCTTTGAAGTTCTTTGCTAGGAGGGTGTATAGAAAAATTTGAGGTAGTACTAGTGAGGAATTTGAAGCTTGTCCAGCTTAATTCGAGGTAGTCCTAGTGAGGGAAATCTCTTCCCATGATGAAGTTAGAGGTAGCTCTAGTGAGGGGTTGTTGCTTTCGTAATTAAATTTGAGGTAGCCCCGGTTTCGTAATGAAATTTGAGGTATCCCCGATGAGGGGTTTGTAGGTTTATCAAATTGGTTTGACGTAGCCTCTTTAGTCAACTTTTGATCTTTGACCGAGCTGCTATGAGTCAATGGTATCCGTTGACTATAATAAATACATGTAATTTCGTTTTATTTTTGTACAATTCATTCATATGTTATAAAGCGACTGGCACGAACTCCCATAACCGTTTACTGTTCCCATTAGAGGGGTTGTGATTGTGCACTGTTCAGAAAGTAGGTGGGCCATAAATGACATCACTGTAAGTTCATTTATTCACCCACAATTTCTCTCTCTATTTCTCTCTCTAAAAGTTATTTGCTTTCTTGTTTTCTACTGCTCTTGCGTTTTCCTTCTTTTCGATGGATATCAGCAGCGCTGTTCGACTAAGGTACGGTTTCTTAACCCCAATTCTTTATGTTGCTTTAATAAATTCGAAGTAGGCTTTAGTTGTTCCTGTATCATGAATAATGAACACAATAGCTGAATCGAGTAGCCCTTCTGTTTCACCTCCTCGTTATAGGCCTTAGATTGAGACATGGAATAAAGGGGTCCCTGTTGTATCCATTGTGTAACAGCCTGACTTTCCCGAGCTGCTTGCTTAATATTAACATCATAAATGACAATTAATGTCCAAATCACAATCAATCAACTACAACTTAGCTCAACTCGCAACATAAATAATCCTTTGACACAAAATTGCTTTAATAGAATTTTTAAACCAATACAACATGAACTTGAATTCATTCCCATAAGTAGTCACAATCTCCATACATAACATAAGCTCCGAAAGTCATCTCGCTTCCATTTTATTAGTCTCTTTCAATACTAAACCTGCAAAACCATCAACAAGGAAAATTTGCCCCCACTAGGACGGGTTCCAAGAACAAAATCAGCGAAATCTGAGCACACATTGTCCAACCTAAAATTCTTTGTAGGTGGCTTTAGATTTTGATAAAATTAGGAACGAGCTCCAATATAGCAATGAATTTATAAAGCACAACGTAAGGATTTTAGGGATAAACTTAATAAACATATTGTACTAAACCTTGGTGTATACTCTAAGCTAAAACTCCTTTCTGAAAGACAAAGCTACACTATAGAAAAACTCGTTATACTCTCAGATTCAAAATACTTCGAAAATACAACAAGGTTTCTAATAATGATTTAGAAATATCTCATAATCCAAAATAACATCAAGGTTCTTATATAACTTATCGAAATCTTTCCCAAAGTAGAATTATAGAATAGGACACATCTCATAAAGTCATAATACTTTATACTTTATCATTCCAATCGTCTCGAAATCATTCTCTTATTTTGAATTACGTACTTAGCTCAAACGTAGGTGCGTACAAGCATCTAATTATATAAATTTATGTATAGATATATCATATAACATATCCAAAAGCTTATCATGAGTTGTTCGCTCATACTCTGAAACTCGCCAATTCTTAGATAAGAGGCTTTTCTAATTCCAATGCCAATAACCATAGTATAAGTGTCGTCCTTCCAAAATATATACAGGACTAAACATAGTTTTATGTAACCACTCCTATTCGATAGTCATAATTGTCCCAATGTGATCCAAAACAATCCCGGTCCTCGATATATTTATCTCTTACATTCAACATACTTGCAGAACAGTAAGGGTTCCAAACCGTCACTTACGAAAATCACATTCATCGAAAAGCAACACAAAGGTTTATAATGAGTTATTCGTTCCTACTCCGAAATCTATTAAGACTTTAACCATTAGGACTTCCAATCCAAGATATACATGTAACATGAATCCCATTAATTCAAAATACTCAAAGCCTATATATGTATATACCTTAATGTAATCTGTTTCCAATAACCTTTCAATTGTTCAATATTGACTAAAAAAAAGTCCTTGCAGTCTTTGACTAATCGTATAACATTGGGAGTACCCAACATAACTACAAAAGTTATCTGTTGATCTTCAAAAAAAATCCAAAAGATGATATCTTTGTAAATTCTTTTGCATACACAGTTTAATAAGCGTACTCATATATAACGTATGTCTCAAAGTTATTCCATTCCAATCATAGTCATAACTGAAAATTAAGCATGAAATAGGTGAAAGTTCACAAACATAAACTATAGGTTAGTGAGAGTCTAGAGAGAGAAACTCTCGCTTCTCTCTAGTTCGTTTGTTTCCAAATTTTCAATTCTTCATACCTCAGCTTGACTGGAGCCATGGCAAAAGGTGCGAAGAAAGGAAAGGGTGGATCGAAGGGAACTCAGAATCAACAAATTGGGAAGAACAAGCATCCTCAGACAGGGGATACGAAGAATATAAAAGATATTAATGAGATGCAAGAAGTTCCATCCCTGGGCTGGTCATCTGACGAGGAGTTTGATGCTCACTCAGAGGAATCGATTGATCAGATTGTTGCGCAGCAGAATCTTAAAGCGGTGCTAACAGCTGAGGAGAAAACAACGGGTTGGATTGAATCTGTCAGAACTCCGGTGAGGCCAGTTGCTTCCAATCCTTCTCCGTTTTCGATGCAGTAATTAACTAGCAATACGGGTATGCCTGAATCTAGTCGACAAGCTAGTTGGCGTTATTATTTGTTTAATCATTTGAATGAGGTAGGTTTAAATTTATCTAAACAGCTTGTTGTTAGAACTGAGAATGATATTGTTACTATTACTTTGGATGAAGTGCAAAATGAGATTCAATACTGGTCTGCTGATATTGTTTGCTATATTTTAGGAGTTAAACTCATTTTCGTATGATTAATGGATTTATTAGACGTGTGTGGAAGAAGTTTGGTGTTCACAAAGTGTGAATGATGGATAATGGTGTGTTTATGGTTAGATTCAGATCAAGTAAGGAGAAGGAGAAAGCTCTGGATGCAAGCCCTATTTTATTTAATAGGAAACTTGTTATTATAAAGAGCTGGCATCCTGATCTTGCTATTCATAAAGAGTATATTCAGCTGGTTCCAACTTGGGTTAAGCTACCTGGTTTGCCTTTGAAATATTAGGGGCAAGGAACACTTAATAAGCTGATTGCGAGTATCGGTAGACCTATTAGAACATATAACGCAACTGCTCATAAGGATATTTTGTCTTATGCTAGAATATTAGTGGAGGTTTCAATTGATCAACACTTCCGTAATGAGATTGCTTTCCTGAATGAAAAAGGGAATATGCAGAGTCAAGTTGTTCAATATGAGTGCAAGCCTATTTTTTGCACTGATTGCAAAGGCATAGGCCATACTATGGAGGAATGTAGGAAACAAAAGGTTTAAGGAGGCTCAGAGGAAGATTAAACCTAAGAAGAAATGGGTTGTGAAGTCTAAGCCTCAGTCTGTTATAGCTCAAGCTAATAGGGTGGCAGAGTTGGATAAATCAGTGAAGAAAAACTTAGATACCATTCCTAAACATGATGAGGAGTTGTATGGTGCTGAGTTGCTAGGTGTTCATAATGAAATCGAGCTAACTAGGCATAATATTGTGAATGATATTTTGCCAATTGAGCAAGCTGTAGTTGTGGTAGACTCTTCAACTTCTCAGATGATAGTTGTTAATGCAGATATTGTCGGAGAGGGTGTAATAAAGGATCCAAATGGATAGTATAGGATTCTGGAATGTGAGGGGCTTGAATAGCCCTCACACGCATGGGGATGTAAGATGGTTACTGAATCAACATTCCCTTGGTTTATTTGGCTTACTGGAAACTAAAGTCAAGGATGTGAACCTTCATAAGGTGTTTCCTTATGTTTGTGATAACTGGTGTGTAGCAACTAATTATCAGAGTCATAGGGGTGGGAGAATTTGGTTGATTTCGCTGCCTAATAAGTTTCATGTGGATGTTATTGAGGTGTAAGCTTAATATATTCATATCTCTGCTCATCATAGGGCAACTGACAGGAGATTTTTTGTTACTATGATCTATGGAGCTAATGATCTAGAGGTAAGGAGAGAGTTGTGGTAGGGGTTAGCTCATTTGAAAAGAAGTATTTTAGAAGCTTAGCTGATTGGTGGCAATTTTAATAATGTGTTGAATTTGAATGAAAGGATTGGTTCTGCTATTCCTTTAGATGAGGTGTTGGAATTTAGATAGTGCTTGAGAGATTGTGATCTTCATGATGCATCTATGATAGGGCCTTTTTACACTTAGTATAATAAGCAAGAAGGAGGGGAGAGGGTGTTTTCCAACATTGATAGAGTGTGTGTTAATGATGAATGGGAGGAGCTCCACAAGGATGTTGTAGTCCATTTCCTTCTGGAGTCTATTTCTGATCATACTCCTTGTGTGATTGATAGGTTAAAGTCGTATCACCTAATCAAAAATAAACCTACAGACCTCTAACTAGGTAGTCAGTGGAAGCAGGGTCGAATCCACAGGGAGACAGAGTTTCTAAATCAATATTCAACCAATTCAGTTACTCCAGATGAAATCAGGGAAGAATTAATTAAACTAATAAATAAACTACAGAAGACGGGATAAATCGAGGAATTGACTATGGACTAAAAACCTAGGGTATTAGGTCGGTCCACCATGCTTATACCAATCAAATAGGGTCAACTACTACCAAAACCTAAGTCAAGAGTCGGGGGATTAGAGCCTATGTTGAGCTATGGTTAAGATCAACGCTCATAGTTCAACATACGCCGCATGGTCACTAACGTAATCAGAACTACTGATGTGTCCTAGGCCTCTAGTCGTAAGACGGATCTGTGCAAATAACTATTAACCACAAGCAACCAATGAAATTGCGCAATAACATTAATTACTCAATAAAGAACAAACCACATCACAATCACCCTAATCAAGCCCTAGAAATTGATAGAAATCTAAATCACAATCATGGTATAAACATGGCTTTCCTATCTAACACCCTAGAAAGAGACTACTCAGACATGATCGAATTAACGACAAAACTAATATGAAACCCTAACAATTGCATCATGAACGATTAAATAAATAAATTAAGCAATCAAGAATAACAAAAGAGATTAGGATAGGAAAGAGTACCAATTGACGGAAAGCAGGAACTTTTATTGAAATCGAAATAGGTTTGATCACCTCTAAATTAGTCTAAAGTGTTTAAACTAGACTAAGAACAATGAGAAATAAACTAGAGTCTAAAGCAGTAAAAAGATGAATAAAAGGTGTCTCTAAATAATGAGAAAAAGGGTATTTATAGTGCCCCTCAAGTTCAAGTAAAATTAGGAAACGAAAGTCGAAAATCGCGAGTAAAGGTGCCAGACCCGATCGGGCCCGTGGCCTCCACCCGATCGGGTCAAACACCAAAAGGCTTTCTTTGTTTCTCGTGGCTTGGCGCAGCAGCCCAGCAAACTGGGGGTGAAATTGCGGCCCGCCCGATCGGGCCATGGGCAGCCACCCGATCGGGCCTGGTGCTTCTTTGGACCATGGCGTTCTCCTCGCAAGCAGCTTCACAATGAGACCTAGCAGCACCCCCACCCGATCGGGTAGGGCACACTATGCCCGATCGGGTCTGGTGCATTGATGCTCGCCCGATCTGATCGGGCACGCCTTGCCCGATCGGGTCCGCAACTTTCATACCCGATCAATATATCTTCGCCCGATCGGGCCATTTCTGCCCGATCAGTGCACGGAAACCTCCTTTTTGACTCCTTGGCTCTCTAATCTTCACGTTTAGGGGTCTTGGGACCTCCTAAACTACCCATAAAACTCGTGAACCATCCTACATACCCCGTAACATCTCGTAAAGCCGTGGTTGCTTCCAAAAGATTCGGGAATAGGGAGAAAACTCCCTAAAACCTGCAATTCAACACTAAAACACAAAACCACAACTATATACGATAGTTAGCACAAAATAGCTCCCAAGAGCTCCAATGACGCACAAATTAGCTTGTAAATAAGGGAGAAAAGACTATATAAATACGTGATATCAAACTCCCCCAAGCTAAACCTTTGCTTGTCCTCAAGCAAACAGAACATGAACGTGGAATAGATTGCCTCACCCCATAGATAAAAAACAAATCAAAGCTCAAAACATTTTCAAGACTAAGAATCGTTCAAGCAAGCATAATTCAAGTTTGGCTAATCAAATCCATCCAACCACCAATCATTCAAGCAATTTATCAAACTCAAGCATCCACAAGGCATACAAGTCCTGAAAAGGCTCTTACAAGGGTGTCACTCCTCTCTATTTTGTGGCAAGCAAAGAATATGCCCGAACACTCACCAACCCGACCATAAGTACCCTTCCCACTCACACTCTCATGTGTTTAAGAAGGTTCAATGACGCTCAACCTATTTAGTCGACTCAATTAGCAGAAATACTCTCTAGCTTTGACAAACTGACTCGAAATCAATCAAATGAACAATGCAGACACAAGCTCAAGAGGACTTTATAGGGTTGTAATGGGGCTTAGGTGAGAGGTAGGGGATACTTTTGGGTAATGTGGTGGAAAAACCAAGAAAGGGGGAGCATAAATCATTCAAACAAGGCCTAAGATGGCCTACACAACTCCCAACAATCACCATAAAGCCATGTAAAGTAACCCAACTCTCATAAATCAATGAAAAGCTCATAACAAACCCAATTTTCTAGCAATGGAGCGAATATTCCTTTATGAACGTACGTGAATGAAAGAACTAGAATTCTTTTGAATTTTCATTTCATTTTTCTTTCATTTTTCTGAACTTCATTCACGCAACTCTAAACTTGCTTTTTCTTTTCTCTTTCTCACTCTTAAACCACAGCAAATACACTTTTAAATTCCTCAAAAACCAAACTAAACCAACAAACCAATCTCAAACTTAACCCATACAAAAGCTCCCCCAAGCTAGGCTTGAAATAATATCAAGTGAAGGCTTTGGGCTCATAATAAGGGTTTAAGTGACACGAAACAAGTCATTAGGCTGAGCGGGGCTAAGGAGGATAAAAGTATATCAAAAATTCACTCTGAAGCTCAAGAATTAGACAAAAGAACGCCTCTATCACAGCACATGCTACAAGTCATCTAAAATCAGACAAGTACGAAGTCAAAGTCCAAGATCAATCCACTAAAGAGGAACTAACACACAAGAATAGACTGGATAATAATATGAATCCAATAGGCTACAAAGAGGCCTCACAGTCTAACCAATTCAGGTATGCAGCACAAAGTGGTTTAATATAATCCAAAAATGCTCGAAATCATAGCAATCAAACATCAAATCATAGCCTCAAGATCACAAATGCCCAGCTGTCCAGAAAACAAAGTCAAATCATTTTCAAATAGAGCACAGGGAGAGGCAACTAAACCAGTCATGGGAACCATATTTTTTTGATTTTTTCAGTAATTTTGAAAGCAGTAAATCTATCCTAGAAAGCAGTAAAAGAGATAGGGAATACAAACAGAACTCCTCCCCCAAGCTGAACTTGGCAGTGTCCTCAATGCCAAAAGGTGATAAGGACTATGCTAAGAGGAAAAACAATGTTAGTGCCCTCACTCTCGCTCACAAAAATAAAAAAATAGAAAATAGAAAATAAATAAAAAAAATGAAAAGAAAAGGAAAAAGGGAAAGAATACGAGTTGCCTCTTGCACAGCGCTGGTTTATAAAGGTCTCGCACGACCATAATCCTCCATCTCTCAAATAGGAGGGGCTTGGCAATGAGTGCCACCCTTATCAAAAATCTTTCTTCTCCAAATGTTCTTGACTATGCCTCCAGACGGTGAGGCAACCTTACGTGGAATTGGAGTCTTCTCCACACCTACTTCATCCAAAACCTCATCCCTGCAACAAGATTGTTCAAGCATAGGTGCCTTAACAGCATTGGTTAGTTTAAACATTACTTTATCATCACCAACACTAAGAGTTAAAGACCCAGACTTAACATCAATTACAGCACCAGCAGTACACAAAAATGGCCTACCCAAGATGATAGGAATCTGGGCATCCTCATCCATATCTAACACCACAAAATCAACAGGGATATAGAATTTCCCAACCCTAACAGGAACGTCCTCTAAAACACCGAGAGGGTATTTTATAGAACGATCCGCCATCTGCAAAGTGATGTGTGTGCATTTAAGTGCTCCCATATTCAGTTTCTGAAAAACAGATAATGGCATAACAGAAACAGAAGCACCTAAATCACATAAAGCCTTGTCAATAAAAATAGGTCCAAGATGGCAGGGTATAGAGAAACTACCAGGATCCTTTAACTTTGGTGGGGCTTTATTCTGAATAAAAGCACTACACTCTTCAGTAAGAGCGACACGTTCTACCCCACCAAAGTCTCTTTTCTTAGTGATCATGTCTTTCAGAAATTTGGCATAAACAAGCACTTGGGTAATTAAATCTGTAAATGGAATCGTTACCTCAAGGTTCTTGACCATAGCCAAGAACTTACCAAACTGCTGATCGACCTTGGACTGTTGCATCCTGTGAGGAAAAGGTAGCCTTGGTGTAAAAGGCGTTTCAGAAACCTTCTCCTTTTTCTTCCCTGTCTGTTCAGCTTCTGCAGACAAATCGACTTTCGACGTCGAATTCTTCCTTTTTCCTTCCTCTACCACCCTCTTCTTCCCTGCAGTTGGGGTAACCTCATCAACGGGCAATGGAGGAGCATCATAAGTTATGCCACTACGAAGAGTGATGGCATTCACATGTTCTCCCTGAACGGGTTGCCCTGGCAATTGTCCCTGCTGCCTCTGAGCATTAGAGCTTGCTAATTGTGCAACTTGAGCCTCGAGAAGTTTGATGTGCTTCTCTTGGGCTCTTTGTGCTTCCTCATTAGATCTTTGCATGGCTAGCATCTGTCGCTCTTGGGCTCTTTGTGCCTCTTCATTTGCCTTTTGCATGCTTAACATCAGTTTTATCACTTCAGATATGGGAGGCTCTTGTGGGTTGTTGTTTTGTGGAGGTGGAGTGGGAAAATTTTGTGGGGTTTGGAAATTATTGTGGTTGTGGAAGTTTTGTGAAGGGGGTCTTTGAAAATTTTGTGGGGCTTGGTAGTAAGAGGGCTTGGGATGGTTTTGTGGAGGTGGAGGGTGGTGGTTTTGTGGGTTTTGGTAGCTATGTGGAGGTTGAAAATTTTGTGGTCTCTGCTGGAAGGTATTTGTTTGCTCCATCTGAAGTTGACTGAACTGACAGTCATGCCCAAAGTGACCCTGAACACCACATACCTCGCAGTAAGATGAGGTAATGGGTGCTACAGCAGACATAGCATTGATACTCAAAGGAGGTGCTGCTGAGGAAGAGGAGTTGAAGGTGTTAATCTGTTGACTCAGCTTCGCCACCTGCGAAGTCAATAATGCAATGGCATCTACCTCCAGTACCTTCCTCGTGAGGCTTCGGGAAGTGGAATGATCATTGGCTGCGAGGTTTGATAGAAACTCGTAGCCTACATCCACTTCCTTATCCAGAAAAACTCCTCCTGCAGACGAATCAACAATACTCTTCGTCTGAGGCTGCAAGCCATTGTAGAATGTCTGCGTCAAGAACCATTTGTCCATGTTGTGGTGTGGACACTCTCTCTGGAAATCCCTAAACCTAGCCCACGCTTCCCGTAATGTTTCATCAGGCTCTTGGGAAAACGTGGCTAGTTTATTTCTGATTTTTGCTGTTTTAGTAGGTGGGTAATACTCTCTCAGAAATGCACCAGAAATCTCACTCCATTCAGTTTCCTTCACATCGTTTAACCACTTCTGGGCTCTATCTCTCAATGAAAACTCGAACAACATGACTTTGAGTTGATTTGGAGTGACACCGGCATGTTTAACGGTTCGACAAAGTTGTTGAAACCGTTGCAGATGATTTGCCGGATCTTCAGTAGGATGCCCACCAAACTGATTTTGCTGGACCATGCTGATAAGTCCAGGCTTGATTTCGAAATTTGCTGCGGCAATGGTGGGCATAGTAGGTCCAGTGGAGAGACCATCTGGGTTGGGCACCCCATATGACTTCAGTGACTTTGATATGACTGAACTCAAGGTGTCTGTTCTAGAGGTGTTCAGCTGAACAGACTGCTTTTCTATCTGCTTTATCTTTCGGATCCGCCTTACTGTCCTAGTAAGATCGGGGTCCGCTGGAATGGGGAACCGTTTCTTTGAGACCTGGGAATACAAAAGAAACAAAAAGCAGCAGTAAAAAGTACCTCAATTGGAACAATGAAGTCCCAAAGAGGTACAGAGAAGTAGACCAAATAATCAAATAAAAACTTAGAAAACTAGCCGTCTCCCCGGCAACGGCGCCAAAATTTGATAGGTTAAAGTCGTATCACCTAATCAAAAATAAACCTACAGACCTCTAACTAGGTAGTCAGTGGAAGCAGGGTCGAATCCACAGGGAGACAGAGTTTCTAAATCAATATTCAACCAATTCAGCTACTCCAGATGAAATCAGGGAAGAATTAATTAAACTAATAAATAAACTACAGAAGATGGGATAAATCGAGGAATTGACTATGGACTAAAAACCTAGGGTATTAGGTCGGTCCACCATGCTTATACCAATCAAATAGGGTCAACTACTACAAAAACCTAAGTCAAGAGTCGGGGGATTAGAGCCTATGTTGAGCTATGGTTAAGATCAACGCTCATAGTTCAACATACGCCGCATGGTCATTAACGTAATCAGAACTACTGATGTGTCCTAGGCCTCTAGTCGTAAGACGGATCTGTGCAAACAACTATTAACCACAAGCAACCAATGAAATTGCGCAATAACATTAATTACTCAATAAAGAACAAACCACATCACAATCACCCTAATCAAGCCCTAGAAATTGATAGAAATCTAAATCACAATCATGGTATAAACATGGCTTTCCTATCTAACACCCTAGAAAGAGACTACTCAGACATGATCGAATTAACAACGAAAAAACTAATATGAAACCCTAACAATTGCATCATGAACGATTAAATAAATAAATTAAGCAATCAAGAATAACAAAAGAGATTAGCATAGGAAAGAGTACCAATTGACGGAAAGCAGGAACTTTTATTGAAATCGAAATAGGTTTGATCACCTCTAAATTAATCTAAAGTGTTTAAACTAGAATAAGAACAATGAGAAATAAACTAGAGTCTAAAGCAGTAAAAAGATGAATAAAAGATGTCTCTAAATAATGAGAAAAAGGGTATTTATAGTGCCCCTCAAGTTCAAGTAAAATTAGGAAACGAAAGTCGAAAATCGCGAGTAAAGGTGCCAGACCCGATCGGGCCCGTGGCCTCCACCCGATCGGGTCAAACACCAAAAGGCTTTCTTTGTTTCTCGTGGCTTGGCGCAGCAGCCCAGCAAACTGGGGGTGAAATTGCGGCCCGCCCGATCGGGCCTTGGGCAGCCACCCGATCGGGCCTGGTGCTTCTTTGGACCATGGCGTTCTCCTTGCAAGCAGCTTCACAATGAGACCTAGCAGCACCCCCCACCCGATCGGGTCGGGCACACTATGCCCGATCGGGTCTGGTGCATTGATGCTCGCCCGATCTGATCGGGCACGCCTTGCCCGATCGGGTCCGCAACTTTCATACCCGATCAATATATCTTCGCCCGATCGGACCATTTCTGCCCGATCAGTGCACGGAAACCTCCTTTTTGACTCCTTGGCTCTCTAATCTTCACGTTTAGGGGTCTTGGGACCTCCTAAACTACCCATAAAGCTCGTGAACCATCCTACATGCCCCGTAACATCTCGTAAAGCCGTGGTTGCTTCCAAATGATTCGGGAATAGGGAGAAAACTCCCTAAAACCTGCAATTCAACACTAAAACACAAAACCACAACTATATACGATAGTTAGCACAAAATAGCTCCCAAGAGCTCCAATGACGCACAAATTAGCTTGTAAATAAGGGAGAAAAGACTATATAAATACGTGATATCAGTGATTATATTGGCTGATCCTATTGTTAATAAGCCTAAGCCTTTTAGGTTTTTGATATGTGGGTTCAGGTTGCTGAATTTTTGTCTTTTGTTAATGTTGCTTGGGTGAGGGCTATGCATGGAGTGGCTATGTTCAAAGTGGTGTCCAAGCTAAAAGTTTTTAAAAAAGATCTGACAATGCTTAATGAAAGCAGACTTTCTAATATTGAGCAATTTATAGAGGAAGTGTTGATTAAGTTGAAGTTGGTGCAAGGCAAGATACATTTAGATCCCTTATAATGATGATCTCCAAAGGGAGGAGAAACTGATTAGGCAGGAGTATGAAGAGAAAAATAAGGCTAGGATGGGCTTCTTGAAACAGAAAGTGAAGCTGAATTGGCTTAAAGGGGGAGATGCTAATACAAGTTATTATCATGCTTATTTGAAGCAAAGAATGGCCAAGATTAAAGAATCATATTTATAGATTGAAGAATAGTGAGGGTGTTTGGATGGAAACACAAGAGGAATTGGAGAATGCTTTCTTGCAGATTTAGCAAGGTTTACTTGGTACTACACAAGATGTTAGGAAGAAGGTCAGTAGCTCAATTATTCAAGAAGGAGTTGTTTTAACTGAGGAGCAGCAACAAGGCCTTTATGCTAGATTTACAGGGGAAGATGTCAAACTTGCTTTGTTTGATATTAATAACGATAAGGCTGTTGTTCCTGATGGGTATACCAGTTATTTCTTCAAGAAAGCCTGGGGTTGTGTTGGTCCAGAAGTTATTGATGTTGTTCTGGATTTTTTTCAGACTGGTAGATTATTGAAACAGGTAAATGCTACTATTCTGTGTTTAATTCCTAAGTGTGACCAACCTGTTGATGATACACCGTTCAGACCTGTTGATGATACACCGTTCAGACCCGTAGCATGTTGTAATCTCTTGTATAAAGTGATTTCTAAAATGCTTTGTACAAGATTAAAGGCAGTTCTTACTAGCTTAGTGTAACACCCCGCCCAAACCGAACCCTTTTTATATTAATAAAACTCGTTTGAGGGGGAAATCAACGAGGGTTCGACACGGATGGAGCTTTACCGCCGCACTCAACTCCTTGGAATTAAGTGCAAGACTAAGTAACTAAAACATATGCATTCCAAACTTAATTAAAAATCCTTACAACCAAATTATACTAGTTCGTTAAGTACTAAATACTAAGTGTTTTAGAGTTCCAACGAAAGCATAATATTAAACTAGGTGGATAACAACTTGTAACAGCCGGAATTTTAAGCAGCTTGGGTTTAAAGTAATTATATTAAGTTATTTAAATAGGATTCTAAAGTATTTCAGGTTAAGAGAGTTACTTGGATTGTTAGTTATGTTAAGTTCCAATTGGTTTTAGTGCTTAAAGTAGATTAGAATACTCTCCAACACCATATGAGGACAAAAGTGGGTAAGATCTATCATTCTTATTGGTTAGGAAGGTTTTAGAAACCAATAAAGAAGTTAGAAGATCCTTAAGAACCTTATTCATTAAGATTGTGAAAATCGTATAGTGATCGTTTTATCGGGTAGCAACGAACTTCCAGTTAAAGAGCCTTTCGGGGTTGAATCCGAGCTTAGAACCTAACCAAACTTGATATATGACATGCTTGGGATGTCTTAAGGTCAAAATGGTCATTTATTCCCAAGAATAACGTGGCTCACTAAGGTAAATTTCTCCTTAAGTAAAAACTGGCCAGCTGAAAGTACAGCTCAGACCTTTGCTCAAAGAAGGCTGCTTAGCAGCTACTTGGGTGTCGATCTCCCAAAACCCTTGGCATGCATGAGAGCCAACACATCAAGATAACACCTCAAGCAAGAATCACCCAGAAACTCCATGAAACTGACCTTACCCAGAAGAGGTTTCCCTCCCCTAAGGGTACCGCCATTTACCTGCTATAAATAGCAGTTTTGGGTTTTCGATTCTTTTCACCCATTTTTTCTTCAAAAACACCTACCTTTTCTTATATATATCTCTTCTAGACATCCATATTTATCTGTTCAAGCCTTTTTTCAAGCTTTAAAGCCTTGGAAAGGTATAGAAAACTCCATAGAAACATCAAACAGGATGCTGTAAGTACAGCTTTGCATCCTCTTGTGTTTAGCCTACCTATTCATGTTCAAAAGCTTGTTTAAACTAATCCTTAGCATTATACTGATTCAGGGGAAGCTGTAGGAGTAGTGAAACAATTGGATTAAGAAGTTTCATTGAATAAAGCCTCTTGAGTGAAGGTACACACCTAGTTTGGTTTTAACCTAGAAAATTCCATACTTAAAGTAAGGTGATTGTTTCTTTCTAGTGTGAAGCATGTTTATGAAATGAATTTACTTATGATGTGTATCTTATTATGTGTATATTGAGTATATAACATGGACATAACATGTTAAGGTTCATTAGAGTTGTTCTAGGTGATCTAAACAACGCTTATTTACCGAGTTATCATGATTATGCATCTAATTGGGATATGTTGAGTACATGGACTTGTGTAGTGATCGATAATAGGTATACTTCTGATGGAATTATATGTTTAAGTGTTAACCAAGTCTCTAAGGCATAACTGATTAAGTTCAATCAAAGTTACTACTTTAAAGACTAGTTTCAAGTATAAAAACTCTATGTTTCTTAACTACTATAGCGAGAGTAATTGAAGGGAGTTGATAAGGAATCTGTGAGTTAAGAATGAATTGATGAGGATTATGAGTATTAAGTATTAAAGTATATTATTAAATATCTTGAATTACAAACATGAAAGTAAGGCGTGAACATGCACCCGGGTTAGGGCGGGTAGTCCCTAGCTGTTACCCAATCAGGAGGGGCGAAATCCTGACGTTGAAGGACATGTCCAGGTTAAGTCTTGCAAGCAGAACATAAAAGGTGGGGTGACGACCCTCAAAAGTTTGGAGACAGCCGGTACGCAGTACCCCTCTCCATTCGCGTTCATGCCAAACGATTCGATTTTATGAAATTATAATAATTGAGTTTAATGAGACTACTTGCTATTATAACTACGTGTTATTTGTTAGCTTTCAAAATACACCTAAACTTGTATTTTCTATTATAACAGTGTGTACTCAGCCTTTGCTGATTATTTTGTCATTTCTGTGGCCTGTCACTTGGTGGGTGGCAGAGTCTAACCTTGATGCAGGATTATGTTAGAAGCCGGAATCGAGTTGAGAGCAAAGTTATGATTCAGATCTATATTGTGGGTTAAAGTCCTAAGATTTAAGTTTGGATACGAGGAGTCTGTTACAATGAGTTATGTTCTAATTTAATTCCTTTATTTTGGGATTGAGATCGAATGACTCTGTAATTAAAGTATTATATAAAGGATATTGCATTGTGGGCCCATAACCCACAGGTCCAGGATCGTGTATTTTAAGGTTGTTTCCGCTGCAAGTTTCATCTAAAGTATTATTGATTATTATTGATTCCATGATCATTGAGGTATGAGATTGCTAAGCGTGTTAAGCTAGCAGCTCGGGAGGCCGGGCTGTTACAAATGGTATCCGAGCAACCCTGCGACCGTGTGCTGAGTTAGCCACATAGCGGGGGTAAAAGATCTTTGGGAATGTTTGTATGTTAATTGGGTAAGTAGAGTTAATGTTCTGAGAAATAGAAGTGAAGAACAAGAGTTTAGTGATCTGTAGCTTTGGGAATGAGATTAGTAGGTTGTGTTGTGAATTGAGGTTGATCTTAGAGCTTAAGTTTTGAAGTTTCGAGGACGAAACTTATTTTAAGGGGGGTAGAATGTAACAGCCGGAATTTTAAGCAGCTTGGGTTTAAAGTAATTATATTAAGTTATTTAAATAGGATTCTAAAGTATTTCAGGTTAAGAGAGTTACTTGGATTGTTAGTTATGTTAAGTTCCAATTGGTTTTAGTGCTTAAAGTAGATTAGAATACTCTCCAACACCATATGAGGACAAAAGTGGGTAAGATCTATCATTCTTATTGGTTAGGAAGGTTTTAGAAACCAATAAAGAAGTTAGAAGATCCTTAAGAACCTTATTCATTAAGATTGTGAAAATCGTATAGTGATCGTTTTATCGGGTAGCAACGAACTTCCAGTTAAAGAGCCTTTCGGGGTTGAATCCGAGCTTAGAACCTAACCAAACTTGATATATGACATGCTTGGGATGTCTTAAGGTCAAAATGGTCATTTACTCCCAAGAATAACGTGGCTCACTAAGGTAAATTTCTCCTTAAGTAAAAACTGGCCAGCTGAAAGTACAGCTCAGACCTTTGCTCAAAGAAGGCTGCTTAGCAGCTACTTGGGTGTCGATCTCCCAAAACCCTTGGCATGCATGAGAGCCAACACATCAAGATAACACCTCAAGCAAGAATCACCCAGAAACTCCATGAAACCGACCTTACCCAGAAGAGGTTTCCCTCCCCTAAGGGTACCGCCATTTACCTGCTATAAATAGCAGTTTTGGGTTTTCGATTCTTTTCACCCATTTTTTCTTCAAAAACACCTACCTTTTCTTATATATATCTCTTCTAGACATCCATATTTATCTGTTCAAGCCTTTTTTCAAGCTTTAAAGCCTTGGAAAGGTATAGAAAACTCCATAGAAACATCAAACAGGATGCTGTAAGTACAGCTTTGCATCCTCTTGTGTTTAGCCTACCTATTCATGTTCAAAAGCTTGTTTAAACTAATCCTTAGCATTATACTGATTCAGGGGAAGCTGTAGGAGTAGTGAAACAATTGGATTAAGAAGTTTCATTGAATAAAGCCTCTTGAGTGAAGGTACACACCTAGTTTGGTTTTAACCTAGAAAATTCCATACTTAAAGTAAGGTGATTGTTTCTTTCTAGTGTGAAGCATGTTTATGAAATGAATTTACTTATGATGTGTATCTTATTATGTGTATATTGAGTATATAACATGGACATAACATGTTAAGGTTCATTAGAGTTGTTCTAGGTGATCTAAACAACGCTTATTTACCGAGTTATCATGATTATGCATCTAATTGGGATATGTTGAGTACATGGACTTGTGTAGTGATCGATAATAGGTATACTTCTGATGGAATTATATGTTTAAGTGTTAACCAAGTCTCTAAGGCATAACTGATTAAGTTCAATCAAAGTTACTACTTTAAAGACTAGTTTCAAGTATAAAAACTCTATGTTTCTTAACTACTATAGCGAGAGTAATTGAAGGGAGTTGATAAGGAATCTGTGAGTTAAGAATGAATTGATGAGGATTATGAGTATTAAGTATTAAAGTATATTATTAAATATCTTGAATTACAAACATGAAAGTAAGGCGTGAACATGCACCCGGGTTAGGGCGGGTAGTCCCTAGCTGTTACCCAATCAGGAGGGGCGAAATCCTGACGTTGAAGGACATGTCCAGGTTAAGTCTTGCAAGCAGAACATAAAAGGTGGGGTGACGACCCTCAAAAGTTTGGAGACAGCCGGTACGCAGTACCCCTCTCCATTCGCGTTCATGCCAAACGATTCGATTTTATGAAATTATAATAATTGAGTTTAATGAGACTACTTGCTATTATAACTACGTGTTATTTGTTAGCTTTCAAAATACACCTAAACTTGTATTTTCTATTATAACAGTGTGTACTCAGCCTTTGCTGATTATTTTGTCATTTCTGTGGCCTGTCACTTGGTGGGTGGCAGAGTCTAACCTTGATGCAGGATTATGTTAGAAGCCGGAATCGAGTTGAGAGCAAAGTTATGATTCAGATCTATATTGTGGGTTAAAGTCCTAAGATTTAAGTTTGGATACGAGGAGTCTGTTACAATGAGTTATGTTCTAATTTAATTCCTTTATTTTGGGATTGAGATCGAATGACTCTGTAATTAAAGTATTATATAAAGGATATTGCATTGTGGGCCCATAACCCACAGGTCCAGGATCGTGTATTTTAAGGTTGTTTCCGCTGCAAGTTTCATCTAAAGTATTATTGATTATTATTGATTCCATGATCATTGAGGTATGAGATTGCTAAGCGTGTTAAGCTAGCAGCTCGGGAGGCCGGGCTGTTACAAATGGTATCCGAGCAACCCTGCGACCGTGTGCTGAGTTAGCCACATAGCGGGGGTAAAAGATCTTTGGGAATGTTTGTATGTTAATTGGGTAAGTAGAGTTAATGTTCTGAGAAATAGAAGTGAAGAACAAGAGTTTAGTGATCTGTAGCTTTGGGAATGAGATTAGTAGGTTGTGTTGTGAATTGACGTTGATCTTAGAGCTTAAGTTTTGAAGTTTCGAGGACGAAACTTATTTTAAGGGGGGTAGAATGTAACAGCCGGAATTTTAAGCAGCTTGGGTTTAAAGTAATTATATTAAGTTATTTAAATAGGATTCTAAAGTATTTCAGGTTAAGAGAGTTACTTGGATTGTTAGTTATGTTAAGTTCCAATTGGTTTTAGTGCTTAAAGTAGATTAGAATACTCTCCAACACCATATGAGGACAAAAGTGGGTAAGATCTATCATTCTTATTGGTTAGGAAGGTTTTAGAAACCAATAAAGAAGTTAGAAGATCCTTAAGAACCTTATTCATTAAGATTGTGAAAATCGTATAGTGATCGTTTTATCGGGTAGCAACGAACTTCCAGTTAAAGAGCCTTTCGGGGTTGAATCCGAGCTTAGAACCTAACCAAACTTGATATATGACATGCTTGGGATGTCTTAAGGTCAAAATGGTCATTTATTCCCAAGAATAACGTGGCTCACTAAGGTAAATTTCTCCTTAAGTAAAAACTGGCCAGCTGAAAGTACAGCTCAGACCTTTGCTCAAAGAAGGCTGCTTAGCAGCTACTTGGGTGTCGATCTCCCAAAACCCTTGGCATGCATGAGAGCCAACACATCAAGATAACACCTCAAGCAAGAATCACCCAGAAACTCCATGAAACCGACCTTACCCAGAAGAGGTTTCCCTCCCCTAAGGGTACCGCCATTTACCTGCTATAAATAGCAGTTTTGGGTTTTCGATTCTTTTCACCCATTTTTTCTTCAAAAACACCTACCTTTTCTTATATATATCTCTTCTAGACATCCATATTTATCTGTTCAAGCCTTTTTTCAAGCTTTAAAGCCTTGGAAAGGTATAGAAAACTCCATAGAAACATCAAACAGGATGCTGTAAGTACAGCTTTGCATCCTCTTGTGTTTAGCCTACCTATTCATGTTCAAAAGCTTGTTTAAACTAATCCTTAGCATTATACTGATTCAGGGGAAGCTGTAGGAGTAGTGAAACAATTGGATTAAGAAGTTTCATTGAATAAAGCCTCTTGAGTGAAGGTACACACCTAGTTTGGTTTTAACCTAGAAAATTCCATACTTAAAGTAAGGTGATTGTTTCTTTCTAGTGTGAAGCATGTTTATGAAATGAATTTACTTATGATGTGTATCTTATTATGTGTATATTGAGTATATAACATGGACATAACATGTTAAGGTTCATTAGAGTTGTTCTAGGTGATCTAAACAACGCTTATTTACCGAGTTATCATGATTATGCATCTAATTGGGATATGTTGAGTACATGGACTTGTGTAGTGATCGATAATAGGTATACTTCTGATGGAATTATATGTTTAAGTGTTAACCAAGTCTCTAAGGCATAACTGATTAAGTTCAATCAAAGTTACTACTTTAAAGACTAGTTTCAAGTATAAAAACTCTATGTTTCTTAACTACTATAGCGAGAGTAATTGAAGGGAGTTGATAAGGAATCTGTGAGTTAAGAATGAATTGATGAGGATTATGAGTATTAAGTATTAAAGTATATTATTAAATATCTTGAATTACAAACATGAAAGTAAGGCGTGAACATGCACCCGGGTTAGGGCGGGTAGTCCCTAGCTGTTACCCAATCAGGAGGGGCGAAATCCTGACGTTGAAGGACATGTCCAGGTTAAGTCTTGCAAGCAGAACATAAAAGGTGGGGTGACGACCCTCAAAAGTTTGGAGACAGCCGGTACGCAGTACCCCTCTCCATTCGCGTTCATGCCAAACGATTCGATTTTATGAAATTATAATAATTGAGTTTAATGAGACTACTTGCTATTATAACTACGTGTTATTTGTTAGCTTTCAAAATACACCTAAACTTGTATTTTCTATTATAACAGTGTGTACTCAGCCTTTGCTGATTATTTTGTCATTTCTGTGGCCTGTCACTTGGTGGGTGGCAGAGTCTAACCTTGATGCAGGATTATGTTAGAAGCCGGAATCGAGTTGAGAGCAAAGTTATGATTCAGATCTATATTGTGGGTTAAAGTCCTAAGATTTAAGTTTGGATACGAGGAGTCTGTTACAATGAGTTATGTTCTAATTTAATTCCTTTATTTTGGGATTGAGATCGAATGACTCTGTAATTAAAGTATTATATAAAGGATATTGCATTGTGGGCCCATAACCCACAGGTCCAGGATCGTGTATTTTAAGGTTGTTTCCGCTGCAAGTTTCATCTAAAGTATTATTGATTATTATTGATTCCATGATCATTGAGGTATGAGATTGCTAAGCGTGTTAAGCTAGCAGCTCGGGAGGCCGGGCTGTTACAAATGGTATCCGAGCAACCCTGCGACCGTGTGCTGAGTTAGCCACATAGCGGGGGTAAAAGATCTTTGGGAATGTTTGTATGTTAATTGGGTAAGTAGAGTTAATGTTCTGAGAAATAGAAGTGAAGAACAAGAGTTTAGTGATCTGTAGCTTTGGGAATGAGATTAGTAGGTTGTGTTGTGAATTGACGTTGATCTTAGAGCTTAAGTTTTGAAGTTTCGAGGACGAAACTTATTTTAAGGGGGGTAGAATGTAACAGCCGGAATTTTAAGCAGCTTGGGTTTAAAGTAATTATATTAAGTTATTTAAATAGGATTCTAAAGTATTTCAGGTTAAGAGAGTTACTTGGATTGTTAGTTATGTTAAGTTCCAATTGGTTTTAGTGCTTAAAGTAGATTAGAATACTCTCCAACACCATATGAGGACAAAAGTGGGTAAGATCTATCATTCTTATTGGTTAGGAAGGTTTTAGAAACCAATAAAGAAGTTAGAAGATCCTTAAGAACCTTATTCATTAAGATTGTGAAAATCGTATAGTGATCGTTTTATCGGGTAGCAACGAACTTCCAGTTAAAGAGCCTTTCGGGGTTGAATCCGAGCTTAGAACCTAACCAAACTTGATATATGACATGCTTGGGATGTCTTAAGGTCAAAATGGTCATTTATTCCCAAGAATAACGTGGCTCACTAAGGTAAATTTCTCCTTAAGTAAAAACTGGCCAGCTGAAAGTACAGCTCAGACCTTTGCTCAAAGAAGGCTGCTTAGCAGCTACTTGGGTGTCGATCTCCCAAAACCCTTGGCATGCATGAGAGCCAACACATCAAGATAACACCTCAAGCAAGAATCACCCAGAAACTCCATGAAACCGACCTTACCCAGAAGAGGTTTCCCTCCCCTAAGGGTACCGCCATTTACCTGCTATAAATAGCAGTTTTGGGTTTTCGATTCTTTTCACCCATTTTTTCTTCAAAAACACCTACCTTTTCTTATATATATCTCTTCTAGACATCCATATTTATCTGTTCAAGCCTTTTTTCAAGCTTTAAAGCCTTGGAAAGGTATAGAAAACTCCATAGAAACATCAAACAGGATGCTGTAAGTACAGCTTTGCATCCTCTTGTGTTTAGCCTACCTATTCATGTTCAAAAGCTTGTTTAAACTAATCCTTAGCATTATACTGATTCAGGGGAAGCTGTAGGAGTAGTGAAACAATTGGATTAAGAAGTTTCATTGAATAAAGCCTCTTGAGTGAAGGTACACACCTAGTTTGGTTTTAACCTAGAAAATTCCATACTTAAAGTAAGGTGATTGTTTCTTTCTAGTGTGAAGCATGTTTATGAAATGAATTTACTTATGATGTGTATCTTATTATGTGTATATTGAGTATATAACATGGACATAACATGTTAAGGTTCATTAGAGTTGTTCTAGGTGATCTAAACAACGCTTATTTACCGAGTTATCATGATTATGCATCTAATTGGGATATGTTGAGTACATGGACTTGTGTAGTGATCGATAATAGGTATACTTCTGATGGAATTATATGTTTAAGTGTTAACCAAGTCTCTAAGGCATAACTGATTAAGTTCAATCAAAGTTACTACTTTAAAGACTAGTTTCAAGTATAAAAACTCTATGTTTCTTAACTACTATAGCGAGAGTAATTGAAGGGAGTTGATAAGGAATCTGTGAGTTAAGAATGAATTGATGAGGATTATGAGTATTAAGTATTAAAGTATATTATTAAATATCTTGAATTACAAACATGAAAGTAAGGCGTGAACATGCACCCGGGTTAGGGCGGGTAGTCCCTAGCTGTTACCCAATCAGGAGGGGCGAAATCCTGACGTTGAAGGACATGTCCAGGTTAAGTCTTGCAAGCAGAACATAAAAGGTGGGGTGACGACCCTCAAAAGTTTGGAGACAGCCGGTACGCAGTACCCCTCTCCATTCGCGTTCATGCCAAACGATTCGATTTTATGAAATTATAATAATTGAGTTTAATGAGACTACTTGCTATTATAACTACGTGTTATTTGTTAGCTTTCAAAATACACCTAAACTTGTATTTTCTATTATAACAGTGTGTACTCAGCCTTTGCTGATTATTTTGTCATTTCTGTGGCCTGTCACTTGGTGGGTGGCAGAGTCTAACCTTGATGCAGGATTATGTTAGAAGCCGGAATCGAGTTGAGAGCAAAGTTATGATTCAGATCTATATTGTGGGTTAAAGTCCTAAGATTTAAGTTTGGATACGAGGAGTCTGTTACAATGAGTTATGTTCTAATTTAATTCCTTTATTTTGGGATTGAGATCGAATGACTCTGTAATTAAAGTATTATATAAAGGATATTGCATTGTGGGCCCATAACCCACAGGTCCAGGATCGTGTATTTTAAGGTTGTTTCCGCTGCAAGTTTCATCTAAAGTATTATTGATTATTATTGATTCCATGATCATTGAGGTATGAGATTGCTAAGCGTGTTAAGCTAGCAGCTCGGGAGGCCGGGCTGTTACAAATGGTATCCGAGCAACCCTGCGACCGTGTGCTGAGTTAGCCACATAGCGGGGGTAAAAGATCTTTGGGAATGTTTGTATGTTAATTGGGTAAGTAGAGTTAATGTTCTGAGAAATAGAAGTGAAGAACAAGAGTTTAGTGATCTGTAGCTTTGGGAATGAGATTAGTAGGTTGTGTTGTGAATTGAGGTTGATCTTAGAGCTTAAGTTTTGAAGTTTCGAGGACGAAACTTATTTTAAGGGGGGTAGAATGTAACAGCCGGAATTTTAAGCAGCTTGGGTTTAAAGTAATTATATTAAGTTATTTAAATAGGATTCTAAAGTATTTCAGGTTAAGAGAGTTACTTGGATTGTTAGTTATGTTAAGTTCCAATTGGTTTTAGTGCTTAAAGTAGATTAGAATACTCTCCAACACCATATGAGGACAAAAGTGGGTAAGATCTATCATTCTTATTGGTTAGGAAGGTTTTAGAAACCAATAAAGAAGTTAGAAGATCCTTAAGAACCTTATTCATTAAGATTGTGAAAATCGTATAGTGATCGTTTTATCGGGTAGCAACGAACTTCCAGTTAAAGAGCCTTTCGGGGTTGAATCCGAGCTTAGAACCTAACCAAACTTGATATATGACATGCTTGGGATGTCTTAAGGTCAAAATGGTCATTTATTCCCAAGAATAACGTGGCTCACTAAGGTAAATTTCTCCTTAAGTAAAAACTGGCCAGCTGAAAGTACAGCTCAGACCTTTGCTCAAAGAAGGCTGCTTAGCAGCTACTTGGGTGTCGATCTCCCAAAACCCTTGGCATGCATGAGAGCCAACACATCAAGATAACACCTCAAGCAAGAATCACCCAGAAACTCCATGAAACCGACCTTACCCAGAAGAGGTTTCCCTCCCCTAAGGGTACCGCCATTTACCTGCTATAAATAGCAGTTTTGGGTTTTCGATTCTTTTCACCCATTTTTTCTTCAAAAACACCTACCTTTTCTTATATATATCTCTTCTAGACATCCATATTTATCTGTTCAAGCCTTTTTTCAAGCTTTAAAGCCTTGGAAAGGTATAGAAAACTCCATAGAAACATCAAACAGGATGCTGTAAGTACAGCTTTGCATCCTCTTGTGTTTAGCCTACCTATTCATGTTCAAAAGCTTGTTTAAACTAATCCTTAGCATTATACTGATTCAGGGGAAGCTGTAGGAGTAGTGAAACAATTGGATTAAGAAGTTTCATTGAATAAAGCCTCTTGAGTGAAGGTACACACCTAGTTTGGTTTTAACCTAGAAAATTCCATACTTAAAGTAAGGTGATTGTTTCTTTCTAGTGTGAAGCATGTTTATGAAATGAATTTACTTATGATGTGTATCTTATTATGTGTATATTGAGTATATAACATGGACATAACATGTTAAGGTTCATTAGAGTTGTTCTAGGTGATCTAAACAACGCTTATTTACCGAGTTATCATGATTATGCATCTAATTGGGATATGTTGAGTACATGGACTTGTGTAGTGATCGATAATAGGTATACTTCTGATGGAATTATATGTTTAAGTGTTAACCAAGTCTCTAAGGCATAACTGATTAAGTTCAATCAAAGTTACTACTTTAAAGACTAGTTTCAAGTATAAAAACTCTATGTTTCTTAACTACTATAGCGAGAGTAATTGAAGGGAGTTGATAAGGAATCTGTGAGTTAAGAATGAATTGATGAGGATTATGAGTATTAAGTATTAAAGTATATTATTAAATATCTTGAATTACAAACATGAAAGTAAGGCGTGAACATGCACCCGGGTTAGGGCGGGTAGTCCCTAGCTGTTACCCAATCAGGAGGGGCGAAATCCTGACGTTGAAGGACATGTCCAGGTTAAGTCTTGCAAGCAGAACATAAAAGGTGGGGTGACGACCCTCAAAAGTTTGGAGACAGCCGGTACGCAGTACCCCTCTCCATTCGCGTTCATGCCAAACGATTCGATTTTATGAAATTATAATAATTGAGTTTAATGAGACTACTTGCTATTATAACTACGTGTTATTTGTTAGCTTTCAAAATACACCTAAACTTGTATTTTCTATTATAACAGTGTGTACTCAGCCTTTGCTGATTATTTTGTCATTTCTTTGGCCTGTCACTTGGTGGGTGGCAGAGTCTAACCTTGATGCAGGATTATGTTAGAAGCCGGAATCGAGTTGAGAGCAAAGTTATGATTCAGATCTATATTGTGGGTTAAAGTCCTAAGATTTAAGTTTGGATACGAGGAGTCTGTTACAATGAGTTATGTTCTAATTTAATTCCTTTATTTTGGGATTGAGATCGAATGACTCTGTAATTAAAGTATTATATAAAGGATATTGCATTGTGGGCCCATAACCCACAGGTCCAGGATCGTGTATTTTAAGGTTGTTTCCGCTGCAAGTTTCATCTAAAGTATTATTGATTATTATTGATTCCATGATCATTGAGGTATGAGATTGCTAAGCATGTTAAGCTAGCAGCTCGGGAGGCCGGGCTGTTACACAACTTCTAGTTGATCTCTCATAATTCCCCTCGATCACCCACCTGCAAATAAACATTGAAAAAGACAAGAGAGACAAGCTCCCAAAAATCAGATAAACTGAGTAATTCCAACTCCATCCTGTAAAATACTTAAGTTGTAAATACTTTGTGAAAATAATAGTTTAATAGAGTCGAAAGCATAGCACATATACATATATAAATACAATTAATAATCACATAAATGCATACATATATATATATATAAGATTAATAATCATATAATTTCAATTAATTCAGTATTATCCGATTATTTAAGGAGAGGAAAGAGAACGCCAGGCCAGTAAGCCGGGATCAAAATATGAGAAGGAAATAGAGAAGCAGCAGAAGTGGAAGGAAGAAGAGGAAAACAGAGGAGGGTGTGGCTGCCGGATTTTGTGCCGATTTCCGGCGGCTTGGCGGTCAAAGGGTGGCTGGGTGGTCTGGGCGTCTCGCGGCAGCAACGTGTACTACGTGGTGCAGCAGCAAAGGGGGGCTGCGTGGCTGGTGGGGCAGCAGTGAAGGGGGGGAGGCTGCGTCCTGGTTGTTGCCACTGCTGCTGAGCGCGGTGGTGGCCGCTGCTGCTGCACGGCGGCGGTTGGTCAGAGGTGGTTTGGATGGTGGATTGAGGTGGTGTTTTAATGGTGGTTTTTATTATTTTATTTTCTTTTTTCAAAACCAAAATCAGAATTTTAGGGGGGAGAAAGAAGAGAGTGAAGCAAACCTTGAATGTGATTTGCTTGAGTTCTTGGGTGGGTATAGATGGGGTATTTATAGGCCAAAATTTTCTGATTTAGGTTTGAATGGTCAAGCACCATTAATGAGGGTAGGATGTAGGGGTTGAAGAGAGGATTGCTTCTTTGACTCAATTTTGTAAGTTGATCAGCTTTTTGAGTGGAAAAATCTGATTTTTGCAAGTGGGAAGTTATGGGCTTGCTTGAGGTTTTGGAGAAACCATTACTATGGTTGTTGGGTGAAGGAGGAAGGTGATGATGGAGTGTGATAAGTGATAAGTTGTCATGATAAGCTATGGGAGTGATAAGGGCATAAGTTATAATTTTAAAATCAAGCTTAAAAAGTTGTACATCAAATTAGCTAAGTACATAAAATGACATTCTAATGAATTAAATTTCAAAATGCTTCTTTAAAATAATTTCAATATGAAATAATAACATTAATAATAAATAATATTATATCATTAAAATAATAAACGTTTTTCAAATAATTTAAAATAAATCGAAATAAATCAAAGAAAATTCATATTGATACGTTTATAATTTAAATAAAATAATTCATTAATTTATCAAAATTCGGGGTATTACATCTACTCCTTCTTAAAAACGAAGTTCGTCCTCGAACTTTAAAGTTAGTTATTTAATCCTAGCGAAATATTAGTTTTGCGATTTGTTAGTATTACATTCGGTCTTCCTTAAGGAGTTTCGTCCTCGAAACTCGATAATCGTACCCCGGAAAAGAGCTCGGGGTAGCGCTTTATCATGTCGTATTCTGTTTCCCAAGTTGCTTCTTCCGTAGTTTAGTTTGACCATAACACATTGACTAACTTAATGGCTTTGTTTCGGGTGTTTCTTGTCTTGACATCAAGGATTTAATCGGTCGCCCCTCAAAAGTGAGAGTTTCATCAAGCTCTATGATTTCTGGTTGGATGACATGGGAAGGGTCGGGAATGTATTTACGAAGTTGAGACACATGGAAAACATTATGAACATTGGCTAACTCTATAGGTAAGGCTAACCTATAGGCCACTTCTCCAACTGTTTCTAGTATCTCATAGGGTCCGATATAACGAGGACTCAACTTTCCTTTTCTACCGAACCTCATTACTCCCTTGGTTGGCGAAACTTTGATCAACACTTTCTCTCCAACTTCAAACTCTGAATCTAGTCTCGTTTGATCGGCATACGACTTTTGTCGGTCTCGAGCTGCTTTTATATGTTCTTGAATCATTTTCACCTTGCTGGTAGTCTCTTCGATCATTTCCGGTCCCAAATTCAATAACTCATTCACATCATTCCAACATATGGGACTTCTACATTTCCGTCCATACAACGCCTCGTAAGGTGCCATTCCAATGCTCGAGTGATAACTATTGTTGTATGAGAATTCGATATACATCAAATTATTATCCCAACATCCTCTGAAATCCATTACACAAGCTCTCAACATATCCTCTAAGGTCTGAATGGTACTTTCTGTTTGACCATCTGTCGCTGGGTGAAAGGTTGTACTAAATTTCAATATTGTACCCACCGCTGTCTGAAGTTGTTTCCAAAACTTAGGTAAGAACCTCGAATCCCTATCGGAAACAATGTCCTTTGGAACACCATGCAATCTAACCACTTCATTGAAATATGCATCTGCCAACTGTTTCAATGACCAGGTATCCTTCATTGCCACGAATCTAGCCGTCTTAGTCAAATGGTGTGGAAAGAAATTGGAATTGAAAGAAATGTTTAGAAATGGCTATCATGATAAAAGTCAATGGATGATGAATGGAGAGAACATGTATACTATCAGAGAGCGTTATTATTGGCTTAAGGGGTCTAATGATAGGGTTGGTTAGTATCATTGGGTTTGGAATGGCTAGAATATTCCAAAGCATTCTTTCATTTCATGGTTAGTGTCTCTTGGCAAGGTTAGAACAAGAGAGAAACTGGCTGCTGCATGTCTATGTGTTACTACTGATTGCCTATTGTGTAACCAAGGGAAGGACTCTTGCTCTCACCTAATCTTTAGTTGTGTTTTCAGTCATAGAGTGATCTCACAGGTGATGGAATGGCTGGGCATTAGATGTTGTGGTAATGTTAGTGTGTACACTGGATGGAAGAGATGGGGGAGAAGATGTAGGAGCAAAAAACAACAACAGGTATGTTATATTGTTGTGGCTGATTCTGTCTACCATGTTTGATTGGCAAGAAATAAGGCCTTTTTGCATGTTATTGTGCCACTTCCTACTCAGGTTTGCAAGAGGATCAAGTTGGATGTTTGCAGAAAAATTAAGGCTATGTGTGATGTTAGCTCATTGTCCTTAGATTTTACAATTTTGGTTTTATGCTTTGGAGGATGTAATTTAGCTGTTTTGTAGGTTGTTTAGTTGGGTGTGGTGTGTTGTTTGTGCTTTGTTTAGGTTGTGCTGTTGGTTGTATGTTGTTTTCTTTGTTTTGGGTGTAACTTGGACATTTCTCATTTTGGTAATATACTTCTTAGATTTTACAAAAAAAAAAGGTTAAACATGAAATAAATTGAAGGATTTTTCATAAATTTTCCGAGAACAACTTCATTATATAATCCTTCGCAACATAATGCAAATCAGCAAATTTAGACATAATCAAATATCTCAAAGTTCCTTTTTACACAGATTAAACAATATAGGGAAAAGAACACGAAAATAGAGAGGGACTACGCCACTGCTTTATACATATTGGGGTCGTCACCCCATTACGTATTGCTTGTAATATTTCCAGGACATGTCCCACACAATTCCCACAAAGAGAATGTACACATATATACATACTTATGCACACATTGCTCTTTACCCGGGGTCAAACTAGTTCAAATATATTCGAAAACCAAATTAGTTGACAAATCCAAAGTTTTCATTCTCTTAAACAAATCGACTAAGTTTTCCAAAACTTCTAGCATTAACCCAGGAGCCAAGGGCAGGGTAACTCTTCACTTTAAATACCAAATCTCATTTCAATCCAATTTTCTTTCCTAAAATCACTTTGAGAAATTGGCGGTGGAAAAATTTAGCTCATGCACTACCCATGAAATAGTCCGTGAAATAGTTGTTTTCGAAAACGTTCTTTTGAGCAAACCTGTTGTCTAAAAATGGTTTAACAAACTTCCCTTTTCACGTGAACTAGTTGTGGGGTCGTGCGCGTTGCGCACGGTCCCCCAGGGTAGAAAAATATTCTTAGTAAATCGACCTATACTGAATGTAATGGTATAAGTACTTTGGAGTATACTTTTACGTTATTTTTTATAATGTAATCTTGGTTAGTAGATTTTAGGTGAAGCATATATTGATAAAGGACGTATATTATACAATTTTCGAATGTGGGTGTGATTATGACATTGCAGTATATAATTAGAGTATAGCATGTATAAGATAGACGAGATCCTAAAAGTAATAATTAGTTAAAAAATTGAAAGTTCAAAAGGCTATAATATTAGGAAACGATGGGATCAATCACATCACGGAATTTTCACAAATCCAAAGCCGTTCTAATCCTTTAATCTCGTGTCTTATTGACTTAATCATTCACAAAATAAAGATAATGTACAAAAGCGCGAACATCTCTGCCACTAATAAAAGTAACTCAAAGTATGTGCTTAAAGATGTTATAGAGTCTTCACGCCTATTGGGATCCACCATCACGTGAATCCGAACTACCTAGAGAAAAAATTACATATTATCTTTAGTACAAAAACTTGTTTTGGTAACTGTAAGTTAAATGATATGAATAATCCCACCTTTGGCCGGTCTTCCATGAATGGTACCACCTTCAATTAATCCAGGTATAATCCGACCTTTGACACCCATATTCTCTCATTGGTCCCTCACCTGTTGGTGACTTACAATTACAGGTTAACTCTCTTAATGATGTGATTAATACCTAATTAAATATAATTTAGACCTAAATTCTTAATTAATCACTAATTAAGTATGATTTAATAAACAAAAAAATTAAAAAAAGAACTCCCACCCCCACCCCTGCCATCCCATTCTCCCTAGGCTCAACCGCCACCCCTCCCCCACCCCCGCCACCCCATCTCCCTCACCTCAACTGCCACCCCTCCACCACTCCCGCCAGCAAATTTCATCATCATCAAAGCCATTTGTTTAATCGAAATCATAATCACCTCACCTCGGCTCCCCTGCCCCTCCCCTACCACCCTGCCTGACGCCCATCAATGCGTCCCACCTCCACTCATCTCTCTTTCATCCCAAAGCCACCTCTGAACCCGACCCTGAACTCGAATCCGACCTAGAATCCCCTTCCCCTTCTGACGACGACTTTGAGTCCCTGAACTCAAATCCGACGACTTTGGGAAAAAGGCCAAAATTCGAAAGACAAAGAAAGATAGAGGTGCGTATCTAGTGCTGATAGATCAGGGGTTTGTGGCTGTGCGTTTTCGTCGTGGTGGTGCTGCTCTGTTCTCGGGTGAGATGAAGTTAATTTAACAATGGTAGAAATTGAGAGGAGAGAGATAAAGGTGCTTATTGAAGGGGGTAGAGATAAAAAGAGGAGAGAGAAGGATGGGGAGGGTGGCAGGGGAATGGGAGGGGGTGGGGTGGCAGGGGAAGGGGAGGGGTGGCAGGGGGAGGGAAGGGGGAGGGAGGCAGGGGAGGGGAAGAGGGGTGGGGGGTTGGCTGGGAGGGAGGGTGTTCATTTTCTTTTTAAAGTTTTTTTTTTTTGAAAAGTCAACGGTAATTTTGGCCGGTCAAACAGGTTGCCATCATCTCGTACCAATGAGAGAATATGGGTGTCAAAGGTCGGATTATACCTGGATTAATTGAAGGTGGTACTATTCATGGAAGACCGGCCAAAGGTGGGATTATTCTTATCAATTTTTCCTTTAAAATTTTAAAACGATAAGAATTTAAGTTAAAGTTTTGCTACACAATCTACCCCTAAGGCTCAATCTAACTTGCAAACTTACCTCAAATATGGTTATTAGAAGAACGGATTTTTAGAAAGTTATCATTAGTTCAACAACCAAGTTACTATGAACAATCACATATTATATCTTTACTTATTTAGTTCAAAAATCTTTTAAACTGTATAAAGGTCACAAAATCATGTGAATAGATCCTACAACCTTCTAAAATTGAAAGTCACACTAAAAATGGAAGTGAACTCAGAAGACATATTGAGGTCATCTAGACACAAATCTTATAATATAATCTTCCACAATTCAACCACACAATATTCTACTTCATAATGTGTTATTAACTAGAAGATCAAAACTTTGTTCATGTTAAATATACTAATATACAGATAGATGGAATATGTAAGTTAGAGTTGAATTCACTATTCACTCAATCTCCATATACATGTAATAATAAAGCCAAATGTACAGAAATTCTATTAATGATTCTTTCTAAAATGTCTACAAACATTTTAGTACAAATCAAGCCATAAGATAAATACACTTGACCTTGGCCACCAAAACCACAAATAGACCCCTAGTAGAATCCCACAACATCTGCAATCAATCATGACCAAAAACTTACAGACTTCGACTGATGGATCTTGATAAGTGATCGTAGCTAGGCCATAAAAATCAACAAGTGTCCTGACTTTTGATTGGATACTCAAAGTTGAAAGCATAAGAAACATTCCCTTGAACAAAGAGATGATTGCATAAACTTCTAGTTCCATAGCTGCAGTCTGACAAACTACAAGCATAGTTAATGTTATCAGGCAAATTCCCATAAACTTTAGCATTTGGATTCAAAATACACCATCTTTTAACCATATATATTTAACTCCTGAAATCGGGATTACTATCGTATCTTCCCGTATCCCGGTCAATTCTAGATCGTACTTTGGCATCCGATGCCTTCGCATTGTCGTCTATCAAGCTGAATAAGTAAATGTCAATATCTCCTTCACCACTCAAGATATGTTGAAGATGGCCTTGGTAGAACCTTTTAGCATTCTCAACATTGGCATAAATATCACCATGAATTGGCCAACCTACTTCTCCTACTAGGATCTCATGTCAAGGTACTCAGGTTTATTCAGTGCTGAGACTTAAAGTATCAAAAAGATGAAAAAGCAAAAAACTTAACAAGAAATATGTAAGTTCTTTCTTTCATCTAGCTTGAGGAAATGACCTGAACCTTGGGATAGACCAAACCTTGGTCTCTAATGGGCACATTAGAGCCGTAAAAGAAAGCATAATCTATGAAGGAGTTCTTGTTACCATATACCCTAAGGAAAGGGAAGATGTTGACTGTGAATGGAGCAGCGTTTTCGTGCAGGAATTAGAGGATTTCGAGGGTAAGATCTTGGACTTTAGGTCTCTGAAATCTCTGGCTGAGGGGACATGATTTGAGTCAGGAGAGCAGTAGACATCAACATTGAAGGGGATTGTGGCCTCAGATCTGTCACCATATATTGCATGATTAAGGCTTCTGAAATGCTCAATGGCCGGTAACATGTAATTCAGGTATGTGCCATCGTAGGTGTGAAAAACTACAACCTTGCTGCAAAACAGAGTGAAACAAAGAATATTGTGAGATCAGGACATAAAGTAACAACCCAATTGCCCATCTTAAGGCTTCATTTATGGTAGGTAGGGCCAAATCAGGAAAAAGAAGATCAGAATCAAAGGTAAAAGACATTAGCATATCCAAGAATTGAATTCAGGATCAAAAGTATGAAAAATGAGTTAGAGTTTGATACAAAGAAAACGAAAGAAAGTATCAGAAAATTGTACATAATGAAACTTTTAGACGAACGAGGTTTCCAAATAATGCCACTAAGAACATCAAAGATGCTTGATGAAAATACAACATCATACCAATTTCAAATACAACCATCAAAACAACTTCTACAACAAGAACTTCTAATTAACACAAGTTAAAGCCCTATATGCTCTAAATTGCCAAGCAAAATTGCAAACAAAAAGATATTTATTTATTATCTAGTTCTACTAAAAATCCATAATCAATTCCAAAAAATTCGGGAAGAATATCACAAGAAATATATATAACTACTATACGAAAAAAAGGAGAATGAAAAAAGAACAGGAACCACACATTGCATGGAGAACGCAGAAAGGAGACATCAAAGGCCATTGTTGAGAAATCTAGTGTGCTTATCACTCCCATTTCCAACCTGGCAAAGAGCCAAAACACATCAGCTCCAAAAGCAACATCAAAGCAATGAGAGTAAAAATAAGGACACTTGTAATAAAAAGTAAAATGTAGGAGCACATGACGCTTAGAGCTCTCTTGGAAATCTCCTTGACGTGAATGCGGATACAAATAATCTAACTTGCATTTGGCTAATTACTATAAGGAATTTGCCCAATTTTTCTCAGAACCCTAACCTGACTTGAAGGGAAACCAATTGCTAGTCATTCGCATGCCGGTTTCCCGCAACCGTTCTCCACGCATAAAGTTACCAAATCTAATCTACACTCTTTAGCTTAGCTGTAGGAATGAAATCATTTGTAATAACAAGTTAGCAACAAAATCAAACATTTCTCAAACAAGAACAACAATAATTATTCATTTCTAATTTTTAGAAGTAATAAAAAATTACAAATATTACCTATAATAACTTTCCCAATATAACATATGACTAAGCAAACTCTATGGTATGTTCTTTGGCGAAGGACACACCCTTTCACGCAATTAGCAATTAGCGGCAATATTATAATATTAGTTTCATAATACAACTTGTAAGGACATACCTACACCAATAAGTTTCACAATATTACAAATGAAGTGGGGAAGGAAGGACATACCCTTTCACACAATTAGCGGCAGACATTATCCTTGAAACCATAAAAGAATAAACAACAATTTCGCAAATTACTCAGCATCAAGCCAACTATGAAAGCAAAATTTGAGTAAACTTACGCTATCATTTGAATCCACCAATCTTAGTTTCTAGTGCCTAATCGACCCTAAACCCTAAACCCATTAATTACTCATTTTGCTAAGACAATCACTCTAATCCGTTATAAAATCCCAAGTCAATAGCTTAAAAGTTAACCAAGCCTTCGGCACAGTTTTGAACATAGACCCACCGTAGATTAATATACATTTCATTCATTGTACTTTGTATTTGCTTTTTACTCGAAAAAAAGGTTTTCCCGCGAGAGAATAATCATTACCAAATAGATACTTCCTAAGAGAAATAATCAAAAACCGTTTTTTTTAAATTGAAGTTCAACAAAAGAGTTTCACGCATACTGACATGCTAGTCATATATGTCCTATTCAAATTTCTCATGCCATATCGGAATTCCCAAGCAAACTCCCTAAAAACACCCCAGTCTTAAGGTTCACCATTTATGACACTGGTCAAACTTATGAGTAACTTACCTTCTAGCTACATGAATGTCAAAGGACAAACTCCCAAAGAAGTAACTCAGCAATTAAGATTTACGCTCACCAACAGTGCTACGGTGCCATCTCAGTATTAATCTACAAAAAAAAATCTAAAAATATGATTAGTTACAAGGTTACAACTCAAATAATTTACCTTAAGCTTGGAAAATCAATATAATTTGTAATAAAGATAAGAGGCCAACACTTACCTTCTCGTCCATTGGGGTCATTTCTTCAATTAAGAGACATAAGTTGAAGAGATAAAAGGCGCTACTCCTCCATTAAGAAAGTATCCTTACAAATGTAGTGATAATGATATCAGAAAATTCGATTGATCGTCTAAAAAACTAAAAAAACGGTTAAACAAATGAAAAAAAAAAGAGAGTTCAAGAAGAATTACTTCATGAGGAATGGCGTCAGCCTTTCTATGAGGTTATGTGTAGGCCTAGATTTCTACAAAAATAAAGGAACGCACAAATTAGAGATGAGTTCCACCTATCACAAGCATTCATATGATTAGTTCAATGGTTTAAAGCTTATGTAATGAAAGAGGAGTCAATTTGAGAGGACTAAATAAATAGAATGGAGCAATGGACAATGCCTATATCAGAATGCAATTAATTGAAACAACAACTTCGTAACCTTTTTTATTCAAGGTATATAAATAATTTTAACAAGCCATCTCATCAATTACACTTTCATATTATGAAGTTATTTTAATGAAGGATCGCTATGATTAGTTGAATTTCTCTAAAATAACACAAATCAGATGTGGTCTTTAATTCTATTATAGATTTGTGGGATATAAGCAAAACGACCATTATCACAACGAGTGAATAATAATACTCCTAAGTCCTAAGAAACGAAAACATATGAATTGCAACAAGAACATTGCTATTTACCTGTATATGCTCTTTAGTCCCTGCAGTAATGTTGGAAATGGTCCAGCAAGCTTCTTTCTTTATACACTTATAACTTTGATTCTGCTAATTTGAGAAGACATAGAAAAGCCAAATGATCTTGAATGCACTGTTGTATCCAAAAAGAGATGAGAAAAATGGAAAAACAAAATATAAAACACGTAGGGTCATGCGCATCATATATAATATTTATGTGCAATAGGTTGTGATAGCACACAAGCAGGATCTCTCCAGCTCGGTAATGTGAAAACATTTTTTTCTTAAAACAGCAAGGAATAAAATAGGAAACCATCCATTGCAATTACGAGAAAACCACAAAAAATAAAACTAACAAAACTGAAATCACAAGGTAAGAGCAACGACAATTAACATTCTATACCACTCTAGGGTCTGGTTGTCTATGAAGCGCCAAAGCTGTAGGCAAGTGTTGTTTTGCCCAAAAATTTGAAGTCTTCGGTGCATCAGTTTGAGAGGAGGAACGCCTAACCCTAAGAGGGAAAGGGAAAGACAAAAGCAGCAACATATTAGCAGTAATTAAAACCTAAAAAACTGGAATAGATCGAAGAAATTGAAATTGATTTTTCTGTACCTTGAAGAAGCGCAGATAAGTAAACAAAGAAGAAGGAGATGAGAGAGAAAGGTGAAGAACGAAGAAGCCATGGATCGAAAAGCGCTGCTGCTAGTAGCTAAGATAGAAAAGATTGGAAGACCTAACGATAATAGCTTGTTTGATTTTTGGCAAATCTGGTGGGGTTTTTTGGTGCAACTTTGTTGTTCTGGATTTGGGACAACAAGGTTTTTGAGAAATAGAGATGGAGGGAAGGAGCGTTGCTCTGGTAAGGGAAGATGAGACTGAGAGAAAGTGGTATCCTGCTGGGCAAGGATAAGATATATCAGTTCAAAAGGGGCGACGTGGCCAGCTAATAACCAAGTAAATAACACGGGAAGGAAAGAAAGAAGGGTAAAGAAGGAAAGAAAGGGATGAGTGAACAGTGAATTTCAATGTTTTGTCACTCAGTTCACTGTTTGTAAGCACAGTAAATGCATTTTTGGCTTTTAAAGGGTTAGGGAAGAGTTACTACCCTTGAGTGGGTTCATAGCCCATTCTTCTGCTCAAAAAGGATGGCATCTCTTTATTCTTTTATCCTTCCTAATTCGGCTTACATAATAAAATATTTTCAATTCAGCTATCAAGTTGCTTAAGACATAAGTTTTGTAAATTCTCCATAATATAGATCTGTCACTCATTTCTTGAGCCATGATATTATTAACATAAAGCTCAAGTGACATATTTTATTTCTCAGAACATTGGGTTTTTTCCATCCCCCAACTTATCACTATTTTTCTCATCATGTTTAGAGAGTCCGCAAAGCCTTAGTAACAAGTTGAAACCTCCTAGCAGTGTTTAACCCCGACACTTATCTTGTGAATTATAATCTCAACTACCCAACTTATCTTTCTCACAAATAGCTTATATAATAATTTGCTAGCAACGTTTAAACTTCGACACTCATTTTGCGAATCATAATCCTAATAGTTCAATTTAGCTCCCTTACATATTTCCTACCTCTATAACATAAATAAAACTTATGCACACTTGTTTACCCCACAACCCGTCAAGCATATATTTCCAATTCCTTAAACTCATTTCCTCGAAAGAACCCTCGAAGATATATCCAAACGATATAGCTTATACTTAAACAGTATCCCATTACAATAGGACCAAATATACCATGGTACTTTCAAAAGTCTCCTTCCACAACGTTCATAATTATATTTCCAGAATTAATGTAAAATTCTTCCTTCATAGTTCGCCCAATCAAAATAGTGTTCTTCAAGTGTCTGAAACTAAAATTTCAACTTCAATACTCTGAAACCTTCCATATAATATTTCATTAAACCTACTCAATCCGCTTGTAGAATCTACGAAGTCGTTCAATTCAGAATCTCAAAACTATCGTTACTTTGAAAAAGGTATATCAAGGGCGGCTTCCGTTTAGTAACTCAACTTCAAGTATCCACATGTCTAAAACATAAGTACGCTAATAGCTTATAATAATGGGTCTTAGAAAACCGATACACTCATAAATTATTGTTCATAACCAATTTCCACGAGGTTCCACTCGAGTTCGATACAGAATTTTGTTTCAGAGATCAAAACTGAAATCATATTTCACACAGTTGAAGTCCACACATGTAACTTGAAATACCAAGCATATTAAAACATGGATCTCTCGTAAAGTAGCTCAATAACCAAATTCATATATATGAATACAATCTTGTTGTAAAACAAATCACTTTCCACATAAAACAAACTACTTTTCGTATAAAATCTTTACAAATCAGTATTTAGTTTATCAGAGTATTTTGTTCAGATAATTATCAAATCATATAAACCCAAAATCGATTCTTGAAAATGGAGGGACATTGCATACCTTGGCCTGATTTCCTACGTCGATCCACTTCATAATTCATCTTTAACAATCTGAAATCTCTACTCCTTATTTGCTCATCTTCATGATTAGTTCTCCATAATATTTCATCATGAGAGTAATGATATTAATTAGGAAAATTTGATGTGAACAATCCAAACTAATGGCCATTTTCTATAAAATAGTCAAAACTATTTATAATCCATGAACAGTCCACACTATTACCCTATTCTTCCATAAACAGTCCAAGTGACCTGTTAACCTATTGTAACAGGTAAACCTTAATTTATTTTATTTTTTTAGATTTTAATAACCTTTTAATTAACTTTAAAAAACAAAAATAAAATCAAATAACCCCCACCCCTTCCCACACCCACCCACCTCCACAACCATTACACCCAACCCGCCCACCTCCACCCAAAACCCACCATAACCCACCTCAACAAACAACCCAGACCAACAAAAACCATCACCCCCACCCATAAACGCCCAAAACACCATCGAAACCACCCAACCCACTACAACCCTCATCGCAACCCCTCCCCCCCAAAAAAAAAACGCCCCACTAAAACCCTCAGATGCCCTCATCGCAACCACTCGCCCACTGCTACCGAAGACACCATATTCTTCATCGAAACCCCAACCCCCACCCTTGATAACCACCGAAAAACCAACCCCCGTTCCTTCAATTCCTCATTTCTCCTTCAATTCATTCTTCCCAAAAAGCTCACATTCAAATCCAAACCTCTAGCACTCAAATCCAAACCGCAAGCATTCAACGATGGCGATTACAGTTCAAGATCGACAACTCAAGTGTGGAGGACGAAGAACGAACAGGAAGAATGAGGGACGCATTGGCGTTTACAGCAACTCGGGAGTGGAGGAGGAAGAGCGAGGGACGCATCAATGGAGGACGGTGGTTTAAGGGTCTGTGGAGTGGAGGCAGTCAGGGAGGATAAAGGTGAATGGGGGTGTATGGTGGCTGGAATAAAGAAGGAAGAAGAAGAGAGGGTGGAGGATGGGTGGGGACCTCAACAGAAAGGAAAAAAGAGGGGAAAAAAATTAATTCATTAAAAAGGTCACGTGCTAGTAATGTGACCTCTAATTTACCTTTTAGTTATAACAGGTAAACAGGTCAATAGGACTGTTTATGGAAGATTGGGGTAATAGTTTGGACTGTTCATGGATTATCAATAGTTTGGAATTATTTGCTATGCTTTTCAACTTGACTTATATAATATTTTCAATGTATTTTAAACTTAAGTACTTTACGGGATGGAGTTGGAATTACTCAGTTTATCTGATTTTTGGGAGCTTGTCTCTCTTGTCTTTTTCAATGTTTATTTGCAGGTGAGTGATCGAGGGGAATTATGAGAGATCAACTAGAAGTTGTCATCCACCTAGTTTAATACTTTGCTTCTGCTGGAACTCTGAAACACTTAGTATTTAGTACTTAATGAACTAGTTTAATTTGGTTGTAAGGATTTTTAATTAAGTTTGGAATGAATATGTTTTAGTTACTTAGCATTGCACTTAATTCCAAGGAATTGAGTGCGGCGGTAACGCTCCGTCCGAGTCGAACCCTGGTTGATTTACCCTCAAACGAGTTTTTATAATAAGGGTTCGGTTTGGGCGGGGTGTTACAGAATGGTAAACAGAGCGGAGTTAGATTAATTATAGCAAGATTAAGATAATAAAATCTGGAAATTAGGATTAATGAATTAATTAAGGTTAAAACTTGGAAACGGATTAGGAAATTTTTTTCAAAAAAATGGAATGTCTTAGGATAAAATGGAATTTAGGGTTAAAATGTGAGTTTAAAGGGGCTAAACTTGGGTATGAATTAGTTGTTATTTATATGTGAAAGTACTTTGTACTTATTAATTGTTTATTATGTTTGGTTAGATGGCTAGAACGCGTTTAACCGCAAGGAAGTGCACTAGGACCCCACACCAAGGACCCTACCTACTTAGGATGAGAACCGGAGAGTCTATTTCCGCATACATCTACAGGCTACGCCTCACCATGAAGTATTACCATCTTAACGAAGTTTATGGACATTCGGACTACCTTACACCACCTAGGCAAGCCGATGTCTTACTCTATACACTCCCCGACCATGGACATTATGCGGAGATCAAGCGAGAATATTCCGACATATTAAGGAACCGAAGGCCTAACTACGAGAGGTATACTATTAAAGGGAAGTGGTACCTTACATTTAACTACCTCTAGAAAAGGATGCTCGACGCTAGAGCCAAGTGGCTCAACGACATTTATCTTTCCGCCGAAAGAGAGGAGCCAAATGTTAGCGACAATGAAGAGGTAGAGAGTGATCCCATGCCACTCATCGAGAACCATGGTGAGAACATAGTGGAGGATGAGGAAGAAGACCCATCCGAGTACGAGGAATGAAACCTTCTACCTTAGCTAGTCTTAACCATTAGGAAGGACTTATTAATGTTAGCATTGACTTGACTTTTTATGTTATGTTGTTATGTCTTAAGCTATGGTAGTTGAAAGTAATCTTATGTGATGAATGAAATGATGAGTATGATACTCTTTGGCAATGAAATGTGAGTTTTTCTATATGAGTATGAATTGAATATGATGAGCATGATTTATGTGTGGAGTAATAAACCAACCGAGTAGTGAAAACTTGATTTTGTGCTTATATGAATATTCTCTTATGTGAATGGTGGAAACACCAAATGTGAATAACGCAGATAGCTTATGCAATACGTTTATACTCGATCTAGAGCGCGAAAACAAGGAGATCAAATGGCTGAGACTTCCGAGCAAGTTGCAGCACGGCTTAGGACTCTCGAGCAATTAGCTCAAAACTTTGGGTTAGTCCTTCAAAACCAAATTGGCAACAACCGCCATGGAGACGACCCGCAAGCCGCTATGGCGAAAAAGATTGCATCTTTGAAACCACCAACCTTCGTTGGTAGAGAAGACCCGCTACTTCTCGAAAATTGGTTAAGGGATTTTGAAAAGATTTTCACGGCCACGGGTATGCCCGAGGCTCAAAAAGTGGATCAAGCCACCTTTTATTTGCATGAGGATGCCGATACTAGGTGGGAGAATGTAGGACCTACCGTAAGAGTTCAAGAGAACTTCAATTGGGAAGTTTTTAAGGTAGCAATCAAAGCTCGATTCTTCCCCGAGCACATTCGTAGGCAGAAGTATAACGAGTTTAGTAGGTTCAACCAAACCTATAGCATGAGTGTGCAAGAGTACGCTCAAAAGTTCAGTGAGTATGCCCGATTTTGTCCAACTGTAGTTCCAAACGAGGGAACCAAGGCTCAGAAGTTTGAGGATGGACTTAGGTTCGATCTTCAGACTCGATTGGGAGGAAGTACCTCCACCACTTTTGCGGAAGCCTATGCTAAAGCTTCAAACTTGGAGAGAATCTTGCAACAGGAAAGAGAGGTGTAATCCAGAAACAAAAGGAAGAAACCGTCCGGCAACAACAGCAACCAAGGGTACGACAAGAGGCCCAACAACAACAATTTCACAAACAATGGTGCACGCTACAACAACCACAATAATTAAAATTTCGGACAACAGAACCAACAAGAGAACATGATCCAGAGGAACTACTCTTGCAAGAAGTGTGGCAAGAACCACATGGGATTCACTTGTCAAGGTGAAAGAATCAAGTGCTATGAATGTGGTGAGTTTGGTCACAAGTCATTCAATTGTCCTAAGAATCGAAACAACAACTTCCAGGCTCAAAACGGGCAAAGAAACAACAATGGCAACAATGGAACCGGAAACAGAGTTCAGAACTTCAACAATCGTCCCAACAACACCAGTGGACAAGGAAACTACAATCGTGGAGTACATGTTGCACAAACTAGAACAACAATCGCACCTTTGGAGGTGGAAATGGAAGGAATGGCAACGGAAACTACACCAATGGGAAGATCAACGTCATGAGCAGAACTGAAGCGGACACCGATGCTAATGTTGTGACGGGTACTTTTCTCGTAAACTCAAATCCTGCTTATGTACTCTTTGATTCCGGAGCATCTCATTCCTTTATTTCTAGCACCTTTGTTAACAAGTATCCCTTGAAGTCTACCCAATCTTGTCGAGTCAACATAGCCATGCCTACTGGTGAAACCGTCTCTTGTAAATCTCTTTTCCAAGATATTCCTGTAGTCATAACCGAAACTGAATTACCAGCCGACCTTATCCTTTTTGACCTAAAGGACTTTGATGTTATATTGGGAATGGATTGGTTAGCTAATTATAAAGCCAAAATCGAGTGTCATAACCAGAAAATATCCCTTAGAGGACCGAAAGGAAATAGGATATCTTATAAAGGCATAACTTCTCAGCCCGATGTCAAAATAATCTCAGCTTTGAACCTTCAAACCTATCTTAGAAAAGGCTATCCAGTTTATCTGTGCCAAGTAAGGGACGTGAGCATTGAAAAGGAGGAGTTGGATCAAATTCCGGTTGTAAATGAGTTTCCAGACACATTCCCGAAGAGCTTCTAGGAATGCCGCCCGATAGACAAATGAGCTTCAAGATAGACTTAGTCCCGGGAACAGGACCTATCTCTAAGGCCCCGTATCGAATGGCACCAGCATAAATGCAAGAATTGAAGGTGCAATTGGAGAAATTGTTGGAAAAAGGGTATATTCGACCTAGTGTTTCTCCTTAGAGAGCCCCCGTGTTGTTTGTTCGGAAGAAAGACGGATCTTTGAGGTTATGTATCGATTATAGGGAGTTGAATAATGTCACGATAAAGAATAAGTATCCACTCCCGAGAATTGAGGATTTATTCGATCAGCTTCGAGGTTTAATGGTGTTTTCAAGGATCGATCTGAGATCAGGTTATCACCAATTACGAATACCGGAAGAGGACATTCCTAAGACGGCTTTTCCTACGAGATATGGCCATTATGAGTTCACAGTCATGCCATTCGGACTCACTAAAGCGCTCGCAATATTTATGGACCTTATGAATAGAACTTTCCAGCCGTACTTGGATAAGTATGTGATAGTATTTATCGATGATATATTGGTGTACTCGAAGGATAGAGAAGAGCACGAGGCTCAGTTGAAGAAAATTTTGGAGATTCTCCGAGAAAAGCAGTTGTACGCTAAATTCTCGAAGTGTGAGTTTTAGTTGGAAAAAGTATCATTTTTGGATCATGTGATTTCAAAGGAAGGTCTTTCCGTAGATTCATCGAAGATACAAGCAGTGACCGATTGGCCTCGACCTAAGAATGTCACCGAAGTGAGGAGTTTCTTAGGTCTAGCCGGATATTACCGCAGATTCGTACAAGATTTTTCGAGAACGGCCCAACCTCTCACTAACCTGATGAAGAAGACAACAAAATTTCATTGGGATGACAAGTGTGAGGAAGCATTTCAAGAATTGAAGAAAAGGCTTACAATCGCTCCAGTATTGACATTGCCATCCGGAGTAGAGGGATTTGAAGTCTACAGTGATGCCTCGAAGAAAGGTTTTGGATGCATCTTGAAGCAACACGGCAAAGTAGTAGCCTATGCGTCGAGACAACTCAAACCGCATGAGAAAAATCACCCTACTCATGATTTGGAGTTAGCAGCGATCGTGTTTGCACTGAAAATTTAGAGACATTATTTGTACGGAGTGCAATGTAAAGTCTATACAGATCACAAAAGTTTGAAGTATCTGTATACACAAAAAGAGTTGAATATGAGACAGAGACGTTGGCTAGAGCTTATAAGCGACTATGATTTAAAGATAGCGTATCAAAAAGGAAAAGCGAATAAGGTAGCCAATGCGTTAAGTAGGAAGAGTGCTCATTCGATAAATGTGTTGCTTGTGGGAGATGATTTGTGCAAAGAGATTAGGAAGTTGAGTTTGGAAATAGTTGAAACCGGATATGTGAGAGCTCAGTTGAATGCTCTTACCGTTGGACCGGACATATTTGAAGAGATTCGAGTGAAACAAGTTGCAGACAAGTGGTTGAGAAAATTAAGAGAGATGAAAGAAAGTGGATAAGCCCCAGAGTTTGAGATCGACGGCAACGGCGTTGCAAAGTATAAACGGAGATGGTGTGTGCCATAGGATGACAAGCTCAAGACAAGAATTCTAAGGGAAACCCATAGTTCGCCGTATTCGATACATCCCGGAGGAGTTAAGCTTTATAAGGATTTGAAGAAGCATTTTTGGTGCCCTAGAATGAAGCAAGAAGTGGCTAATTTCGTAGCAAAATGTTTAACGTGTAAGAAGGTGAAAATTCAACATATGAAGCCCGGAAGAAAATTACAACCGTTGGATGTACCAGGATGGAAATGGGAATCTATCTCTATGGATTTTGTTATGGGATTGCCGACTACAAAGATCGAAAAGAACGCAATATGGGTAATCGTGGACCGTTTGACTAAGACGGCAAGATTCGTGGCAATGAAGTGATTAGGCTACATGGTGTTCCAAGGGACATTGTTTCCGATAGGGATTCGAGATTCTTATCTAAGTTTGGAAACAACTTCAGACAACGGTGGGTACAATATTGAAATTTAGTACAGCCTTTCACCCAGCAACAGATGATCAAACAGAAAGAACCATTCATACCTTAGAGGATATATTGAGAGCTTGTGTAATGGATTTCGGAGGATGTTGGGATACTCATTTGATGTACATCGAATTCTCATACAACAATAGCTATTACTCGAGCATTGGAATGGCACCATACGAGGCATTGTATAGAAGTCCCATATGTTGGAATGATGTGAACGAGTCATTGAATTTAGGACCGGAAATAATCGATGAGACCACCAGTAAGGTGAAAATGATTCAAGAGCGTATGAAAGCAGGTCAAGACCGACAAAAGTCGTATGCCGATCAAAGGAGACTAGATTTAGAGTTCGAAGTTGGAGAGAAAGTGTTGCTCAAAGTTTCGCCAACCAAGGGAGTAATGAGGTTCGGTAGAAAAGGAAAGTTGAGTCCTCGTTATGTCGGACCCTATGAGATACTAGAAAGAATTGGAGAAGTGGCCTATAGGTTAGCTTTACCTACAGAATTAGCCAATGTTCATAATGTTTTCCATGTGTCTCAACTTCGTTAATACATTCCCGACCCTTCCCATGTCATCCAACCTGAAATCATAGAGCTTAATGAAACTCTCACTTTTGAGGAGCGACCAATCAAAATCCTTGATGTCAAAACGAGAAACACCCGAAACAAAGCGATTAAGTTAGTCAAATTGTTGAGGTCAAACCAAACTTCGGAAGAAGCAACTTGGGAAACAGAAGACGACATGAAAAAGAGTTACCCCGAGCTCTTTTTCGAGGTACGATTATCGAGTTTCGAGGACGAAACTCCTTAAGGGAGACCGAATGTAATACTAACAAAGCGCAAAACTAATATTTCGCTAGGATTAATAAACTAACTTTAAAGTTCGAGGATGAACTTTGTTTTTAAGGAGGAGTAGATGTAATACCCCGAATTTTGATAAATTAATAAATTATTTTATTTAAATTAAAAACTTATCAATATGAATTTTATTGAATTTTTCTTTGAATTATTTCGATTTATTTTAAATTATTTGAAAAATATTTATTATTTTAATAATATAATATGATTTCTATTATTAATGTTATTATTTCATATTGAAATTATTTTAAAGAAGCATTTGAAATTTAATTCATTAGAATGTCATTTTATGTACTTATCTAATATGATGTACAACTTTTTAAAGCTTGATTTTAAAATTACTACACATGCCCTTATCACTCCCATAGCTTATCATCACCACTTATCACTTATCACCTATCACCTTCCATCATCACCTTCCTCCTTCACCCAACAATCATAGTAATGGTTTCTCCAAAACCTCAAGTAAACCCAATAACTCAAGCAAATCAAATTCAAGGTTTGCTTCACTTTCTTCTTTCTCCCCTCTAAAATTCTGATTTTGGTATTGGAAAAATTAAGAAAATAAAAAAATAAAAACCACCATTAACACCACCCAAAGCTCCACCACTTACACCACCACAAATAAAACCCGAACCACCTCAACAACTGCCGCCGCGCAGCAGCAGCGACCACCGCCGCCGCCACGCAGACACAGCCACTGCCGCCACACAGCAGCTGCGCCGCCAGCCACACAGCCCCCCCTTTTCCGTTCGCTGCTACCACGCAGCCCAGCCACCCCAAAACCCCACCCCTTGCTGCCACCCAAGCCGGCCGCACGCCCAGCCACCGTGGCCAGCCTCTGACCGCCGCCAAGTCGCCGGAATCCGGCAGCCACACTCCCTCCTCTGTTTTCCTCTTCTTCCTTCCACTTCTATTGCTTCTCTATTCCCTTCTCATATTTTTTTTTTGTTTTCACTTAAACTAACCCAAAGCCTACTCCTTTTTATTTTAAATAGACCTAAGCCCAAACTTACTCCCTCCCAAATCAGATTTTTAGTTCTTAAGTTAGCCCAACACTTTAAATGAATGACCCATCCTTCTTTGTTAGTTGTTTTGCTTAATTAAAATAAAACTTTTATTTTAAGTTTATTATTACTATTAATGATTTTATCAACTTTTCATAAATTAAAAATATTTTTAAGTTTCTAAAATAAAATAATGAATATATTGAAGTTGATTTTCTATGTTTATTTAAATTATTTATAATGTTTAAGTTAAATAAATATTAAAGTTGAAATATTGTTTAAGTGCTTAAAATAATTTTTATAAATAAAATTCGAGTAACATAAACTTCGATTTATAAACTTCTTTAAATAATAAGTTTCTTTAAGTTATTTAAATTATTTAAGTTATTTATTTATAAAATCATAAGGGGTTTTAGATTTCGTTTAATTGTAGACTCCGATCTAGTAGAAGAAGATTATCGAGAGTGCAATCAACTCGTGGATTAACTTCGGACACGCTTCAAGAGGTAATTTTCAATGTCCATCTAAACATAGGTCCCGTTAGAAATAAAAGATTTAATTATGTGACTATTTTAATTAAAATATGGATTACGTAATTACCAATGTTCATCCACAAGAGATTCCGTAAAATAAAACGATTTAACCTGGAGATTAGGTGAATTAATGATGTAATTATGTGATTTTAAAGTTAATATGTGAATATTGATTATGGATTAGTTATGGGTTATGATTATCAATTTAAGTATGAATTATGAGTAACAAAATGGATAATAAGTGTGGATTGCGATTTTCGAACCATGAATATGGAAGTTGGACTATGGACTATGACAACGACTTTTATAACGTTGTTTAACGTAGTAATTAAACTCGATATAACTTTGTTATTATTATTATTATTATTATTATTATTATTATTATTATTACTACTATTATTGTTATTATTGTTATTATTATTCTTATTATCGTTATTATTTAACATGGTTATTATAATCGTTATTATTAAAATGGAAGTTATAAACGGAAGTTAACATTGTGATGATGAAAATGGTTATGAGTTAATGTAACCAAGTGATGGTTGAGAATATGGATATGCTATCGGAATTAGCTATGTATGAAATGAGTTATGGAATTGGAGTAACGGTTTTCACTCTCAGTTAAATGAATGATGTATATGTGAATATGTGATATGTGATAACTTGAAGTAAAAACTATAAATCACTTAAAGTGAAATAAAGGAAGGAAGTGATGAACAGGTTGCCCTGTATGGGAGGTTCAGCGGCCACCTACAGGTTCTTTTGTTACTATGCTGATTTTTCTGTTATTTGTCTTCCTTCTATCTTGATGTGTTTCCAAGTTAGAAAGGGTGTGCACACTAGGGACTCTGTTTTATGGCCAATTTTATTTTAGTGGGTAGCTTATGTTGTGTATCACCGGCCCATTGTGTGAGTGGTTTACGTGGTGTTTCACCGGCTCACATTATTTAAGCAATTGGTTTACGTGGTGCATCACCGGCTTGCTAGCGTTCTCCTTCCCTTCCGTAAATAAAATAAAATATTGCTATGTTAATGTGGCCTACTAACTATATGTAATTATGTGCTATGCTTTTCAACTCGACTTATATAATATTTTCAACGTATTTTAAACTTAAGTACTTTACGAGATGGAGTTGGAATTGCTCAGTTTATCTTATTTTTGGGAGCTTGTCTCTCTTGTCTTTTTCAATGTTTATTTGCAGGTGGGTGATCGAGGGGAATTATGAGAGATCAACTAGAAGATGTCATCCACCTAGTTTAATACTTTGCTTCCGCTGGAACTCTGAAACACTTAGTATTTAGTACTTAACGAACTAGTTTAATTTGGTTGTAAGGATTTTTAATTAAGTTTGGAATGAATATGTTTTAGTTACTTAGCCTTGCACTTAATTCCAAGGAGTTGAGTGCGGCGGTAACGCTCCATTCGAGTCGAACCCTCATTGATTTCCCCTCAAACGAGTTTTTATAACAATGGTTCGGTTTGGGCGGGGTGTTACAGCTATTGTCCGAGCCCCCTGATGACTGCCACATGTACCTTCATGTATTAGTATTGTAGCACCCTCCCTGAGTGACACGCACCTTGACAGCGAGTGAGTGAATGATTTTTTATACAACAGGCCGTTGTGTAGCAAGAAGCAATCAACTTGACGCTTCAGCCTCACGGCTTCCTTTTCATTCACTGATAACTTCCCTTTTTTGAGGTAGTCTTGTATGTCTTGTTTCCATTCATTCTTTTTATCCAAATGGGACATATGGACTTGGTTATTGATGCTAGGCTAATACGGTACCTCCCATGAAATAGTTCGAGGTTCCAGTACCATGGCCGAGCTAGCCATTTGAGATAATGCATCAGCCTGTTGATTTTCGGACCTCGGAATGTGTTGGATAGTGAACTTGGTGAATTTTCATTGCTGCTCCTTCACTTTTTCGAGGTACATTCTCAAACTGTCTTCTTTTGCCTTGAACTCGCCTTTGACCTGACCGACGACCCGCTGTGAGTCGGTTTTCACGATAATTTCATTAGCCCCATTTGAGAGGCAAAGCTTTAGGCCAAGTAGCAAGGCTTCATATTCAGCTTCGTTATTCGACGCTTTAAAGTCGAATTTTATTGCATACTCCATCTTATTTTCAAGCGGGTCAATGATCTGGAGACCGGCCCCACATCAAGCCTTTGAGGAGGAACCATCAACAAAAAACTGCCATGTCCCGGTTAGGGTGGATGGTTTTGTCTCTAATGGGCATTCGGCAATAAAATCTTTTTTGATGCAGCGTATTTACTTTCTGCCCCTCGAAAGGCATGACTAATGAAGTAGACGGGGTGTTGTTGCTTCTCCCTCCTCAGCTACCAAAATGGCGCTCAATGCGCACCCTGACACGTCTAAGTATACGAATAGTGTCTCTCCCGGCAAGGGTGAGAAGAGTTTTAGCCGAGTGGACATGTGAGTTTTTAATTCTTTGAAAGCATGTTCTGCTTCTTCTCCCCATTCGAAGCATGGCTTTTTGAGAGTGCTGAATAAATACAAGCTCTTATTCGTATAGCGTGACCAAAAACAACCCAAGGCTGTCATGCATCCGGTCAGTCATTGAACTTCTTTTACCATTCCAGAGGATTTCATTTTCATGATTGCGTCGACTTTCATCAACAAGGAAACCCAGGCATTTCCCCCCTCGAACACCAAAGACACATTTCTTTGGATTTAACTTCATGTTGTACTTGCGGACGGTGGCTAAGGGCTCTTTCAAATCTTGAACATGCTCTTCGACTAGCTTACTTTTCGCAATCATGTCGTCAACATAAACTTCGACGTTACGCCCCAGCTAGTCCTTGAACCTTTTTTGACTAGCTGTGGGTATGTAGCCCCTACATTCTTAAGCCCAAAGATCATGACAATAAAGTAGTAGACACCAGAACTCGTAACAAATGTTGTGTTCATTTGGTCTTCCTCGCTAGAGGGATTTTTTGATAACCATCATACGCATCCATGAAGCTAAACAGGGCATGTCCGGCTGTCGAATGGACAAGTTTGTCGATCTTTCGGAGAGGGAAGTCGTCTTTCGGACAGGCTTTATTCATATCTGTAAAGTCGACGCACATTATCTAAGACCCACTAGGCTTTCAAACTAGCACAACGTTCGACATCCATTCAGTGTACTAACACTCCCTGATGAGCCCAGCACCTAGCAATTTCTTCACTTCGTCTGTTTCTGCCTTGTTTCTCTCGACCCCTTGATGCCGCAACTACTATTTGATGGGATTAAAGTCTTTTTTGATGTCCAACTGATGCTTGGTGACCCAGGGGTCTAGCACTGGCATTTCATCGGCTGAGAAAGCAAACGCATCTTTGAAATCTCGAAGGAATTCTATCAACTCCTCATGAACTGCCTGGTTAAGGCTTTTACCCACTCGGACTGTTCAACTAGGATCAGGTCCAAGTGGCACTTCTCCGACTTCATCGACTGGCTGAGGTCTATTGAGATTGATGGGGTTTTCATTGTAGAACAGTCCTAGAGGGGAAAAGGAGGAATTCGAGGGGCCTTCACATTCTCTTTTCCTCTTGTTGCAGCTAGGTTCGACTTCCTACACTTCAAGTTGTTAACATAACACTCTCGACCTGACCTCTAGTAACCATGCAGCCTGCCTACGGTACCATCGTCAGTTTCCAATTGCAACAGTAGTTGGTAGGTCGAGATGGCTACCTTTATCTTGCTAAGGGTCGGTCGACCAATGATGATATTGTCTAGGAGGTCGCTGTCCATGACCAAGAAGTTCACAAGAATGCATCTCCCTTTTCCCTTCGCGCCAAAACGACTTGGTAGCTTGATTAACCCGAGGGAGTGGATTGATTGTCCCCCGAAGCCCACCAGAGGTTGGTTGATAGCCTGAACATCCTTTTTCTCATACTTCACCTTTTGAAGGCACTCCCAGGTGATCATGTCAGCAGAACTTCCACTATCTATCAAAACTCGACCAACCATGTGGTTGGCAACTTTTGATTCGATGATCGGGGGTCATCGTGTGGGGAGGGGTTTTGATCTCCTTCGAACTCTACCCGAACACCATAGTAGGGGTGTCAAGTTTCTTCAGTACTTCACCGTTATAGGTGGTTCTTTCTTGAACGGCCAGTTAGGCCTCCTGATGCGAAGCCACCCGCAATGACCCTGACGTACCCTTCGGTATCGTCGCTTCTGGATTGTCTTTCCTTCTTTTTCTCATTTCGATGATCCTCTCTGGGTTCTTTTAAATATCTGTTTAACTTGCCCTCGTCTGCATGTTTGTCGAGGGCTTTCTTCATCTCCCTACAGTCCTTGGTCATATGACCACATTCACGATGGTACTCGCACCATAGCTTCTTATCCCTCCTATAACTCGAGGTATTGATGGGAGTAGGTTGAGGGAGGACAAATTTCTCTTTCAAGTCCAGGTATATCTCCCTTCGATTGACATTATAATGAGGGTTAGGACCCCGTATGAGGGTCGGTGTCTCTTCAGCCTGTCGAACATATCATCCTTCTCACTCGATGGCTCACTCTCCTCTTGCTACTTCCTTCGTCTTGCACATTCTTGCAGATGTCCGATGCCTGGATATATTTATGTGCTTGTCTCATTGCATCTACCAAGGTTAAGGTTTCCCTCATGGCCAACTGAGTTCCCATAAGGAGAAATATGGCCCATTTATTCCTCTTGAAGGGAGTAATCAGAGCCCAAACCCCAAGAAAAGGCAATAACTGATAGGCTGAATCCTCCTAGTATATGACAAGTGTCATCCTATGATTGTCTGACCAATTATATCTCCCTATTTTAGGGTGCCCCTTTCCATTTCTAAATAATAAAAATAGCTCCTGAAATCCATGTTAAGGGGGATTATTCACCTACTCCTAAACTTCCTTCGTCAAAATAGTCTCAGAGCTTCTCTTTCTTACATCATACTCCCTCCGTCCCATATTACTTGATACAGTTTGACCAACACAGAGTTTTGGGAGTGTTATTTGATTTGTTTATTTTATTGTGAGTAGTTAGTTGTTGGTATTATTTAAGTCCATAAAGTACAATGTGGGACAAATGTGGGCCATGAGGGTATTGCAAAAGTAAAATAAAAGGCAAAAAAGAGAGAGAATGCAAAGGTGGGACCATGCAATTTTTAGAAGTATATCAAGGAATATGGGACGGACGAATATAAGAAGTATTTCAAGTAATATGGGACGGGGGGAAGATTGACTTAAGCATCGGAGGGGGACCCACCCACGAAACCTTTAGGTTGGTTTCCAGGTTTTGCAGGACTGGACCCAAAGCTAGCATCATTTCTGCACAAGTCTCCAAATAAGAACTCAACAAGAAATTGGAAGATCATCTTAGCTGTTATCAAAGCTAACAACACTACTACTGAAAGGCTCATTGATTAATATTTTTTTTTTAAAAATAACTATATAATCATAAAAGATAATATTATCTCCAAAGGAAAATAAATGTATATCATATATATGTATACCAATTAGGCGTACAAAATACAAAATATAATGGAAAAAAGGATATAGAAAAAAAAACTGCCATTAGTTATAGAGTATTTGATTTGGCAAGAATTTTAGTAATACTAATTTTTTTTAAAAATGATGATTATCATACCCCCTCATGCGCTACTAGTGCTATTAGCTATAGAGTATTTGATTTGGTAAGAATCTTGGTAAAAGAAAATTTCTTCGTAAAAAAAAAGTAGGGAAAGATTACATGGTGACCTCGTACTATTGTTTTTTCTACGTGGTGGAAACAAAAAAAATCTAATTCTATGAAGTGTCCTTGTGATTAGGTTTATCTCATAATAGTGTTCTAATTGTGATTTTAAACAACTAACCACAATCTTAAAAGATCAAATTGACTAACCTACCCTTAAATAACTCATATTTTATTAACCAACCATCAAACATCATTTGTCTACTGCGTAATACAGTTACTCCTCTTTCCCCTGCATAAGTTTCCTCTTCCCTTTAAACGCTTCTTCTCCGGCCAATTTCTTCAAGGCAAATTCTTCATTCTTCATATCTCTCAAATCTCTAAGCAACATCATAATTTTACAGCAGTAGTTTTTTTTTTTGCAATTGCGATTAATTGGCAAATTATTTTACGAGTTATTTTAAGATACTAATTGTAAAAGGTTAGGGTGAATTTTGGTCGTGGATGCAGTTTGATAGAGAGTGATTGCTTTTAGAAAAAAAGAGGTAAGTTAGTTATAGGAAAAATTGTGAATAACCACCTGCACGATACACCTATTTCAAAATAATCACCCCATTTTTGTTTATGTTTAAATAACCACCTCTCATTTCCTTAACTTTTTCAAATACCCACATGTTAACGGAATTTTCTAACGCCGTTAAGTTTGATGCCCAAATTCTTACTAAATTATCCAAACTCCCTCTAAAATTTCACTAATTACCTTACTAATCTATAATTTGACTGGTAAAATCATAATTAACATTTTAAAATTCTTTTTTTATTCAATTTTACAATTTTTTAAATATATATTTTTGATATATGACATGGTAATGGACACAAATTTCAAGACAATATTTAATCGCGTTTTTAATACTCAAGACGACGTTATTTCGAAAAACGGACACCACCGTATGCCCTTTATGGGCACGAATTTTGAGATTCCCTACGAAACGAGTACCTACAAGCTGACTTTTCGGGCACGTACTTCGAGACGCCTTTTTCGGACAGAATACAAAGTTTTTTCTAAAAACGGACACCGACTTATAGGTACGGCGATGTCCGTTTTTCGAAAAAACGTGTTCCATCCAAAAAAATTGTCTCGAGTACGTGCCCGAAAACCCGGCTTGTAGGTACTCGTTTCGTAGGGAATCTCAAAATTCGTGCCCTTAAAGGGCGTACGGTGGTGTCCGTTTTTCGAAAAAACGTCGTCATTAGTATTAAAAACGCGATTAAATATTGTCTCGAAATTTGTGTCCATTACCGTGTCATATATCAAAAATATATAGTTTTAAAAATTGTATAATTGAATAAAAAAAATTAAAAAATGTTAATCATGATTCGGTGTCCGTTTTTAAAAAAAACTTTGTATTCCGTCTGAAAAAGCGTCTCGAAGAACGTGCCCGAAAAGCCGGCTTGTAGGTACTCGTTTCGTAGGGAATCTCAAAATTCGTGTCCATAAAGGGGGTACGGTGGTGTCCGTTTTTCGAAAAAACGTCGTCTTGAGTATTAAAAACGCGATTAAATATTATCTCGAAATTTGTGTCCATTACCGTGTCATATATCAAAAAATATATAGTTTAAAAAATTGTAAAATTGAATAAAAATTTTTTTTAAAATGTTAATCATGATTTGACCAGTCAAATTATAGATTAGTAAGATAATTAGTGAAATTTTGGAGGGAGTTAAAAAAGTTGAGCCCTAAAACTAAAGGTGTTAAGATTTTCCGTTAAGAGGTGGATATTTCAAAACGTGAACATAAGTAGAGGTGGTTATTTAAATGCAAAACAATTTGGGGTGGTTATTTTGAAATTGGTGTATCTGACAGGTGGTTATTCACAATTTATCCTTAGTTATACTCTAATGATTTTAATATTAATTCCGTTGAAATTTTGAGTAAACTATATCTAATACTCTGTTTTAGTATACTTGTTGCATGAATTTACAATTTCAAATTGAAAGGAGAAGAAAGTAAGAAGGAAACTTTACCTTTTGATTGCTTTGTTTGGAATTCATGATTAATTCCATTAATGAAATAACCATTGCAGAAGAGGAAATTTGTTTGCTGATTTCCAGAGCAAAGAATGCATAAGTACCCCTTAGTTTGGGGTTTGCTTTCAAGGGAGGTTATTTTAAGGCTAGGTTAGTCAATTTGATCTTTAAGGCTGGGTTAGTTGTTTAAAAAAACAATTAGAACACTATAATGAGATAAACCTAACCACAAGGACACTTCATAGAATTAGTTTTTTTTTGTTTCCATCACGTAGAAAAAACAATAGTTTCAGGTCACCATGTAGAATATCCCAAAAAAGCATAAGTAAAACTCAAGGGACCCTGCTCAACCCTAAGCTATCTATGAAAGAAAAAGTAAAAGAGTCTAATTGTTAAGGACAACTCATTAATCTTGGTAAAATTATTAGTTGAAGGAAAAGAGCAGCTTAAACTGGAGTATTATGAGAAACAGAGTATCAACACCCGCCTTTCAATATACAATAGTAATTTATAATCATGATAGGATGATGTTGAACAACAAAGCGTTGCCACGACAAAGTAAGCAAATATGGAAACAACGTTATTATACTCACAATTGACTATCAATAGTCAGTATATCATAATCAACTTTCAACTAGTTGTAGCCGTACAGAAAGGATGCACCACATTGCTCCACGCCAATATATGTAAGTAATTAATAATTTCATTTTTGATAAAGAATAGTTAAAAAGAGTAATTCTATCCTAAAAAACAACTTGCCTTCCATATGAAAAACTACTACTAATATGAAGATTTAAATTTTAATAAACAATAATCAACAAGGGTAATTATATCCTAAATAAATAACCTACTTTCCTTATATAAAATTAAAACTGATATAAATATAAATTTAATTATATCTCATAAGATTATAATTTTTTCATCGTTCGATTCGTCTAGAAATATACTTTCCAAAGCAGTAGCAAACCTGTCCAAATTGGCCTAACCCGGACCCGATTTGATTGACAATTTTGCTAACAGAAATTTAATAGATTAAATAATATTTTTGTAAGACTTGACTTAAATCTTAGTCGAAGAGCTTTTATTTATTTGAAGTTCTTATTATTTAGTAAGTTAGTATAGCATAAATAACAACTTAATTATTCTATTAGCAGTTATGAATACAATATAATTATTTTTTAGAAAACAACGTCGATTTGAGATAGAGATGACGAAATAATTATTCAATTCAATTAAATTCAAGAAAGAATAAATAATACTTAATGTACTAGAGTTTACAATCATGTTAAAACTAATTGATTCACTCTACTAGAGTCAATTTTGTTAAACAAAAATATAAAATATTATTCAACTGATTGAAGAACCTCTTTTTGATGAGAAATCCAGAATGATAGTCTTTCAACATTTACAAAATTGATTCAATCTTTTAGCATTTTTATAGAAAATTATAAGTATTACACATTACTTTTTTAGTTTACTTTCTAAATAACATCACAAACATTGAAGATAAACCTAAATTTTATAACAACCACCCAAATCACTAAATAACCAAAAAAAAATTCTAAAATTATTAAATAGTCCAATTTCATCTATTAATTATATGGCCAAAATTATAAGGTAGAACTATATTGAAGTCAACTCGGGTTAAATATACCAAAAACCATCCAATCTAATTTAATTCAATCAAGTCTAGGTAAAATAGATATACTAACATGCTCGAGTTTAAGTTACAATTCACATTATTTCGATTAAGTTTGATCACTTTAAAATCATTAGGGTTATAACTTTAAAATAATAAAATATCTCCCAGGCACCGCCCTATATAAAAGAAGCTTTTTTCGATTGGGAGCATTCGGCGCGCCACATAGGAATCTTCACATTGACAATTTTTTAATATATGAGAATGTTGTTGGATAAAATGCTATTCAAAGAGGGTGGTGACACGTGGCAGATATAAACGTTTGCTTATGGCTACAATTTTATTGTAGCCACTATAACTATTTAAATCTAAACCGTTCATTATTTGTACACTTATCTTGACTATTAATCTGAATACTTTAATAAAAAAGAAACTAAAATTTTAAAAAAATTAATTATATTTAATGGACAAGATGAATCTACAAAAATTAGGATTGAGATTGAAACTTTTGAAAAGACTACAATAAAATTGTAGCCATTGAATAACCTTCCCGCTTTTTAATATATACTTCCCCTGAATCTAAATAAGTAACACACTTCATGTTTTCACGTTTGCCAATGCATTATTTTAAACGTTAACATCTACCATTATTAAGAAGTAAAAATTATACAAAGTTGATATTAAAAAATTCACATTGAGACGAATCTAACAAGATCCCTCATCACTATGTTTTTCCAATAATGTAAATTACTAAAACTAATTAAAATCTAAACTATGAATAGTATTTACTATGCAAATGTGTCAATTATTTATTAAAGAAGGAAGTATATAGATAAAGTTGAATTGATTAAACGTTTGACATTCCTAGCAGTTGAACCGAGGAACTTTATGTTAAACCCGTTAGCACGAAGCTAAAATAGACAAAGAAAGGCAGCATCAATCAAAACCTGCAATGGCGGAACAAACCTCGGTAGCCGAAAACCATGAAGATTCTGGAGAGAAGAAATTCGGGCAAGTCCTTCTCATATATATCCATCTCTCTGGTGAAACTCATCACTCTTGTGATCATAATCTCTTTTTAGTTCAATTTTGAATTCCAGATGTGAACATTACAAAAGACGATGCCGCATTCGAGCCCCTTGTTGCAATCGCGTTTTCACCTGTCGCCATTGTCACAACGAGGCTATGGTTTCTTTCTTTCTTACTTTCTTTTCTAATATATTCAACTATGGTTGGTCTTGATTTTAGGATTTCGTTTTGCTTGAAACCCAGAGCTCGTTGAGCAATCCCAAGGAGCAGCACGAGCTTGTTCGCCGTGATATTAAGCAAGTAAATACTCCCTTTTACTATCTCTTTCTCATTCCCTTTTTGCTTCAATACTTCAAACTTTTTTGTTCTATATTTTCTTGCAGGTTATTTGTGCAGTTTGTGACACTGAGCAACCGGTTTGCCTTTCTTCCTCTTTCTACACATATCTCTCTTGGAAACTTTATAAATCTATTGCCAAATTTGACAAGTTCTAAACTGTTTGGCTATCCCAAATTCTTCACTTCCTCTAGAACGTCTCTGATAACCACAACTAGGGTTTTTGATGCTTGTGGAACAAAACTTATTAAGTGTCTTGTTTTAGGGTTCACACTAACTGGATGCCATGAGAACAAACATATATGCTAACCTAGTACAATGCTCAATAGGAAGATAGTTGGGTAGCAAGCCTAGCATAGAAGCAAATGAAGTGTACTATACTCTTGCTTTACCTTGAAATAAACAAGTTAAAGAAAAAAGTATCTCTAAACATAGCTAAGTAGCTATAATGTGACGTTTTTCTGCAATTGTTGAATGACTTAACAGGCTACTATCAAGCATAGAAGAATCTCCTTAAACTTTAGCTCCCACATTTGTCGACAACTCTCACAACTAACACACCAAGTTGCTACTTTGACCTCTTCTATACAACCCAAAGATTCTAAAATTTCACTCTCCACATGTCTCAAATTGGCTCATGCCGTGGCATTGGTTTTTGATTAAATGACATTCGTGGGAGATTTGAGTTTACACGCTCCCTTTCTCTCTTATACACACACACACACTCTTAACTAAAGGTCCTTGAAATGAGAAGTGAGAAGAACTTAGAGTTATAGTACTTCTTACTTAGATTTATAGGCTTTGGCTCCCTTGGAAAATGGAATTGAGTTATACCAATAAAATATTCGAGTTGCCAACAAAAAAATTATATCTTATTTTTCGTCAGAGTTATATCACTTGTTCACTAAAGTAATACCTCTTTTCACTTCTTACACGAAAAAGCCTTCTCACATGAACTCATGTCTCTCTATGTATGTATGTATATATATATGTTAACATAAAGGGGGTACGCGTGCATTCATTAATGATATTTTTGTAAATACTGACAATTTTGATGTTAGCAGCACAATTTTGATGTTACAATCATGCGTATCATCTAATCGTAATATGTACCCTTCTAAATCTTATATGTACCATTTTTTTTCAATCGGGACTGTTAGTTTTCAGTTTTCAGCAAAATATAGGTATTTAGGAGAACCCAACTCTCTCTCTACATATATGTATGTATGTATATTTTAAAGTGCTTGTTTCTCAATTATATTTTTATCTTACTATACAAACATGACATCATGATATTACATTTTGTTTGTGTTGTGCTCCATCTCAGGTAGCAAAAATTTGCTCTGGTTGTGGGGTTATCATGGGGGAGTATTTCTGTGAGGTATGCAGGTTTTATGATGACGAGGTAATAGGATTAACTGATTCCCTTTCTCTTTTTATGGCATAAATGTGAAGTACGGATCTGCATTGTCTTTGGGTGGGCTTACAATTGTCGACTATTCGTGTTGCAGACGGAAAAAAAACAATTTCATTGTGATGATTGTGGGATTTGTAGGTCAGCTAGCTCAATTTCAAGCTCCTTGTTTCCCCCCTGTACTGCACCATCAAATTTTGTCTGTGTAGGCCAACTGCAATACTTATTTTATATTGAATTTCAGGGTTGGTGGTCGTGAGAACTTCTTTCATTGCCCTAAGTGTGGTATGCCTTTATAGCCTCTTTTAATATTGAGTGCATGCATACTTCTCCTTTATCTAGTTCAATTTTGTCACTACTATTATTTTTTATCTGTTTTCCACTTCATTTAGAAAATAGTATCTGATAGGACTTGTAAGATATTCTCTAAGTATGCTGATTAATGATTTTTTGCAAAGGTGTAAATTGGTTTTAGGGCCCTTTACTAGTGATCACAAAGCAGGATTGGGCAAACATAGGCCATGTAGTCTATGGATTAGTTGTTGCTTAATTTTAAACACATTCTAGTCACTATGGTTCTCTTTGTTGGTGGTTCCGAGCATTACTCATAAACTTATAACTACGTAAAGCTTTATTGGAAAGGAAAACAAGCATTGCTGCTGCCTACTGATTGGAAGTGACTTTGCTTTGTCCAAACAATATGTTAGCACCGGAAAACTTTGGGCTCGTAAGGATATGATCTACACTCAGTGTTTTATGTTAAGTGATGTATTTTCTGAACGATGTGTTAACATGGGTAGCACACAATAGTTATAGGCTTTGGAATGATGAAAGTTGGTGGAAGACTTTCTTTGGTGCTAAAAATGCACATTTTATCCTTGAGATGGGGAACATTGTCATCACATAGAGAAAGAACAAGCAATGCAAGCAATGCGAGATTTTCATCCCAGAGAAGATGAAACCTCGGGATAAACCAAATGCCCACTTATTCTTGGGCCTTTAAGCTTTCCAAATAAAAATAAATTGACCTAAGCAAATAATCAACAAGCATGTGAATTCAAACATTTCTGTTATGAGTAAAGCATAGTAATTGACGAAGAGCTTCACGCCTATAGAAACTTATAAGTGCTTTGTCCTTATGAGTATGACCATTGTGATAAATTTGAAAGCTTGATGACGAAACTTAATTATAATTGATGCCTTTTCTTCATTTTACTCTTACCATTGATGGGTTATTGTTCAAAATATATTACTAGGAATTTTTCAAGGGAGTATGTGTTTGACTTGGCCTTATTATTATACTACCTCCGTTTCATATGTATTGCAACCTTTGACATTTTGTACTGTTCGTACTCTACCCTTTGACCTTCTTTTGTGATTTATAAACAAGGATAAATATAGCCAATGTGGGATCTTGTTAGATTCGTCTCGACATATGCTTAATTCATATCAATTTTTTATAATTTTTACTTAAATAAATTATTAGATATTAGCGTCTAAAATAGTGCGTTGGGAGGCGTAAAACTCCCTATGTTGCAACAGATATGGGACACCTCATATTAACTCAGTAATTCCTTGTAAAAGAAAATGAAAAAAAAATTGTGAAGTTAGAGACTATAGACCAGAAGAGTAAAAGGAAACTGAAACAGATATTGAAGAGAGAGAAATCACTATAAGAAAGAAAAAAGGCACGAACCTTAGCGTAGCTTCGATGACGTCTACCACGGCTACAAGAGACATGGTGGGGCATCCTACAGGAAAGGTAGTGGCCGACATACACTTCTAATTTGACGAATTAGGTTCTTACCCCAACATAGGGATATGAAATTAGGGTTTATCTTCACGATAATTCATGCAATTAAGAGAGGGTTTTTCTCGAATTAGTGTAATTGAGCCAAGGTAAGTCCGAATTTGTTTTAATTTTGCTTTTTTTTGACATTTTAAAGTGACATCTACTTTCTCCGTCCCTCGTGCGCGATTCTCTACCAAAGGAAGGCGCGTCGCCTTCCCCTCGCACAACGCGGCCGCACAACGCGGCCAGAGGCGCATACCTCACCTCGCTTGACACCTCGCCTTGGTTGTAGGAGGCGATTTTCCTAACGCCTCGCCTTGCCTTAGCGCGTAGGCGCGCCTTGGTTCACTTTTTAAAACTAAGCCTCGAACAAATAGTATGTTCTAAGTTGTTTTACACGTTCACACTATGATCTTTTTTTAATAATAGCCTACGATCTCACCTAACCCACTAAGGACTAACAAAAAAAGTACTACTATATTGTTTTTAAAAGAGTGAGTTTGGCGTCTTCAACACAGACCCTCCACCGCCACATATATTGTCTCCTTTACCACTTTTTGTCTCTTTGAAAAGCATTCAACATCCTCTTTTTCACATGCGAGAAAGATTATGGCCGCTCAAAGATAATTTCTTGGGCCTCAGTATTAATAGTCTGATACTCAAATTGTTCAAATTGTGAATCGGACCTTTGCCTTATTCATGGTCTCTTGTCTCTTTATTGATGATCTTTCAAGAGGTAATTTATGTCTTACCCAATACTTGGAAATCAATGGGCTTTCTCTATAAGGAATTTTTTAAGAGAGTAATGTGTTTGACTAAGTCTTATTATTATGAATAAAATTTCAAAAGAGAAGTGGGGTTGACAAAACTTCGAGATTATGGCCACACAAAGATAATTTCTTGGACCTTATAAATTGTGAATTGGATTTGTACCTGATTCATGGTCTCTCACCTCTTAAGAATGGTCTTTCAAGAGGTAGTTTCTGTTGTGGAGTGCATGTTTAGAAAGGATTTGGCTTTCGACGAAGCCTTATCATTCAATAGATTAAGAGTGAATTTTCGACCCGCAAATTATCCAAAAATTTTCTAAGACGTTGGTGTTGGGAAGGTAAAAATGGTCGATAACGATATGGCTGGAAAAAGGTTTGTGAAGCAAGTTCCATGTGCAATTGGAGAGGCCTCAATCATTGTAGTTTCATTGTAGTTTCACATGGTCTGAGAAGGAATTGTCTATGTTAAATGGAATTTGACCCTTAGTGTAGGTATTCATCTTGTCAATGCTATGCTTATGCCATATCGGCATATGAAACACCTCACATGACGCTCCATCCCATCTTGGTTTCATCTCCGTTCCCTCGCCAAGTGGAATTGCAATAAGATGAAAACAAACGTTTTAGTTGTTCACACTCAAACAAGGTCGAGGTCCATGGCTGTATAAATTTGTCATCTTGCATTTGAATTTGCTCTATATGTATCCATGTAGTCTTAAAATGCGTGTAAATCTATAGTTCGCTTTTTAGCTCATTCAAACTTATTCCTTGACACTTTCGATATCATTAACAATCAGACCATTCTCTTGCATTCCCATGAGACCCACTTTATGTTTTACTCCCCCTTTTATTCTTTTAGATAAATAATAACTCTCTTCGTGCCACATCTATTCGAACACTTCCGTGTTTAATCCGTTCCTACGTCCACTTTGACCCACTCACCTTCCATCAACAAATAAAAAAGCCCCACGAGCTCATATTACATCCATGCTTTCTATAAAATAAAAGCTGGTGGCAAATCATTTAATGAGAGATGGTTTTGTGAAGCAAGTTTCTTCCGAATTGGAGATGCCTCATGAGGAGCTTGCCCCCCAATACTATGGGCCGTTTAAGGTCCTGCAATGGGGGAACTGGCTTACAAATGGGCTCTACTATCTCATGCTAAAATCCATCTCGTATTCCACATCTCTCAAATGAAACCGCGTAGGACCTCGCACTCCATCGCAAGACCTCCCTCCTCACCTTAACGCTGACATGGTGTTAGAAGTGAAAACACAAGCCATAGCTGGTATTGCGGTCATACCACATCCTCAAGGAGAGAGTCGGATGTGCTCGTGAAGTGGTAAGGGTTGGGAGATTGAGGTTGCTGCTACTCTCAATGAGCATTTTCCACATTTCTATCTTGTCCATCTTGAGGACAAGATGGCTCTTTGGAGGGGAGGTATTGTCATGCACCAAGCCAAGACCGAGCCTCCTATTAAATATAGCTATGCACGTCGTAACAAGAGGAACAAATTTGTGAAATTCGTGATTGTTGAGGTGGACCGATAAAGAGGAAAGCGGTAAGGATGATTCAGAACAGTGTGCTACCTTAATTCATTCATGAAAAAGGAGTGAGCAACCAATCGAACACTTGTACTCACCTTTGGCAATACTAAAGTACAACACACTTTCCCTCTATTTGTGTACACTGTAGTCTATGACACTAACAACACAATTTATGGTTGCCATGAGTAGGTAGCGTGGCCTACAAACTATTAGCTAATGCGAAGCTGCATTGTGCTTATACATCCATGCCCCCCTTCCTTGTTCTTCTAGTTTTTCCTTAATTCCTTGCCAACTCTAGACGTAATGATGGGTTTTGGACTTGATGTGAGACACAACCCGGTTGCGACCGCTCTCTCAACCATAAAAGTTGTGATGTGGTGGAAGGTGGAAGCACTTACTTGCGTATGAGGACTCTTTGTGGCCCTTTGGAAGGTGTAAGTGTCGTGCCGGTGGTGAAGCTCTGGTTGGACGGTGTCAAGTGAATGTTAGCGATCTTACCTTCTCTTCAATTTTTCTGCCGTTTCTTCTTGCTCTTTATTTTGCTGCCTTTTCCCTTTCGCTTCTATCTAGGAAGTCAAAGTGAGCAAATTGACCACAAAAATGTAATTAAAACTTTTTCTTTCTCGTTTGAAAGTTCTATTATTTTTTGGTATGTATTTCACTTAAATTGAATATTTATAAAAAATAAAAATTAAAAAAATAGAATTGCTCCGATAGGCGCGCGCCTTCCCCTTGCGCCTCGAGCCCTAGGCTCCACGGACCCTTTGCGCCTCGATGCGCCTCGCGCCTTTTAAACTAAGATCTTGATTTTTCCGGCCTTACTTTATTAATCTACTTCTCTATGCCTTTAGACACATACAAGAACAATATGACTATGTATTTTTTCTTAAATTCGATTTATCTTCTCTTAGATTTTAGTGAGCTTTTATATACTCTGATATTTGTTTCTAAGGCCCCATTTGGTGCACCCTGTCTTATATTTTGTATTTGGGAGAGCCCTTTCTGGTTTTCCGGTGTCAACTTAAGTTGTTATGCTTCCCAATGATGATTAGTGGTCGGTTGCCTTTCTTTCACTTGTATAGATTGTTTAGTCGTAGTATATTTTCATCCTCATATGCGTTGTAGAATTTGTTTTCCCTAGAATCGAAATGATTAATCATGTTATTTTTTGCATGCAAGTTTTCCATCTAAGATTCCGTTTATTTTGACGGATAACACTTTTCATGGAAAAGAATTTTCCAAGTAAAACAGTTTTTAATGGAAACATGATTGTAAAACACATTTTCCTTTGTTTGTTTGATGATAGTAAACCTAAGAGAGAAAAGGAAATGGAAGTAAAAAGGAGTGGAAGGATGGAAGGCATGCACAAGGAGAAGGAAGGAGTATGGTGGAAAATGTGGCATACCTTGATTAGAAAAGGAAAATGGTTTTCCTTTTTTAAAGGAGAAAATTTTCACTCTTGAGAAAATGGTTTTTCTCCCATTAACAAAACAAACAAAGGAAAAAAATAAAATAGTGGAAAATCATTTTCTGGAAAAGTGTTTTCCTCCAAAAAAACGGAGCGGAGCCTAAATTCATTTCTAAGTTTACCGAGTATGAGATCTTAAAAGAGACACATGGATGAAGCGGGGTTAATACCGTAATAGTTAGGGGGTATTTTGCAATAGCGCCAAGCCGCCAACTCAGTGCATTTGGGAAATAGGTAGAAGAATATCTCTTAACTCTTTCGAAAATGCAGGATCTTGCTACTCAATGAGCCTGCGTGACAACCACGAGTGTGTGCCAGACTCTATGAAGAATTTTTGCCCTATCTGCTATGAGGTTTGATGTCCGCTGTTAATTACGTACTTTATGTCGTCAAAAAATTTGTGTTGTAATGTTCTGATCATGCTTTCTTTCACTGACAGTACCTGTTTGAGTCGATTAAAGGCACACAAGTTATGAGATGTGGACATACAATACACATGGGCTGCTATAACGATATGTTAAAACAGAGGCAGTAAGTAAGCCCATTGCAACATCTATTCTTTCAACTTTTCGTTTCCAGGTGTACGAAGATTGTCCCATCCTCCTCTTCTTTGTGGAGTGTGCCAAAACTCGGTAGAGCTTAATTTTTTGAAAGGTTTCCGAGGATATAGAAGAAGTCATTGCAGAAATTTTGTTTTATTTACATAGATTTAGGAGAGTGCATCTGAAATTTTCCAAAAGGGCATTAAGTGATCAGTCTAAAATTCATAAGGTGAGATGGATTTGCGTGCTCCCCATAAACCTTTAGCATACTGCTGTCCAAGCAAATGGCTCCCTAAGTCCCAAGTGATGATTTACAATTGCCTTGCTTAAATTATAAAAAAGCGTAAATTATCTGTTGTAAGAAGCGCATGGCCGTATCTATATTGTAGAAATAATTGCGCAGCAAGACTTAGGTTCGTTGAATAGCACATATATATTCAAAAAATGCAAATATGCAATGAAGGATAACCGTGTTAAAGGGATTCTCCACCGTACATCACCAAACAAATGAAGATAGTACCACATGAGGCCTTTGTCTTGTGCTGCAAATAGATATATACTTGACTATGCTGATGATAAGTCCCTTGTAGTTCCTTGTATATGCTCCATGGCCTTTTCATTCACTTCTGCTGAAGTGAATTGCCCCTAACCGTGCAATTCCTGAGACACTAAAAGGAGCTAATAAGTTGTGTTTTGTTTATTGAGAAGATCATAATGGTTACTAGAATTTTCACACAATGCATCGATTAAAGGAATGTTGTGTTTTGTTTTGTTTATTTGTAAATCATTATACATGGTCCATGGCCTTCCAATCACTCTGGAAGTTTTGTGAATTTTGACCACCCATATGTAAATGTTGCAAGCAGTACTCATAATTTTTTTCAGCTTATATGACAACCTAACCAAATTCGTGCCTTCTAGTCAAAATGTTGGTTGGCTTTCCTTCACTTGCATGCTTCCAGATCTCTATTCATTGTGCCAATTGAAATCTTAGGAAGTGCTTCCTATGGCTAGTCAGAATCACATCTTTATTATGAAATGTTGGCGAGATGTGAACGACCCTTCTTCTCAATTTGGTTCCTCATACTTGTTTCTTATTTATCATTTGTAAAAGATGCGTCCATTGAGCATTAGTTGGTATCGCATTCTTTTTCTATCTTTTCCACGCCTTTTCTTTCAAGTAGATTTTTAGTACATATACAGATATACTTCAAATGTATGTTAATGAAGTCTCTTTTTTTCTAGGTATCGCTGCCCTATTTGTTCTAAGTCAACTGTGGACATGTCGAGAAACTGGGCAATGTTGGATGAGGAGGTATATTCCTATCCGTTTCTTTTAGGACTAACTATTGACAACAATCCAGCTCCTGTCCATGTTAATATTCATATGTTCCATCTTCTGAAATAATTTGCATACTCTTTTAAGCTGGTATTGAAGTGAAGCTATTGTACATGTGTAAGAAACAAAGAATGTTTATCCTATTGTCTTGTGCTTGATAGTGAAAACTGTCATGTTTGCCAGTGGGATTTAATTGTTAAGAGGTAAAGTAATGTGGAAGAGACATTGGGGTGTTAAATACGCGGTGTTTCTTACCGAAGAGGCTTTAAGTCTCACTTTCCCTCCTCAATTCATTTGCTTATTCTGGCTCAACTGCTCAAGTGCTTCACTAACTTTCTGGTTTCCTATCAACTGGAGTACGTGTCTCATATCTAACATTGTGCTTCATTAAGAGGTGCCCAGATAATGAGGGGATAAATTTGCTTTCCTTTGTGGGCTGATCAATCGAATTATAGCTGTAATTTTCTTCCATGCTTGCTATGTGTCAAATCAGCCTATATATGTATTCTTAGCTGCTCACTAGTCACCTCATCTGAAAAAAAGTTCTTTTACAGCTTTAAATGTTGTGAATCATAAGATACTCGTAATTTGTTACTCGCACTCGGATAGAGGTACATGTCCAAGTGTCGAACTCGTTCATTTTACGAAAAGGTTTATTGATTTTGGCCCAAAAAACGTGTTGAAATACCTAACCTATGTCACGGTGTTGATGATCCAACATGGTTACTTAATGTAAAATGAAGAGTCCGAGAGTAACATATTGTTTGTAACTATGTGATGTAGGCTTGCTATATGTTCGTGTTTGGGCACCTCCTCCATATTTCTTTTATGGCGTTGCTTTAGTTGCGATAATGGTTTTGCAAGATCTTTTAGCTGCTGCTTGCAAGGCATATCATGATAGTGGTTGATGATGTTCCCTTATCATAAGATAAATAACTAAAAACTTTAATAGATGGGTCTGTTTAATTTAGGAGGATATAAAGTATTGATAGGAAAAGATTAGCTACGAGGCGATTTGGGATATGAGCAATTAATGATAGCATTTGGAAAGTTTATTTAGTTGCGATAAATTTTTTGTGAACAACTATGGATTCACCTTCCTCCAACAATATTTTTCTTTCGGATGAGTGATGACTTGGTTATTGAGAGGTATTTTGACTGTTACCATTTATGTACTGCTTAACTTGGAGACTTGTTGCTCTGCCGTGAGATAAAAAGGTGATGGCATTAACAAGTGTGATAAAAAGTTTGTTTATTTAAGGTTTTAAGTTTTTAAATAAGTTTTTTAAAAAAGCTTTACACCAAAAAGGTTTTAAAAGAGGTTTTCAACAAAAATTTTAACACGAAGACAAACATAATTGAGAAAAACAACTACATGAAGTGATCAAACCACCCGCTCGAGGTGGATACTGCCTCTCCACCCACTTGTATCCAACGCCATGCTCTCCTCGATCCCAAGTAACCCCGTATCACGTTCAATTACCTTAATTCAAGTCATCTTAGGTCCTCCCGGCCAGGCTGCCCCTTACAATTTGATTACTCTTACACTCTTTAATTCTTCTCACCTGTGCATCACTTGGTCTCCTTTTCACACGATCGAACCATCTATAAGCGATTTTCCCTCATCTTATCTTCAATAGATGCAACTCCAACTTTATACATAGAGAGAAATATAGTCATGTGAGATCTTGTTTGATTCGTCTCGGTATACATTTTAAATATATATTTTTTTATAATTTTTACAATTATACAATTAGAGATATAATAGATTAAAGTTGCGCCTCGGTAAATGTGAAAAGTCGCATGTTACATCTAATAAAAGACGGAAGGAGTAATAATTACTAATTAATGAATAATAATAATATGTTCGTTGTTAATTGATAATTATAAATAGTAAATAATAGTAATAATACTCCATATGTTTTTTTATAGGGATAATTTACCATTTAGGGGTGTTTTTTTTAATTGGGACACTTCTACCTTTTACTATAAATGGTAGGTTCGCACACCTAATTATTACATTTCTCTCCTCATTTTTCTCTTCTGCTTTCCTTACCTTTTCACTTTTTCCATCTTTCTCTCTTACTTTTGTACTTTTTCCTTGGTCCGCGCAAAAAAGCTAACATCCCTATTAAAAGAACGGAGGGAGTAATAATTAACTATTAATAATAATAAATACTTCCTATGTTTCTTTTTATTCGTCCTACTTTGACCAATTATGTGAAGAGCTGTTTAGTCAAAGTAGGACGAACAAAAAGAAACGGATTAACTAATTATTAATACTACCTCTATCCCATATTAATCGCAACAATAGCTTGTGCACATAGTTTTAGGAAGTTAATACAGTAGAGGGCAAGTTATATTAATTTATTGTAAAAGTTGATGTGATAGAAATTAATGTGGTACTTTTAGGAAGTTAATAGAGTAGGAGAATGATATTTTAATATTTTTCACACAAATCAATTAATGAATTGGGTGACATATAATAACATATTGGAGGGTCCATGTCTAAAGTAGAAATGCTGCAATTCATATGGGACAAACATATATGGAAAATGTTGCAACTAATATGGAGTAATAATCATGATGACAAAATTTAAATATAATAATAAGTAATCACTATTAGTTTTGTTAATATATTAAAAAGATTTATTACTACTTCTACACACTATTGTTATTATATACTTCCTCCGTCCCAGAAAGGTGTATACACTTGATCAGGCACGTAGTTTTAGATGATAAATTGTTGTTTGGTTATCAATTGTATTTTATTAAAAAGGTAGATGTGATAGGAGTTAATGGGGTATTATTTTGTTTGGATGTGAGAGAGTAGTGGGCCATGGTTGAAAAGTCAAAAGAATAAAGTAGTGGTGGGTCATGTCCAAAAATAGAAGTGTATAGAGTTTTTTGGGACAGATGAAAAAGGAAAGTGTATAGAGCTTTCTGGGACGGAGGGAGTAATTAACATCGGATAACTATTATAATAATAAGAATTAGTAATATAGAAACTTTCTGTTTTGTTCGTTTCTTTTTGTGTGCCTTATTTTTTCATCTTTCCTTATATGAGAAAATTATATTACCCATTTACCCCTACTAGATCATTTTTTGTCCCACATGTACCTTATAATTTTCTCCTACCTATTTTAATCACCACATTAATTATAAAATAAGAATTATTTCTTAATTGTTATCCCCACCCACATGCTTATATCATCATCTTCATTGACATTTGGAGCTACAGTAAATGGGTCAAACAAAAAGAAACACAAGGAGTAAAAATTAATGATAATAATACGGTCATACGGCACCAAAACGTTTTAGCGTGGTTTGTGTTGGTTTATGCGCTAAAAGATGTAGGTTGATTTTGTTTTTTCCCAAACCACCATTTGCAGATTACGTAAGTCTATTTTATTTATAAACTAAATTGCACCACAAACCGCTAAAGTTCCTTTAATTTTCGACGTAACAACAATTTTATACCTCAGGTAGTTATAATTTTATTAAGTTGTCTTATCACAAGCATCTCTACCAGTTATGCTTGTTAGGGCTAAGTCCATGTGGGATTTTATTTGGGCCTTCTCATGCCTTGTCTGCAATGGGAGTGGGATTTGTACTTGGGTGCTTCGTTGCTTCGTTGCTTCTCGTTATGATGCTATTTCTAGCGGAGGTGGTTCCCGCATCACCATTAGCAATTGCCTGTTCTCTCGTTGTTGATACTAGCATTATGTCTAAGATGGTTCCCATGGAAGATTGAATGGATTTTACTAGGTGACTTGAATTCTTGCCTTCTGTAACTGTTATTCTCTCAGCTAGGGGGTTAGGGGGTTATGTACTCTGGAAAACATGGTTGCATAACATAGTTGCATAACATAGTTGCATTGATGTTCAACCTCAAATTTTAGATTATTTAAACATTTATCATGTGGATTACAGATCGGAGCTACTATCATGCCTGATGAGTATCAATATGAGGTACCTTTTATAATCTCTAGCTTGCTTTTAATGACTAATTTACTCATGTACCCTTACTTTTTCATTAGTGTGGGAAAGATGTGGGGGTGGGGGTGGGGGTGGGAGGATGGCAACTTAAGCCTCGTTTAGGAACTCCCTGTAACTCCCTTGACGAGGGTGAAAAAATAAAAATTAGGCAAGCACAATGAAAATAATCTTATAAGACAATCACACCCCTTGAGTAGATGCAACTCCAACTTTATCCCGGATGACCTCATTTCTGAATCGTTCGTTCTTTGTGTGACCACACGTCCAACGTAACATATGCATCTCCCCAAATTCATCTTTTAAATGCGATATTGTATTACAGCTCAATACCGGTGCCATATAATAAAGTAGGGCGTGCCATATAACATAACAATCCTCATTGTCGTGCGGTAGGCTTTCCCTTCAATCTATGAAGAATGCCATAATCACAAAGCAACTTGATGACGCTTTTCCACTTTAATTAATTCACGTTAGTTCTATACGTGACATCTCCTTCGAGTTCTCCATCTTTTTGGAGAATGGATCCAAGGTAGCGGAAAATGTCCAATTCTTGAACCAGCTTATCATCCCCCATGATCACCCTTGCCTTAAAATACTTGGCATTGCTTCGGCTTCCAAGATGTATCTCATCAATTCCAACTTTCTTTCAACATTTTCCTTTGTCTCATTATTCAACACAATATCATACGCAAACATCATATACCGTACATTGACCTTGTCAATTCATGCATGACTAAAGCAAAGAAAGGGGGACTAAGTAGAGCTAGGTTGCACCGACTCGGATATGGGGACAAAAGCGGATGCGTGGACGGGGACGAAAAGGGTAAATTCGCAAATTGACACACAACGGTACATTACTAAGTGAAGGATCATAGCATCGTCCCCGATACGGGACGTATTGGGTACGAGGACGAGTTTCCAGTGAAGTACTCTTGCTACCTAGAAGTGGAGAAAAACGCACCTCGATTGTAATAGATAACTCTTTTGTCTTTCCCATTCTAACGTGCACACATCAATCCTTGATACAAAGTTCTTGATAATATCAATATATTTTTGTGAAACACCTTTGTTGGGTAACGCTCAAAGTATTTCTCTTTGTATATTATCAGAAGACTTCTCGAATGCAATGAATACCATATGTAGCTCCTTCTATATTCTAGTAATGTTCCATTGTCTTTCTTATGAGATGGATCTAGTCTTTACTTAATCACCTGTTTCCACAGTTTCATCATCGTATGATTCATTAGTTTAATCCGTCGATAGTTGACACAATCTTGTATATCACCTTTTTTCTTATGCAAAGGGATCAAAGTACTATCAAAGTACTGTTCCTTTACTCCAATGAATTTTTCGTTGCTTCGTCAATTCTTGTTTAAAAATGTTGTCGACCATTCAATTTCTATCTTCATCAAACACCTCCAAACATCAATAAGTATGTCGTCCGGCGTCGTAGCTTTCTTCATTCCCATCTTTTTCAATGCCGTTTTGACTTTTCCCTTTTGAATCCTCGTTATAAGCTCCTAATGTAACATGCTTGTGGGATGCGATAACTCGCACCTGTTATTGCAGGGTACCTAAGTATGACCTCCATATATCCTTTATCTATTCACCCTCAACAAGAGCTCTTTGGTCAACCCCCCTTCACACATTTAACCTTCCTTACGTCTCGCTGTTCTCATACACAATTTTATAAGTCTTTTTCCCTTCAGTCGTATCCAATCTTGCATAAAGCTTTTGAATTACATTTGCTTTAACATCTCGTACTTCCATCTTCTCTTCTACTCTTTTTATACTTGTCATAGTTCTCATCACTTATATCTTTCCCCTATAGTTTATAGCATTCTCGTTTACTCGCTTGTCTCACCTCCTCGTTCCACCAAGATGTGTCCTTACTTGATGGGACTAGGACCTCATTCGACGGTTTTTTCATACTATGTTTCGTCTTAGTCATTGTCAAATCTATATTTTGTTCCATGCTACAAGACCAAACATCGTTACTAGCCATCTTGGCTAAAAAGTTTTCGTTGTGCTCTCCTTGGAGCATCCACCACCTGATACGCGCGTACTATTAAGTCTTTTCTTTCCGAAAAACCCAAGGTGTGTGGGGGAGGACCGAAGAATAAGGATTTGAATATTTCCTATATGCTTATGCGTCATTTTGGTTGTGGGTATATGTAGATGTTTATTATTGACAATGTTATGAATGATTGAGGACCATATATGAGAATTGTTGACGTGTTGGAATTATCTCAGTGTGGGGGAGTGATATGATTGAAATTTGAAAGTATATGGAAATGTCAAGTATATTGGAATCAATTAGGATTTACAGGAGGGCAATTATCCTAGAGAAGTCCAACATATGAGACAAATGGAGTACTCTTATGTGACATATAATCCACGATATAGAGGATTCACACGACTTTCGTGAACTTAGAGCATGCTTATGACAAGGTATTACATAGATGTAACTTGATGAAGGAAAAAAAGGATACACTACATCATTGTATAAATCTTGTTAAGGTAACATAAAAGTACAAGCAAATGTTGGTGGACGAGTTAAAAGTAATCGATAATTTCCTAATCACGATTGGTGTACATAGGGGTATGCATCCTTTTATCCAAGAAGAGGTAATGTGTTGCTTACTGTTTGCAAATTAGATTCTCGAAGTAAGACTAAGCACATGGATTACCATTATAACATTATTTAAAAGCCGAAAAAGAATTTTAGATGGTAATCAACTATCCATTTTTTTAACTATCTCGGTTGAATTAGTTCAAGGAATAAAGGAGATGAAATGTTGTGCAACCTTACCATACTTGTAAGGTTAACAGAAAAATTCTATAGAATTGCTAATCAGGCAAGTGCTTCTAATATACAAATTTTAGATTTGGCATTTCAAAACGATTTAAGAAGATAAGTGTAATGGAGATGAGGATGTTGAAATGGATGCGTGTGACTACTTTACGTGATCAAAGTCGGGATGAAGGTATTACGAAGAAAATTGACGTTGAGGATAAGATAAACGGTGACCGAATATATTGGTTTGGACATGTCCGAAATTGACTAGAAGATGCACGTGGGCAATTTGGAATTTCGGGGGCATCATTTAGAAAGACTTGGTTGCATGGGATTAGAAATGTTACGAAAAAAATGGTTTGTAGTAGCATATAGTCTTAGATAAATGAAGGAAGATATAGATTTAGAAAATGATTCATGTAGCTGACTTCATTTTTGGGATGTAGGCTCGATATTATAGTTGTTGTATGAGTGGTTTACATGTTTTGGTCTAGAAATGAAGTATGAAATATTCTTAAACATATCAATGGTGGTCTAGCCTTGAATTGCGAATGGGATCGTTTGGTTTGGATCACACTCAATCTCCAAGTTTGCTAAGAGATGAGAAAAAGGATTTAGGAGGAAGAGTTTTGGTTCGGCGATGACTACAATACAATCGAGTGGGATAAGGTCGATGCCTCCCGTGCCGGAAACGTTTCCTGTTCTTGGGCTCCCTAAAGCTTCGCTAGAGTCTATTAGACACTAAAATCACAAAGGATTTTGTAGCTCTATGTAATGTGGGTGTGATGCGGATCTCTGGTGTGTTCATAGGCACGGGCCGTGCTTGTTACAATGTTGTGGAGGGGAAGGAGAGGTAGAAGTAAGGGGAAGAGAGGGGAGGAAGGCATTTACTTAATAAGTCACCTCCATTGGAGAACAAGAAGCCATCCCCTTTATCACGTAACTTTTCGGGTTTCGTGCTACCCTTTCCTTCTAAGTCATCTTTGAAGAGATAGTCAAAAGTATTCATAGTCGAATTCGACATCGGCCCCCAAAAGTAAAGATTAAGCGTTTCAGAGTGGGGAGTAGTAAGAGAGAGATCTAAAAAAGAAGCATAAAGAAATTAGAGTTCAAAGATTTGCTTCAACGTAGAGCTTCAACGTAGAGAGAAACATCAGATCTTGCTTACCCATTTTGCTTACGCGGTTGAGATTTGCACGAAAATGGCAAAGATTCAAAGATAGCGCTGTTGAATTTTTTTAGAGTTCTTCGCGTTCTATGTGAGATTAGAGGAAAAGAGAGAGAGACAGGGGGAGGGGCAGATTAATGAATGAGAGGTGAGTTATAGGTCAGTAGGTGGATGGGTATCAAAAAACGGAAAAATTGTGAGGAACCACCTTTTATAACCATAATTTTTTGCGAGCAACCACCTTCTAAAATTGTTTTTGCGAAAAGAAACTTAAAACAAAAAATTGTTTGTCAAAAGAAACTCGGGCATTAAAATACTCTTTTTTAGATGTATAGTTTCAAACATAGAAGAAGGGAAATAATAATTAGAGTGTGCTAATATCAATTTTTTATAAGTTGGTTGCTATGAAAAAGGGTAGGTCAATGCCTGATTTTGCCTCGAGGTTTGTTTCACAAACAAAAATTTATTTTGGGTTTTTTTCGCAAAAATTATTTTAAAGGTGGTTTTTCGAAAAACATAGTTTCAAAAGGTGGTTTCTCGCAATTTTTCTTTTAAAAAATGAATGTTTAGTGAAGGTTGGAAGTTTAATTAATGATGTTTGATGGAATCAAATGATTGCAAAGTGGCAAACAAAACCAAAAGAATGTTTCATTCTTAGCTCGGTGTCAATTATTGTAACCTATTGTGTTTTTGGAAAGTGTGTCAATGTAAAAGTAATGGAGGAAGTATTTCATTATACCCCCACCATATTTTACAACAACTCCGTTTTCATCTCCAACTCCAATCCATCTCCAATCTCTTGCTGTCACTTGTCTATGTATTTAGTTTTTCGTTTCCTTTTCTTTTTCCGGACATGGGCCCACGACCTATCCTTTTATTTAATCTCAATTCAAGAACCAGTTCTATTTGGCTTTCTAGGAAGAGTTGATCTTCATCTCTCCCCCATTTTTTTTTATCTCTCTTAATTAAGATATTAAGAGCTTATCCAAGGCCGTCCACTTGGTCTGCTCTTAGGTGAACACATAACCAAATGACGCAGACATATAGCTGGATTTATACCCTCTTTTTGCCAACTCTAAAACATGTCCTTCTTATATCAGTTACCTTGTTGGATGAGGGATCTTCCGATGCTTCATCATGCTCGTAAGGACTTGGAGAAAAATTAAATCTAGGAAGAACTTGAGGACAGTTTATCTTCATTGTGAGTTGAAGGTGCTACATCACTTACATGTGACAAGAAACTTAGGACAGTTAATTCATTCTGTCATGCTCATAACCTGTGTCCTGTTTTTTTACTGACTTTCTATTTTGTAAATTCTTTTGTCTGGTGTTACGACATCTGCTTTGTAATCAACAGTGACAGTAGATTTATGTCAGGAACTAATTGTCATATTAATAATTAGCCGAACCCCACTTATAAAGATACGACAATTTTGAAGACTGTAACTTTCGATTTTCCCATTCTCTGGGTTGCTCAATCTAACAAAGGATGCTTTCAAGCACCGATGACGAACCATTACACTTCCAGGAAGTGTGGCCAGTGTTACCTAATTGACCTTTTGAATTTGCAAATTTGCTCAAAATTGGCCAAAAATAGCCCAAAGTCGGCCATAATTTGCTTGTCTTGACTCGCACTACTCAGGTGAGATTAGGTAACACTGATCGTGATAACTTTTTTATAACTCCTCAAATAGTACTATTACTTTTGGACTGAGAGTAATACTTTTTCTGGTTTACCTATGAATAAAAAATACTGATTGAGGACAAAACTTGCAGGTTTTAATCCTCTGCAATGATTGCAGTGGTACAAGTAGAGTGAAATTCCACATTTTTGGGCACAAGTGCAGTCAATGTCATTCATATAATACCCGTGTAACACAAAATCTAGATTCGCAGCAGGAGCCACCATCAGATAACTAGCTCATTGAAAGTCCACTTGACTTAAGGAACAATTTGCAGTGCTATCAACAAGTATACAGATTCCAAGAGTTGGCTTTTGTTCACAAGGGTCGGAGCTTTAGATTACTAAATGGCTGGTGTTTCTTCTGTGTTTGTTCGTGGTTCAAAGGCCTTGTTGTTGGTGATATCAACTGTTGTTCGTGGAATAGTGGGGCAAAATTACATAGTACTCACGGATGAACAAGTAGTGCTGCAAGAGGTTCAGTGGTCACGTACATGTTCCTTAGTCATCCAAGTATTAGTGTATGGAGTTTTAGGGTTCAATCTTATTATCTAACATAGTTGCACTTTCCCCCTTTTTTCCCCGTTCTATTGTCCATTTGTTTTTCTTTCCCTTAATTTTTCTTCAGTTTCTTATCTTTTTTATATTAAAATATAATCTCATTTATAAGTATGAGATTATATTAAGGTAAGAAGAATCTTCCTCTAGGCTGCAGGGCTCCCATTCAGAGGCCTATTACAAGGCATAATCCCAACCCTCCTCCCTCCAAATCCTAAGCAAATGCTTGGGGTAACCCCAATTCTTTTCTTCACTTATCATCTTTTGAAAAATGAAAGAGTCTTGGTTTGCCGCATTTTACTAGGTCGGGTCTTTATTTTTGATACTTTGTTATGATTTTATAAGGTTTTTGTTTTCAGTTTATAATGTATATAATATTTTTCGAATAAGAGTTATTACTTAATAAGATCTATTTATTAGTTTATACTCCCTCCGTCCTCCAAAGTTTTTCCATTTTTCCATTTATTTTTGTCCCAATTACATTTCTCATTTCCTTATTTGAGTACGGCCCATCTAATATAATATTATTTTTCTTACAATAAGTATTTGATCCTACACTCTCTCTCTTAATAAAAAATTCTAATCAATACTCACTACCTTACTTTTTCCATTTTAAAATGAAAACTATGCCCCACACTAGCATCACTACTTAAACTTTGTGCCTAAAGGAAATGGAAAATCGGAGGGAGTATAACACAATCTGATCAATTTAAAATTGAGCTTATCAATGTAAGTTTTAGCTTTTGCCAATTGTTTATTAGTTGATAAGTATCTTATCCATATATATTATAAAGAGCATAGACAGGAGTTGTTATTCGTCACGTGTTCTCATCCCTCTCTTAATAACATTCTTTTCAATATTATTCTTACATTAAAATATTATCAATGTGAAGATTTGAATCCCTGATATGAATATGGCCTTATCAAATCGATATTCAAGTGTACTCCAATGCCAAGGAACCTAGATATTAAAAAGTCCGAATTTTTATGTGTTTTTGTGGCTAAAGTTTATATCTTTATGTGTTTAAGGGATATGGAAATTAAATCAATCACTCCTGAAAGATTTAATTAACTTTCAATCTCACTTAAACCACTCCTGGAATTAAGTAGATTAATCACTCAATAATTAACACTCCTGAAAATTATTAAATGGCACGAATTTAATTGACAAACAATTAAGCTCGAAAAATGACTCAAAGTTCTTAACATTTTCTGAATGATAAATGGCGTACAAGCTCCCTATTTATACTAGTACACTCTAGTATGATAAGGAACCCTAATTCTATCTAAAAAGCAAGATAAAACTAAATCCCTAAAATGAAGGGAAAGATAAGCAAGGAAGGAAAATGATAGGCATTCGGCCTTATCACCTTTTCACACGCCTCATCAATCCTAATCCCAATAGGATTCGGAAACCTACTAGAATCTACATAACCAACCGAAATTTCGGCCCTAATGTAGGTTTTATTACATGAATAAAAATGACTCAACAAAAGCAAATAGAATACTCTATAAATGGCTATGGACGCCCCATATTAGCCATTTCAAGCTAGTTCTTCTTCCCAAGCTAACATAGTCACAAAAGATCCATTGTCCTTGAGCTTGAATCCAAAAGTCTCAAGAACCAAGCAAATAGGCTCATCTCCAATGGTTGACTTTGGCTCTTGACTCATGTCATTTTCCCCCTCTTCAAAAGAATTTGTCCTCAAATTTTCATCATCATAGTAAGGACTAAGATCTCCAACGTTGAACGTAGCACTCACACCTCCATACTCACTTGGAAGATCAATCTTGTAGGCACTATCTCCAATCACCTCAAGCACCTCAAAGGGACCATCAGCCCTAGGCATGAGCTTATTCTTCCTCTTGCTTGGGAACCTCTCCTTTCTCAAATGAATCCACACAAGATCGCCACTTTTGAACTTTGGTTGCCTTCTATGCTTGTTTGCTCTCTCCTTGTATTGAGTGTTCATCTTCTCTATTCTTGCCTTGACTTGCTCACACGTTTTTTTGAAGGTTTCGAACCTCTTCTTTGCATCAACATGAATTTCAGATTTGGTTAGTACAATAAAATCAATAGGAAGGAAAGGATTGATACCATAGACCACCTCAAATGGAGATTGAGAGGTAGTGGTTGAATGAGCTCGATTATAAGCAAATTCAGCATGGGCTAGCTTCATATCCCAATCCTTTTGTGTTTTACTCACCAAACCACGCAATAAAGCTCCAAGAGTTCTATTAGTTACTTCAGTTTGGCCATCAGTTTGAGGATGATGACTAGTACTGAAAAGTAACTTGGTTCCAACCATCTTCCACAAGCTCCTCCAAAAGTGACTTAGAAACTTGGAATCACGATCACTAACAATACTTCTAGGGATGCCATGTAGGCAAATGATCTCCCTAAAGTACAAATCAGCAACATGTAAAGCATCATCAGTTTTATGCATAGGTACAAAGTGAGCCATCTTAGAGAAACGATCTACCACCACCATGATAGCATCTTTTCCCCTTTGAGTTCTAGGCAACCCTACTATGAAACTCATACTCACACTATCCCAAGGAGCATTAGGGACTGGTAATGGAGTGTATAGGCCTTTATGGAAGGTACTCTTGGCTCTTTGACAACTAGCACACCTACTAACCACCATATGAACATCTTTCACCATGCTAGGCCAATAGAAACTCTCACTCAATGTGTCTAGGGTCTTTTGAATGCCAAAATGGCCAGCCACGCCGCCACTATGGACTTCCCTCACCAACAACTCCCTCACGCCACTCTTAGGAACACAAAGCCTGTTCCCTTAAACAGAAATCCTTCTTGCACTACATACATGCCATTAGGGTTATTAAAAGAATTACAAAAGTCTTCATCTTTTACATACAATTCTTTCAAATGATCAAACCCTAAAATACGAGCATCAACCATGGTTAAGAGATAGGAACGCCTAGAAAGAGCATCAGCAACAACATTACTCTTTCCTTCTTTATACTTAGAAGAAAAAGTAAAAGATTGTAGGAATTCAACCCACTTGGCGTGCCTATAATTGAGCTTTTGTTGCCCATGGATGTGTTTGAGTGCCTCATGATCTGAATGAAGTATAAAAGGCTTTGGCCTTAAATAATGAGACCAATGATCCAAGGCCCTTATAATAGCATAAAACTCACGATCATAATTGGAGTAATTGAGTTTGGCGCCACTCAATTTCTCACTAAAGAATGCAATAGGCCTCTTCTCTTGGATCAAAACAGCACCTACGCCAATCCCACTTGCATCACACTCTACCTCGAACAATTTGTGAAAATCTGGCAAGGCTAGGATAGGGGCGTTGCAAAGGAGCCTCTTCACCTCTTCAAATGATCTTTGAGCTTGAGAGTTCCAAGAAAACTCTCCCTTCTTCATCAACTCTATGATTGGAGCCATAACTGTTGAGAAGTTTCGAATGAACCTCCTATAGAAGGAAGCTAGGCCATGAAAACTTCTACACTCATGAGCATTGCTTGGCGCCAACCATGTGGAAATAGCTTTGACTTTCTCTGGATCAACATGTACTCCATCCCTAGAAACAATATAGCCAAGAAAAGCAATACTAGGTACAAGAAAGTCACATTTTTCCATCTTGCCATACAGTTTTTGTTCTCTCAATTTTTCAAACAACAGTCTTAAATGAGCTAAATGAGATTCAATACTAGTACTATATACAAGAATATCATCTAGATAGACAACAATAAACTTGTTAAGAAAGGGACGTAGTACCTCATTCATAAGCCTCATAAAAGAACTAGGAGCATTGCAAAGACCAAAAGGCATCACCATCCACTCATATAGACCTTGTTTGGTCTTAAAAGCGGTCTTCCACTCATCTCCTTCCCTAATTCTCATTTGGTGATATCCACTCCTTAGGTCTATCTTCGAAAACACCAAAGCTCCATGTAACTCATCAAGCATGTCCTCCAATCTAGGCATAGGAAAACGATACTTGATGGTGATGTTGTTGACGGCCCTACTATCAATGCACATCCTCCATGTACCATCCTTCTTAGGGACAAGAAGGGCAGGAACGGCGCATGGACTCATGCTTTCTTTCACATAGCCTCGTTCAATCAACTCTTCAATCTGTCTTTGTAGCTCCTTAGAAGCCATTGGATCGCATCTATATGCTGGTTTGTTAGGCAAAAGTGCGCCTGGCACTAGATCAATAGCATGCTCAATCCCTCTCAAAGGTGGTAACCCTTGAGGCAACTCTTTGGGAAATACATCCCCAAACTCCTCTAACAAAGCTGCAAGGTTAGGATCCTTCATAGAAACATCATTAGTTAAAGTACATTTAACAAATAAAGCATAACCATGACCTTCTATTTCAACCTCCTTTTCGAACTCCTTGGGTGAAAGGAACAAACTTTGTTTGCTTTCATCCCTCTTCTTTGGCGCAATAGTGTTAGGAGACAAGGGCATAAGTCGAATCCTTTTGGACCCCATCAAAACAGAATACACGTTGGTCTCCCCCTCATGAATAACCTTTCGATCAAATTGCCAAGGTCTACCAAGAAGAACATGACAAGCACTCATAGGAAGAACATCACCCCACAACTCATCTTTGTAGCTACCAATCGAAAAAGAAACAAGGGCTTGTTTCTTAACCATCAAACCAGTCTTATCATCTAACCAACTCAACTTGTAAGGACAAGGATGATCTCTAACCAACAAATTCAGCTTAGAGACCACATTAGATGCAACCACATTAGTGCAAGATCCACTATCAATAATCACATTGCAAGAGAAATCACCAACTCTACATCTAGTATGAAAAAGATTTTCTCTTTGCTCATGATTAGGTGAATGATCAACATGTAACGTCCTCCTAATAACTCCAATCATCTTAGAGTCATCTTCAGCATAGGCATCTTCATCCTCATTCTCCTCACTCTCATGGTCACTCTCCACCACATAGTCATACATCCTCTCTTCCTCCTCCATGGTCACGTATTGTCTCATGGTTAGGGCTTTTCTAGTGGGACAATTTGCAGCAATATGACCCCTCCCTTGACACTTAAAACACTTCCTACTATCATCATACTTCTCTCTAGAAACCACCAATTTAGGGCGCTCCCCCTTTTGTTCCCCCTTAGAAGGAATTTCATTTTTTTCAAAGGCTTTGGAAGAAGATGGATAATTAGGGTTAGGGTTAAAACTTTTGAAAGTGGTGTTTTTCCCCCATAGGTTTTCTTATCCTCAAGTTCATGTCTTTCAAACTTCAAAGCCAATTGACACACATCATCAAAGGTACTATAGTTGGCAATATCAATCTTTCTAGCAATAGATTTATGAAGACCTCCAATAAACCTAGCAATTTTTTCTTGCTCAACCTCTTCATTCCCACATAGCAAGCATAAATTATCAAATTCCAAAGTGTAATCATTCACACTCATAGAATTTTGAGTTAAATCACGCTTTTTCATGTATTGCCTTTGAATGAAATCACTTGGAATAAATCTCTCTTTCAACTTCTTTTTAAGCTTCTCCCAACTTTTAAGCTTAGGTTTTTCAAGTTTTGCCCTTTTTCCTTTTAGACCTTCTAACCAAATTCCAGCATATTTAGTTAGTCTAATAGTGGCAATTTTAAACCTTTTATCATCATCAAATCCCCTATAGTCACACACTTTCTCAAGTTGTCTAATCCACTCAAGCAAATCTTCAGGATTTGCATTGCCATCAAAATCATCCAATTTTATTCCCCTATCATCATCATAAGTGGATTTAACTTTTTGGACAACCTCATGATCAGATTCATAATCAACATGATTAGGGTCGTTTCTCCTTTTAAACATATCATGCAAGGTTAATTGGGCGGTTTCCAACCTCCTAGCCCTAGCTCTGTCCTCCTCAACACCAATAAGTAAATCATGCATCATTTTTTCAAGTTTCTCCACACTAGACATGATTTAAAGCTTAAAACAATCAACAAATAAGCCACACAAATACACAAAGTCACGCTAACAAGAGTAGTAGCCAACCAACCACACAAGCCCAAACAATGATCAATAACTAGAATTAACTAGTTTAGAATGCTTACCAAGAAAGTCGGACACTTTCTTTCCTCACCCTCCTGGAAATCTGATACCAATTGATATGAATATGGCCTTATGAAAGCGATATTCAAGTGTACTCCAATGCCAAGGAACCTAGATATTAAAAAGTCCGAATTTTTATGTGTTTTTGTGGCTAAAGTTTATATCTTTATGTGTTTAAGGGATATGTAAATTAAATCAATCACTCCTGAAAGATTTAATTAACTTTCAATCTCACTTAAACCACTCCTGGAATTAAGTAGATTAATCACTCAATAATTAACACTCCTGAAAATTATTAAATGGCACGAATTTAATTGACAAACAATTAAGCTCGAAAAATGACTCAAAGTTCTTAACATTTTCTGAATGATAAATGGCGTACAAGCTCCCTATTTATACTAGTACACTCTAGTATGATAAAGAACCCTAATTCTATCTAAAAAGCAAGATAAAACTAAATCCCTAAAATGAAGGGAAAGATAAGCAAGGAAGGAAAATGATAGGCATTCGGCCTTATCACCTTTCCACACGCCTCATCAATCCTAATCCCAATAGGATTTGGAAACCTACTAGAATCTACATAACCAACCGAAATTTCGGCCCTAATGTAGGTTTTATTACATGAATAAAAATGACTCAACAAAAGCAAATAGAATACTCTATAAATGGCTATGGACGCCCCATATTAGCCATTTCAAGCTAGTTCTTCTTCCCAAGCTAACATAGTCACAAAAGATCCATTGTCCTTGAGCTTGAATCCAAAGGTCTCAAGAACCAAGCAAATAGGCTCATCTCCAATGGTTGACTTTAGCTCTTGACTCATGTCAATCCCCAATGTCAAGTATTGAATGAAAAGCTATAGCCACCTATCAACTATATTATTATTAGTGCTTCTATTAAAAATGATGATGATATATTAATGAAAACTGATAGCTAAAGTGAAAAAGGTCAACAAATTTGTCTGCTATCAATGGTGAAATGACGAGGATGCAAGAAAGAGAGAGGAGATGAAGGCGAAAAGGGGTTAATTGAGGGAGGAGTGAGAAGAAGAATAAGTTGAGTAAAACAATTAGAGGAGCCAAAATGTAATTACATGTGGTATTAATTGGGAGGGTAATGTAAATAGGACCCACTAATTAGGCCTAGTTATTTTTTGTTAACTTTAGTTTTGAGGGTTCGGTTTTGCTAGGGTTCCCTTTACTATGTTAATTGCGTTAATATTAAAACAAGCTCTACGTGTTACTCCCTCCTTCTTTTTTAAATATGCACATTTTTTTTATTTTAGAGTGTTTTTTTAATTGGTACCTTTCTACCTTTCCGATAAATTGAAGGTTGGTCCACCTATTATTACTCTTCTCTCTTACTTTTTCTTTCCTTCTCAACTATTTCGACTTTTTTCTTACTTTTTCTATTCTTTTCCCTTATGCACTTTTTCCTTGGTCTGCGCGCAAAAGCAAATAATATATATTAAAAACGGAGGTAGTGTTAACTATCTGTCATATAGTTTAACATTAAATTTACTTTATTTTGTTGCTTATAATTGTTCAATTCAGCCACCTATATACACACAAAATCCTAATAAAAAAAGAGTGAAGTTTATATTACACTACTTTTTGCTAAATAATACGCTACATTTAATAATATGATGCACCATATGTATCTCTATTATCTTTTAATATATGAGAAAGAAGGCAACCTCATTGAATGAGGTGTTATTCAAAATTTAAACACTTCGTATATTATATTATTTTTTTTTAATGAATTTGTATGACATTTATGTTTTCAGTAAATATGTGCAAGTGATACTTAAGGATAATGTGAGCTTGAAAAGCAAAGTAATCAAAATAACTACAAGGTAAAATGTTAATAAAAAAAAAATTTACTTTATAAATTTAGGTAAAAGGAAAGGGTGAAAATGGAACGATAAAATTACTATTTAAATGTCTCATGCATTTCCTTTTTCATATAGTAAGAGATAAGAATGTAAATTAAGAAGAATATATGGGTAAAAGGAAAGAAAAAAATTACTACAAACTTTGACTTCCTTTGACTATATTCTCCTTTTTATATAAGTAGAGGAAGAGGATATTTGTCATTTCAAAACAAATGGTTGAAAGTTGGTATTTATATAGAATTTCAAACAACCTAAGTACACCCTTCGATTTTTTTAATATGTACAATTTTCTATTTTAAGATGTTTTTTTAATTGGTAGCTTTCTACCTTTTCCCATAAATGAAGGTTGGTCCACCTAATTATTACACTTCTCTCCTACTTTTTCTTTCCTTCTCTCTACCTTTTTCACTTTTTCCTTAGTTTTATTATCCTTCTCTGTTACCTTTGCACTTTGTCCTTGATCCGTGCGCAAAAGCAAATGTACATATTAAAAAAAATGAAGGTAGTATTTATTAACAAAATTTCCGTTTCTTAATCTTGACCTTTCGTTTCTTGTAGAGCCATTTTCAAATTAAATGGAGCCTTCTTGAAACCACATCAATTCTGTCTCATGGCATTTTTGCACTTTTCTTATCACTAAGAATAATCTACACATAGCTATCAGTTTATTAGTTATCATTCACTACTTTTGCTCAAGTTTGAAGGCTGTTCTAGTATTCACTAAGCGCATACCTTTTAAAAAAAATTAAGATTATTACTATCCGTCCCAAATTTAATTATGTCTGTATAACCTCAAGTTTGAAGGCTAATCTAGTATTAGTGTTCTTATATTGGTCCCTGATTACATAACCTGTTTCACAAGTGTGATTGGGTCCAAAGTGCTGCGCTTCGTCCACCTCCCTTTCGTTTCACCAACTATATATTGTCGCTAATTAGAACTTGTTATATGTATTTCATATCTATGTTGCTTGGCTAGTGATTACTTCAATGTTATGTGCAGAACATTGTGGGAGTTACCAAGTTAAAGCTTGTTTACCAGATTATATGTTCAAACTCAAGTAAGATCTTGAACTTATACATAAACAACAAAGCTCAACCTGGAACATGTATAGAATTTATACAGATAGAAAACCGCTTTGAACACAAAAGATCAAAAGGTAAAATACTTACTGTGCTCTTTTATAAGTATATTTGACTTATGGACTATTTAATATTTATAAGTAGTATATGGATAAGTCACATCTTACCCCCTATACTATTTACGTTTTTATAAACTCTCCCCTTAATGAATTTCTATTATAAATTTCCACTTATAATTTTAATTTCATTAAAAACTCTCACCACTTAACGATATTTGTTAAATTCCGTTAACAAAATTGTTAAGTGGGTCCCACATATAGATTTTGTTAACAAAATCGAACTCGAAATAGTTGCACTTCTTTCCAAATAGTTGTGATTGGTTCCAAACTTGTTGAGATTTTGCCCTTAAATTTATAAAATTGACTTCGATTTCAACATAAATTAATAATAAAATGCATATGTGGGGCCCTCTTAACGGTTTTGTTAATGGAATTTTACAAAAACCGTGAAGTGGTGGGAGTTTTAATAAATTGAGAATGGTAGGTAGAAATTTCAAAAAAAAAATCATTAAGATGGGAGTTTCTAAAACCGTAAAAAATATTAGGTGCTTTTGAACAAAAAATTCTACTTATTTTGACTATATCTTTTTGTCCAATGTCCCCGAAATTAATGTTATTATGTGATATGTTGGTGAATTAGTTCCATTTCTTTACCCCAAACACTACTAAGATTATAATTTTGACTAAATATCAAATATATTAGTGGACAAAGTTATATGTAATGGTCGAAGTAAAAAGTTTGAGATTATAAAAGAAAATAATTTAGGGATAAGTACAAGAGAGGCCAAATGGCATATATATTGTACTATTCAGTAATACTGTAATAGATGTTTCTTTGATGTATTACATGGCTTTTTCTCGTAGTGATAGTAATGAAGATTATGATCTTAGGACACGACCTAATATCTAATTGTCAAAAGAATAATCAGTTATAATATCAGAATCATCAAAAGCTGCTTTAATTTCCCTTCACATTTTCAAGAATAATATCTTAGCTTGAAAATGAAAACCCCTTTCACTTTTTTAGGAGGGCTATATAAACACAGTCAAGATTGCTAAATTAAACTTACAAACCCTTATAAGTTAAAACAAAAAGAGATCAATAATAATGGATATATTAAGGCCATTAGTTGATGAAAAACCAGTAGTAATATTCAGCAGGAATAGTACAGATGCTGTTAGCCATGCAATGAAGCAGCTGTTTACTAGCTATGGTGCAAATCCCACAGTATACGAGATCAATGTATTACCAAACAGGCAAGAAGTTGAAAATGCACTTCAGATGATGATAGGGCAGGCACCAAGTGTTCCCGCAATCTTCATTGGAGGAATATTTATAGGGGGTGCAAATGATGTCATTGGCCTTCAAGTTCGCGGTGAACTTGGCCAGAAACTGATTGATGCACGAGCCATATGGGTTTGGAATAAAGACCGCTAACGGTAACTAATTATTATTATTATCAACTACTGTAATATTGTGGATGTATGAGATCACGTATGGTTTTTGTTTTTGCAATACTGATTAAAACAAATTAAAAATCCTTTTAATGCATGTAATTCACCTTCAAATTATGTCATCTTCACACAAAATTCCATCAACTACAAACAGTTATATAATGATTGTTTCTGACATGCTCATTGGATATATTACAAATATAAGTTAAAACCTCGGTTAAATAAGGGAAGGGGAGGATACGATAACCACTTACAAAGTCCAAAATGCCTCTCCTTCCTGAAATATAGAATGGAGATAAAATTGGCTTATTTAAATGTCAATCAATGATTTTTTTTTTAAATGAAAGATTAACCAATCAATCAAACAATAGATATGCAAATAACTATCATTGGTAAAGATCTTGATTGAATGGTTTTCAACTATTTCTTGTTGTAGTCATGTCTAATAACAACAAGAACAACAATTCCGTCTTTATTTATCTGCGCGATTTTCTAATTAAATAAAAACTCAACCAAGATGATCTCCTAGATTGGAAGAGAAAGTGTTCTTGAAACACCTATACTTAAACTTCACGAGAATGCTCGCCAAGCTAATGGGACAACTAGGCAAACCATCTTAGATAAATTTGTGCATGTCACATGTTTGAGGATTGCATATATGGAACTTGACTTTCCAAAGCGTTGTGATGGAGTAGATGCCCATACACTAATCCAACATGAGCGAACCATGTTTTAGAAACTTGCTAGTTTGGAGAGGTTTGAATCGAATCATAAGCTTCTTGAGTGTAAATTGGAGAAAGGTAAATCAGTTGGTCTCCATGTGTTTAATCTGATTGGTCATTTTAAGCACATGACCATGCTGAGAGTTCCCTATCACCAAGAGCTACAATTGATATGATCATCAATTCACCTACTGATGAATATAGAACTTTCGTTTGAACTTCTATATGCAAGGAGGGGAAGTGACCATGCAAGAGTTGCATGGTATGATTATTCAAGTTGAGAGGAACTTGCCTAGTGAGCCCATACAAGAGTATAAGAATGTTGTGATGGTGCGAAGGGTAAAGGGTTCAAGAAGGTTGGAGTTCCTGCTAACACGGGGAAGGTAAAAGACAAACAAGTTGTTGAATCCAACACTTTTGAGGAGTCAAAGGCAACACTTTAAACCAAAGTAGCACAACACAGCATGAGTGTTGCTATTGTTACAAGATGGGCCATTTGAAAGAAACTTTTCTAAGCATTTGGAGGATAAGAAGACAAGGGCTTCTTCTTCAGAAACTAAAAAGAAGTAGGAGACCGCTTAAGGGAGAGGTAATTGTGAGTTGGCAATGGAGCTCGAGTTTCTGTCTTGGCAATGAGAGTCCTCAGTCTACCTTAACCTTATGGATTAGTTGTAAAACTTAATAATAGTTACTCCCTCCGTCCCCCAAAGGATGTCCCAATTTTTCATTTTTGTTTGTCCTAGTTAAATTTCTCATTTCCTTATTTGGATATGGTCCACCAACTGTAATATTATTTTAATTACAAAAAGGCACTAGACCCCACATTCCCTCCTTTAAAAAACAATTCTAAAAATTACCCACCACCTCATTTTTCATCTATAAAATAAAAATTTAGGCTCCACACCAACCTCCCTCCTTAATATTTGTGCCCAAAAGAAATGGGAAATCCTTTGGGGAACAAAGAAAGTATTATGTTCCAAATAATACTAAGAATCTTATTTTAGTTTCTATCTTCGGACTCTGAAGATTTTTTTTCACCATAAAGAATCGTAGTTGTTAAACTTATTTGAATGATATGTTCCATGACTCTACTATGTTATAAAAGGTTTGTATGTTTGAGATTTAGAAACGCATAAAGACTTTGGGAAACATAAGTCAAATGAATTAAACCCAACATACCAATGTAATTGTCAATTAGGCCACATAAGTATAAAATGAATTGAGCAACTATGTAAAGATGGAGTTCTCTAAATAATATGATTTCGAATCATTTGATGTTTGCGAGTTTTGCTTAATAGGGAAAATGTAAGTATCCTTTCATTGGTTCGAGTGCAAAGATGGAGTTCTCTAAATCATATGATTTCGAATCATTTGATGTTTGCGAGTTTTGCTTAATAGGGAAAATGTAAGTATCCTTTCATTGGTTCGAGTGCAAGGGCCAATGACCTTTTAGTCCTCATACAAAGTGTTTTGTGCAGGCCTATGAGTACAATGGCTAGGGAAGGGTACAATTACTTCATTACTTTTAGCAAACAATGTAAGCAAATAGGGATATGTCTATTGTATGAGACATAAGTTGGACCTGCGAGTCTTGCTGATCTCTTTATCTCCTTCTGAGGTTTTGATTTAGAAATAGTTGTGTTTAAACTCTAATAGGGACATCTAAAGTAGTAGATAAAACTCTATATGAGATAGGGTCAAGAACCATTCATAAACGTCTTTCTAAGGGGTATTACTAAGGTGTTTAGAATCAGGATTCTATTTTGTATCAGAAGGGCATCTCAGAAACGGATCGCAGAATCTAATCATAGAATCGTACGATTCCACAAACACGCATAATCCAGATATTACACGCATATTATAGATTTAAGAGGCCAAAAATAAATAAAAAAATATAATTGTTTAACCATTAAATTAGTGATAATCTATAATATATGTTATTATTGGCTTTATTGGTATGATTAAATCTAATATAAATTTGTTAAGTTTTCACTAGTTTAAAGAAAGTTATTGAATTTGTATAGAATCATAAGTAGAATCATGAGACCATATTTGAATCGTAGAATCGTACAATTCTACAATAGGATCACAATTCTAAATAAAGTGTTTTCGATGGTGTCATCGTGGAAAAGGAATTTGTTTCCAAGAAGACAAGTTGGATAAATATACATCTCGAAAGAATGGTAGATGAGCAACAAATGGATGAGGTTAACATCTTTTATCCTGTTGTCCCTAAGCATAGATCTAGTAGGATCGTCATTCCACCAAGGAAATTTGTTGATTTCCTTTTAATGAAAAGTTCAAAACTAATAATTTGAAAACAAGATGAACCTACTGACTACAAGAATTCTTTGGAGAGTCAAGACTGAGAGAAATGGCTTGAAGGATCTCATGTTATATACTATAACAAAAACAAAGTGTTTGGCTTGGAGTGTAAGATTTGATTCAGTTTAAGAGTTTGGCCCACTATATTTATTGTATACACAAGATTCCTATTCATTTCAGAGAAAGAGAAACTCTTCGGATGCCTCATTCAATCCGTCTTTCCCAATCAAACGCTTTGTTTTCTTCATTGTCTATACCATGAGATCCCTAAAGCAATTTCTCATAGTTCTGACTCTCTAAATCATCTTTGTAGCTACTAGGTTCATTAACTTATAACCTAACCAGCTCAACAAGTTATGACTCCAGAAGACATTCAATCGAAGGAGACTGATGGAGTGGTTTTTGGAGAAGATGCTCAGAAAAGCTGGAGAAATTAACCAACCAGAGTAAGATCTCAGAAAAAGGTATGGGTCTTAAATTTGTAGCTCCAACCATTGTAGAAGGGATTCCAAAGAGATTGATAGAATGGATGAGAAATGGATTAATGTTGTGATTGTTTATGTGGTTGGACAGAATCTAACCTTAATTGCTTTAAAATCTTTTGTTACCGCTCAATGGAACTTAACTGATGAACTACAAATGTTTAAACATAAAGAGAGATATTTTATGATTAAACTGGTGCATCGTGCAATTAGGGATGCAATGTTATCCTCACCGCTTGATATGGTTTATTGGCAAGCCTATGATTGTTAAACAATTTTCAACAAGCTTTAACTTTCATAGTGAGGTCTTGAAGGTGGTCCCGATTTGGTTAAAGTCCCATATTTACCACTTAATTTCTAGAGTGAAGATTTATTAAGTAGAACAGGAAGCTTAATTAGAGTTCCATTATATGCAGGTGAATGTACTTCTAAAGCATTGAGAGTTTCATTTGCTAGGGTCTTGCATAAAATGGATGTTACGAAGGACATAAAAAAGGTTGTTAAAATAGCTGATCTGAATGAGAAAGTTATATCCCAAATTGTTACGTATGACTAGCTTCCTTTCCTTTTGTAAGAAATGTAATGTCATTGGATTTAGTTGTGATGTCAAAGTTTCTCAGGAAGTTCAATTGAAAGCTCCTCAACAGAATTGGATCAAGAAAGTTACTGTGGTGAATGATACATAGGTTTCTCCTGAATCTTCAGAGACTAAGTGTGTTGCAGAGTGTGCTACTGTGGTCAATGATACCCAAGTTGCTCCTTTGGCAGTTGCTTCTACTACATTATATGGTTGACTCTAGAAATCTGGTTACTCCTGTTCATACTCCAATTGGGAATTCAGAAGGATGTCAGAGTAAGGATAATGCTGATAACGGAGTCTGGAATTAGTTACAAGGAAAACAAAAGATAAGGGGAAACAAGCAGGCTATCAAGCATCAAAGATGATAACTTTTAGTGGTGTGCAAGACTCAAGTAGGCCTGAAGGTGCTAAGGTATCATGACGATTAAATCCTCTTGAAATTTTCGGGGGATGAATGACCCCTTTAAAATAAGAGATATTTTGAATTTCTTGCATGATCACATGATTTTAGTTTGTGCTCTTATTGAGACTAGGGTGAGAGGTCATAATGTGGCAAAGATTCAAAAAAAAGTTTGGCAGTAAGTGGAAATGGGTGTGGAACTATGAATATTGCCCTAGGGGAAGAATGTGGTTAGGATGGTGACATAATGAAGTAGAGTTGAATGTAATTAGTATCTGTGAGCAGGTTATTGAAATTAAAATTGGTAATAGGGAAAATTGTTTCTAATAACGCAATCTTTTATCGATTCGCAAATAATAAAGCAATATTTTTATTATTCTAGAATAAAGCAACCTTTATACCTCATTTATTTTAAGTAGGTCAAGTTAACCAGTTACCGGAACAAATGGTAATTTTTATTTAAAACTTTTAATTATAATTAATAATATTAAACATAAACTTTAAAAATAAAAAATAATACCACCCCACCCCCACCCACTGCTACCTCTTCCCCTTCCTCACCCATTGCCACCAACCTAGCCACCCAAAAGACCATTGAAACCGACCTATTCCCACCCCTGAACTCACTCGCCCAAAATTCCAACCCATTGTCCCACCTCCTGCCCTCTTCCCACCATTAAGACCACCACTAGACACCATCTGCACCGCTGAAACAACCGCCCCTTTCCCCATCATCGAAACCACCTCTACACGCCTTCCCCACCGCCGAACCAACACCGCACCCCTTGCTTAAAAACCACCGAAAGCTTCCAACATTCCCCTTCCCGACTACGGGACCACCATAAACCACAAACTCCACTCGACCGAAAGCCTTGAACACCACATCTCAACCCCAATCAAAGCTTGTTTGTTCTGCAGGAACTCTTTATTACTTTTAATCTTTTTATGTTTTTTAACAAATCTTTTTTGTTTTTTAATTTTTATAAGAATTTTTTTATGAGAACCGATTATTAAGCGACACATGTCCTATTTTACCTATTCTTCAAGTTATCACCGGTTTTGACCTAATTAAGATAAACGGGGTACAAAGGTTGCTTTATTCTAAAATAATCAAAAGCTAGTTTTATTACTTGCGAATCGCCAAAAGGTTGCATTATCAGAAGCAATTTTTCCTTTGTAATATAACTGATATTGTGGCTTCCAAAAATGACTAGTTTCTAAGCGCGCGCTGCGCGCTGTCCCCCACTACCTGAGTTGGTCTTCGTGTTTATATGTCAATCAGTTCGACAAATATATAAGTTGATGAGAACCTTGTGTCGCTTTCTTCATAGAAATTAATGGGTTTCAGATCTAAGCGATATTGTTTAATTATTTTCGACGTAGATGTACATGTTTTTATTATTGACGGAATAATGAATTGAATAGGTGGAACTTAAATTGTATTGTACGATGACATTTAAGCAATAAATGTGCTATTGTGTTGAAATTTAGAGAACTATTCATGTGGCGATTTTGAAAGTACTTTTCTTCTTTGGAAGACCGGGGGTAGTAGGAATGGTAATATAAAAACACAAACAAGGCAGGTCGTAAGTGTTGTGGGGTAAATTAGAGCTACCCTGTTCATGTGGCATAATCTTAAAGGCCACGTGGCACTTATATAAGGAATGAATAGAAAGGCATAAAATCCCTTTCAAGGAATATTCTGCCAACTTCCAAAAGCCTTTTTACTGTTTCTGAGAGAATAATCAGGCCCAAATCCCAAGAAAAGGAGGACACTGATTGGACAAGGCCATGCAGCCATTAGAAGGCCGACACGTGGCACACTTTGATTGCTCAGCCAATTAGAGGCCACAAAGGTAGGTTGGCACCTATTTCAGACCAAATGCTATAAATAGTCCAGAATTTCAGGTGAAAAGGTAACTGATTTGAATGCTCTAAACTCACTCTGCTAAAATATTTACTCACTTTCTATTTCCTTTTTCCTTAACCTGAAACTGACTTAAGCATCGGAGAGGGAATCATCTCCCAAACCTCTGGGTTGGTTCCCCTTTTTTGCAGGATCAGGAACGGAGCACCATCTCTACACAAGCCTCCCAGATTTATCAACCCTACACTTGTCCATCATCCAGGAGTATTTTAGTTTACGAAAAGTTGTAAACAACATTTGGCGCCGTTTATGGGGAGGCATAGAGATGACCGATTGTAACTCATCCAACCAAGTCCAAAGGCTGAGTCCAAATGTGCAGGTTAGTGACACTGTTGATGACGAGCGTCCACTAAGAGGACGAGATGGACCTCGTCAAAGTGATCCAGTTGTATAACGCCCCGAACTCGGGTGCCTTAATTAAACATAATTAGCACTAATTAATCACATGCTTTGCAGAAGCGTTTCCTTAATCCTGTGGGTTATGGCCCACCAATAATATAATATTCTTACAAAATCTCATAATCTTAAAACTATAACTAAGACCTTAAATACTTGCTTAATCTCACTTCTTGAAATCCATCCTGTTATATTCTGGCTATGCTCTAGGCAGAATAGGTTTGATTATGATTTAAAGAACGGATAGTAAGCTTTACTTAAGTTAACTTAGATACAGATGCACCACTAAGTCAAATTAAGGTCCTAAAAACACCACTTGATTCAAGCTTAAAATCAAGCTAGCATAGGCGCTTGGATTAATGTTGAATTAATCAAAGCAAAAATAAACTCGAAAGTTCAATGTATATAACGTCTAATAATGTTTATTAATGACTCCTGCCCTTTAAATACATGTCCTTGACTCTCTAAAAGATAATTATTGAAAATAAAAATAATAATTAAACTATTTAAGCTAAAAACCTATCTAACTAGGGTTGAAGTCGATCTCCCTTCATACTCTATCATTTTTGACGCCATCTTGACCATTTTCCTTGATATTCTCACTTATCCCTTCAAAGTAGGAAACCAAACCCTAATCTGATTAGGTTAGGCGCCTAAGATAAGCTTTGGAGGGAAAATGATTCCTTTAGCTTGATCCTTGTAGTTTGCCCGCCCATTTTGTGCATAAGATAGGATTTGGACGCCCATTTTATGTAAAGATAGAAGTTCCCTCCTATCCTTATCTCTAGTAAACCCTAGGCGCCATTTTCTTGCTTCACTCGTCCATGCTTCCATTTGCAACCCTAGTTGACTTTCTACTTTCTAAAAAAGGAAATTACAACTCAACTAGGACTTTCCTAGTTAATCTAATATGACATTAAATTAACTAAGAGTACATTTTATTAACTAGACTCCTAATAAAGCAATAAAGATAGTAACTTAGTCAATAATCAATTAACTAAGCTAAGGACACTTTCAAGGGACTTAAAGGATTCAATACTCTTAAGGGAATTCTGAACATCCCTCAACACACAAGCAACCATGTTCTTGGTCTTGGAGTCAATCGAGCTAGATGGACCTCCATTATCCTCTCCTTCTTTGGAGGAGTTTGACCTCAAACTTGGTAGCTCTTCTTCATCATCATAGAACGGGCTCAAATCAGCAACATTGAAAGTGGCTGAAACTCCATAGTCTCCAGGCAACTCGATCTTGTAGGCATTGTTGTTGACCTTCTCAATCACTCTAAATGGACCATCAGCTCTAGGGCTAAGTTTGGACTTTCGTTTAGAAGGGAAACGTTCCTTCCTTAGATGAATCCAAACCATGTCACCCTCTTTGAATTGGACATCTCTCTTTTTCTTGTCAATCCTCTCCTTGGTTCTCTCGTTGGCTTTTTCAATCTTCCCTCTCACATACTCATGTAGCTTATGGATCTCTTTCACTCTACTTTCGGCTTCATGGCTATATTTTGTGGTGGTAGGGAAAGGGGCTAGGTCAATAGGGGTGCAAGGGTTTTGACCATAGACCACAAAGAATGGACTAAGGCCAGTAGTCTTGCTAGGAACTCGATTGTAGGCAAACTCAGCGTGAGGTAGCATCTCCTCCCATTGTTTAGGGATTTTTGTAGCTAGGGCTCAAATTAGGGTTCCTAGGGTCCTATTGGTGACCTCCGTTTGGCCGTCAGTTTGAGGATGGCTAGAGGTACTGAATTTCAGCTTCGTTCCCATCTTCTTCCAAAGTGTAAGCCAAAAGTGACTCAAGAACTTTGGGTCTCGATCACTAACCATCGTCTTTGGCACTCCATGCAACCTAACAATGTCCCTGAAATACAAGTTAGCACAAGAAACATCATCGTTAGTAGTGTGGCACGCCACAAAGTGTGCCATCTTGGAAAACCTATCAACCACCACCATGATTGAATCTTTTTGGCGTTGAGTTCTAGGTAATCCTGTAATGAAATCCAAGCTCACATCCTCCCATGGTGCTTGAGGAATAGGAAGAGGCATAAACAACCCTTGAGGTAGTAGATGTCCCTTAGCCTTTTGGCATATCAAGCACCTCTTAATCAAAAACTCCACGTCTCTTTCCAATCTAGGCCAAAAGAAATACTCACTCACAAGCATAACAGTCTTTTCTATCCCAAAGAGGCCAGCAAGCCCACCTTCATGAAACTCCTTGACTATGGACACTCTCATACTGTGCCTTGGAATACAAAGGCGATTTCCTTTAAAAGGAAACCCCTTTAAGAGGTAATAATCACCACTTGGGCGATTATGGCATTTTTCAAACAATACTCCAAAGTCCTTGTCCTCTACATAGCATTCTTTCAATAGCTCAAGCCCCATCACCTTAGGGCTTAAGGTAGAAAGCAATAGGTACCTCCTAGATAGGGCATCAGCACCTTTGTTCATCTTCCCTGCTTTATGCTTAATAGTAAAATGGAATGTTTGAAGGTATTCCACCCATTTAGCATGTCTATGTTGCAATTTCTGTTGGCTTTGAAGGTACTTAAGCGCCTCATGATCAGAATGGGGAATGAACTCCTTTCCAATGAGGTAGTGTCTCCAATGGTCCAAGGCACGAACCAAAGCATAAAATTCTTTGTCATAGGTCGAGTACTTCCTCTTTGCTTCATTCAGTTTCTCACTAAAGTAGGCCAAAGGCCTTCCATTTTGAGACAACACAACTCCAATTCCCACGCCAGATGCATCACATTCAACCTCAAAAACTTCGTTAAAGTTAGGTAAAGCTAAAATAGGAGCACTAATCAATTGAGCTTTTACCTCCTCAAACGCTTTGTTGGCTAGTTCACTCCACTCAAACTTCTTTAACTTTGTGATTTCTGTAATTGGAGTCATAATAGCACTGAAATTTCGAACAAACCTCCTATAAAAGGAAGCTAGTCCATGAAAGCTTCGAACTTGTTGTATTGAGGTAGGAGTAGGCCACTCCTTGATTGCTTGGACCTTCTTCTCATCAGCCTTGATCCCTTCTTTAGAGATAATGAAACCTAGAAACATAACTTGGCTAGAAAAGAAGTGACATTTCTCTAAATTACCATACAAGCATTCGGCCCTCAACACACTAAACACTTGCTCTAAGTGTTTTTGCATGCTCAAATTCATTCATGCTATAGACTAGTATATCATCAAAATAAACTACTACAAATCTGCCCAAAAAAGGCTTCATAGTTTGATTCATTAAACGCATGAAAGTACTTGGAGCATTAGACAATCCAAATGGCATAACAAGCCACTCATACAAACCCTCCTTTGTCTTAAAGGCAGTCTTGCATTCATCCCCTTCACAAATTCGAATCTGATGGTATCCACTTCTCAAATCAATCTTAGAGAACACATTAGAACCATTAAGATCATCTAATAAGTCATTCAGTCTTGGAATTGGAAATCTATACTTAATAGTGATCTTGTTAATTGCCCTACTATCCACACACATGCGCCATTCACCATTCTTCTTTGAACTAGGAGAGTTGGAACTGCACAAGGGCTCAAAGACTCTCTAATCATGCCTTTTGACAAAAATTCATTCACTTGCCTCCTTATTTCTTCGGTTTCTTTCTTATTAGGCAACATGGCTCCAGGAATTAGGTCAATTTTGTGTTGGATGTCTCTTTTAGGGGGTAGGCCGTGGGGTATTTCATGTGGGAAGACATCTTTGTAGTTTTCAAGCAATGGGACAAGTAAAGGGTGATCTAGATTACTATTAGCTTGTTCCTTTTGATCTATATTTAACAATAATTCACGAAAAGGACTAAGTTCATGATAATCAGATTTTAACAAGGTAGTGAGTGGATGATATTTTTCTTTTGTAGAATGTTGTTTAGATGAAGGAATAGACATGATAGGGGTTAGGGTTACTTTCTTTCCATCTTTAGTGAATGAATATGGGTTCTTGTAACCATCATGTATGACTCTCCTATCAAACAACCATGGACGCCCTAATAGTACATGACAAGCATCCATAGGAATAATATCACACCAAATCTCCTCTTTATAGTTACTACCAATACTGAAAGACAATAGCAAACGGTTAGTAACTTGGATACCTTTACCTTGATTAAGCCATTGAATCACATATGGCTTAGGGTGAGGAGTAGTTGAAAGCTTCAACTTATCCACCATAGTTTGGGACGCCACATTGGTACAACTCCCTCCATCAATAATCAAAGTGCACACCTTGTTCTCAACAGTACATCTAGTATGGAATATGGCCTCTCTTTATTGTGATTTCTCCTCATCTACCACGCCACTCAAGGCTCTCCTAACAACCAATCATTCACCCTCATCAGGACCAACAACCTCTTCTCCATATTCCTCCTCTTCACACGCCTCCATGACTACATCATCCGCCTCCTCTAGGGTTTCATACTCCACTAGGGTTACAATTCTTTTGTTAGGACACTCAAAAGCAATATGTCCTCCTCCTTGACACCTAAAATACTTCCTAGAAGATCTATTTGGAGTGAAAGTATTGGGGGTGAAAGTATTTGGGGTATTTGGGGATTTTTGGATCGAACTTGGGGTAGTTTTAGAAAAGTTTGTGTTCGGCTTAGAGTAGGTGTTAGGTTTAGGGTAAGAACGAGCCACTTCAGCCTTTCCTTTGCTCTTTTGTTGTTTCTCCACCTTGTGAGCCAAGATGATCAAGTCCTCCAAACTAGAAAAAGGATGCAATTCAACTATGTTAGCAATCTTAACATCCAAACCACCAAGAAATCTTACCAGAGTTTGAGGTTCATCCTCTTGCACTTCACACTTCATGAGATATGACTCGAATTCCCTTGCATAGGTCTCCACTGAATTCGAACCTTGTTGTAGGTGATGGAACTTGGAAAAGTTCTCTTGAACATAGTAGGTAGGAAGAAACTTCGTTTTGAGTAGTTTCTTTATTTTCGTCCACTCTCTAATCTTTTCCTTTCCTTCTCTTTCTCTCTTGCTGCACTTGCTAACCCACCATGTTGATGCATACTTTCGAAGCTTGAGAGCAACAAGCTTGACCTTCCTATCCTCCGGAATTTGCTTGTAGTCAAAGACTCTTTCAACAGTCCTTAACCACTCTACAAATTTGTCTGCATCTAACTTGCCATCATACTCAGGAAGATCCACCTTAAAGTCATTGAAGTTTCTTTGACCATTTTGGATGGATGGAACCCTAGATGCATCATCACTTTCTCCATGAGAACTCCCAAAGGGTTCGTCTCCTCTTTGTCTTCTCAACCTTAAAGACAAACTCCTTACTTGATCCTGAAGTAAGGTAATTCTGGCCTCACTTTCACGCCTCTCTTCCTCCATTGTTATGATTCTCTCCTATAACTGTTCGTTGGTTCGGCTAGTTCCAGACATTGTGTTTAGGGTTTGTGTTTGGACGAATTTAGGCTAGGATTTATGTTGGCTCTGATACCAAGATGTTATCTTCTGGCTATGCTCTAGGCAGAATAGGTTTGATTATGATTTAAAGAACGGATAGTAAGCTTTACTTAAGTTAACTTAGATACAGATGCACCACTAAGTCAAATTAAGGTCCTAAGAACACCACTTGATTCAAGCTTAAAATCAAGCTAGCATAGGCGCTTAGATTAATGTTGAATTAATCAAAGCAAAAATAAACTCGAAAGTTCAATGTATAAAACGTCTAATAATGTTTATTAATGACTCGTGCCCTTTAAATACATGTCCTTGACTCTCTAAAAGATAATTACTGAAAATAAAAATAATAATTAAACTAATTAAGCTAAAAACCTATCTAACTAGGGTTGAAGTCGATCTCCCTTCATACTCTATCATTTTTGACGCCATCTTGACCATTTTCCTTGATATTCTCACTTATCCCTTCAAAGTAGGAAACCAAACGCTAATCTGATTAGGTTAGGCGCCTAAGATGAGCTTTGGAGGGAAAATGATTCCTTTAGCTTGATCCTTGTAGTTTGCCCGCCCATTTTGTGCATAAGATAGGATTTGGACGCCCATTTTATGTAAAGATAGAAGTTCCCTCCTATCCTTATCTCTAGTAAACCATAGGCGCCATTTTCTGATGTTTTAGGTGCCATTTTCTTGCTTCACTCGTCCATGCTTCCATTTGCAACCCTAGTTGACTTTCTACTTTCTAAAAAAGGAAATTACAACTCAACTAGGACTTTCCTAGTTAATCTAATATGACATTAAATTAACTAAGAGTACATTTTATTAACTAGACTCCTAATAAAGCAATAAAGATAGTAACTTAGTCAATAATCAATTAACTAAGCTAAGGACACTTTCAAGAGACTTAAAGGATTCAATACTCTTAAGGGAATTCAGAACATCCCTTAACACACAAGCAACCATGTTCTTGGTCTTGGAGTCAATGGAGCTAGATGGACCTCCATCACAAACCTTTCCTCTACCTGTAACTTGCCCATTTACCAGTTCAGTTCATAATTCCAAGCCAACAGAGTCATTCTCTTTCCAATTTGCATTATCGTATCTTAACTCATTAAACTGATAGACTTGTATTCCGAGCAATACTCGTAACATACTTTAACACCATAAACATTAAAGTAATCATAAACATACTCGTAACTCATAACAACATAACTCATGGATCACGTTTCACACTTTACCATTCTCACATGAAATCATAAACATACTCGTAAACTAATGATAACAGGAATCATGCATCATGGATCACATTATGTCATTTCACATACTTCCATGAATTAAAGCATAATCATACTTGAATCACGTAAATCATACTTCCTTAAAATAAAGCGATAATCATGCTTGACAGATAAATCATACACGACATATAAATCATACTTGACATATATATCACACTTTCTTATATAAACTCACATTCATATCGTACATACAAATACGTTTAACGACCATTGTCATGATTCATAAGAAACTCTTATAACATGGAAGTTAAACCACATAAGCATATAACATCATATAACTCGTAATCATACTTCATTCTCAATAAAACACAACGTGTCATGCATAAGATTAATAATATGGAAGAACATTCACAAATCCATATAGATCATCAATATACTTTAAGAATTAATACTTTCATGAACGTTCACACATCATCTTGAAACATTACATGTTTCCATTCATCATTCTTAACAACTTGAAACCACACAGGTTTCCATTAATACTCTTGAAATATCATAAGTTTCCATCTTTCACATTATTTTAACTTGGTAACTGGCTAGTATACTTGGTAGTCCTCAAGGAGCACTCTCCCGTGTTGGATATACCCTTTAATAGTCCTTAGGGAGCACTCTCCCGCGTTAGATTTATTACCCATGGCAGTCCTTAAGGAGCACCCTCCCGTGTTGGATACTGCCCTTTAGTAGTCCTCATGGAGCACTCTCCCGTGTTGGATCTACTACCCCGGTACGTGCACGACCCCTTTTATCTCATAATATATACATATAACGTAACAATATACAGCCAGAACCTCTTTCCACTTTTACTTATCATGTTTTCCGTTTCTTGTTATTCATGTGTTCACACACATTACAAACCGTAACTACAAATCAACACACTTAATCATAAACGAGTACTTAATCACGAGACGCTTCATATAATCATACTAAGACATTCATAATAAACCACGGTACTTAATAAAATATTAAACATTTAATAACCATAAGCTGATCATATAAGCATGCATCATGAACTAAACTTCAGAAAATACTTAACGTACTTTAGTCGTATCATTCACGTAACATATAACACTTATTAAGATTCCATAATTCACATTATTAAACTAGCCTTGCAGGACGCCTCCCACCTTGCGGTAACCCTTCCGGGTGTACGACTCATAACTTGCGTTTTTATGCACTATAAATGCCAGAACCTTTGTCACATTCAATTACCATGTTCCGTATATTTTATTAGCTTGCTTCATATAAGCTCATGCATTTCACAATAACCGTTAATGGACAACAACACCTTATACACCACATTGAACATGCATTCAGACCTTAAGATTACATTTTAAAACCTCACAGAGGTAAAAATCATAGGTTCATGAGTCTATCTTAGGCATATACATCATACGTATTCATGAATCATACAAACACGTAACTCATGGATCATACTCATAAAACAGCATACTTCAATCAATTTCCCATGGGTCACATAAATCATATATATCCATGAAATCATATAAACGTATATCACGTAATTCAAACCCGACATACTTTACTTGAACATAATTCATCATGAGGACCTTAATTAAATCACATAACATACATTAACATACCTTAACATCGAGCTTCATATAAACATGGATACACTATACTTTATAAATCCTACTTGGCACACAAATTCATACTTTCAGATGTAATTTATAACTATGAATAATAATCGATTATACTTTACTCACAGAGGCATGAATCATGGATCATTCAATACTATAAATCACTTTTCATGCTTTACTCGAATAAACACATACGTGAACATATCTCATAAATCACTATTCTTTGCTTAAACATATAATAATCATTTAACTTGCATAATTCACTTTTATCATATCATTAAAATAAATCCATACTTCTTACATACTTTCACATGTCATATTATATATATAAGTAAATTCAGTAAACTTGACGTAATATCATGAATATAATTTAAATAACATAAATAACTTAAATTCTATAATCATAATACAAAGTCCATATAGTCATATTTTCACATACGGGATAAAGATCACTGTCATTTTCATGTTTCAAACTAACTCTTCCAATTCATAATCATCGCTCATATAAATGATCATACTTTCACAAACATACTCATACGGGCATACATAGTAATGCTGGACATAAAGGTTACCGTCACTATCATAATTCATAGTTAACAATTCCATTTAATTAATCATGGTTCATATAAACATATATACTTTTCAGAAATACGAACATATACACATACGGGCATATAGTAATGCTGGACATAGAAGTTACCTTAACCGTTTAATCCATAATACTATCATAACTCCAAGAACGGCATCCATAGACCTTTTGAATTCCCACATTCCGTTTATCGCTCCCAAAATACATCAATAAAATATCAATTAGAATCCGCTCAACTAATCACGATTTTTCGTTAATGACCCGTTTTCAAAAATCTATTTCAAACTCCATTATTCTTAAAACTCATTAAATATTTAAATTGTCATTAAATAATTAATAATACTTTCATAAACTGATTTTAGAAATGTTTATAGACTAATTGGGCTTTATTCATTAGAAAAACAAAGTGGGTCTTTATACCTTACTAAAGTCAACTGTGACTTTGAGGATTTTATTTCAACTCACTGGTTCTTTAAGAACCAGTAGCTTAGTTCTTTGCTCAGCCAAAAACGAGAACAGGGGAGGAATGAGAGGGAGGCACGGTGGGGCTGGGTTTGTGGCTGCACTGCCGGAGATTAAGAAGGGTGGTGGGAGCTGGCAAGAAAAGGTGGTGATGGTGTGTGGTTGGGCTGCTGCGTGGCGGCCAGCGGCCTCGGCGTAGCAGCAGCGAACCGAGCAGGAAGAGGGAAGGTGTGCAGCGAATAAGGAAGAGAAAGGAGATGAGGTGCTGTGCGGTGGTGGTATGGGTGGTTGATGGATTGCTTTAGAGTCTAAGAAGCCACGGTGGGCTGTGGTGGCACGGAGGAGTGCGGTGTAGCAGCAGCGAAGCAAGGGGGAGAGGGAAACAGGGGAGTGGCGAGAAGGGAGGAAAGGTGTTGCGGTGTTTTGATGGTGGTTCTGATGCGGTGATGGTAGCGAAGAAAGAGGGCAGCCATGGGAATGAAGCTATCTTACTTGGTGTTAATGGAGGAAAAGGGAGAAGAGAAAGATGAAGGGGGGAGGTGAGTTGAGTTGTCTGATAATAGAAGCTTTGGGGGACAAAGCCATGCAAGTAGACAGATTTTTATTGGGCAATTGGTGTCCTTGGAGGCCAAGGTGTTGGGGAGTAGGGAGCAAGGTTGAAAGCCAGTCAAAGGGGGAGGGAAGGGAATGACGTGGGAAAGGAAGAGAGAATGGGTTGGGTTTTATTTTGGGTAAAAACACTAGATGGTTAAAATGGGTAGTATAAATTGGGCTTCGAATGGATGATTTAGCAAAAACGAAATTAACCCAATCAGTTAATAATAGAAATTCAAATTGAAATAATAATAATAATAACATTAAACTCTTTTAAAAATCATTTTAAACGTTTTAAAACAAAATCGAAAAATAATTATAATTAAATCGTAAAAATTCTAATTAGTACTCGTTTAAGCTAACAATATAATTAATTAAGCTTTGAAAAGTCGGGATGTTACATCCTTACCCCCTTAGAAAAAGTTTCGTCCTCGAAACTTGAGTTAAAAATACTATTAAGCTTGAAACAAAACAACCAAGATGGATGCAATAAAACAAAACAAAGAACTCTCGTTTTCATAATTTTCATTAAACATTCAGCCTCCATTCCGCCAACTACTTTTGTAAGTCGCTTCGACATCATTCGAGATCAAGGAGCAAAGTAAACAATGAGAAAATTGAGCCTTCATTCGACCGTCGTCTATTGTAACTCCGCTTCAACTCGTCTTTTACGATCGAGGAGCAAAGGAAATAATAGGGGCAAAAATCAGACTCTATTTTCCATTGTATCGTCGCTTCAACTCGAGACTCGTGATTAGGGAGCAATGAAAACAAAAGGGGCAAACTTGTTGGCAATGAACCTTAACTTCATCACTTAATACTGAGAGATCCCGTATGAAAATCATTTTGCCAAAACAAACTTTAAATTTACCAATCGTTTAAGACAAAAACACGAGGTCGGTCATTAAACTCAACACTTAGGTCATACTAAGGCCATACTTGAACGCTCATACTTTAATGCGCCTTTCATGATACTAGATCTCATTGCTTAACCTCTAATCACCCGAAAAGTCATAATAACTTCTCAATTTACTCAAACATTCCCAAACTATTCACTATAATCTCCTCTAAACAATAAAGCATCTAATTTCCTCAATGGATCACATCTAAGTAGTTCACAATCTAGAACTCGCACTTCCAGCTAGAACTCTGTTCTAATAGATTATCATAATTTCCGCAAAATACTTGACTATCTAATTTCCCAAATGGATTACACCTAGGCAGTGCATAATGCACTTCCGACTAGGTTTCAGCTCTAATAGGTCATTATAATTTCCTCAAAATATTTAACCTTTTATTTTCGCATATGGATCACGTCTAGGCCGTGCAAAGTCTAAGACTCGCACTTCCAGCTAGAACACCGCTCTGATACCACTTTGTAACGCCCCGAACTCGGGTGCCTTAATTAAACACAATTAACACTAATTAATCACATGCTTTGCGAAAGCGTTTTCTTAATCCTGTGGGTTATGGCCCACCAATAATATAATATTCTTACAAAATCTCATCATCTTAAAACTATAACTAAGACCTTAAATACTTGCTTAATCTCACTTCTTGAAATCCATCCCAAGCACTTGCTAATCACGGATCCATCCCGATCCTCTTTCATAACCTGGGCTTCGTTCAGAAGAAAAATTATAGAGAAACAAGAAAAACAGAAAACATTCCAAAGTGAGTGGAAAACTCGTAACTTTACTCCAGCCCGTAAAAACGGTTTTGGTTCGGAAACATTTTCCACACACATGCATATATCACATCCTTGCACATAATCATACTTCACATGACTTTGGTAATTGATCGGAATACGAATCATAAGACATTAACTTTAACTTTAACTTTAACGGACGGTTGGCAAAGACTATTCACACGAGCTTAGACCATTGGCAAGTACAGGCTTTGGACCAATAACATTACTTTCATCATACTTTTCGTCATTCTTGGCCAACTTGGCCCATTATATATCACAAACCTTTCCTCTACCTGTAACTTGCCCATTTACCAGTTCAGTTCATAATTCTAAGCCAACAGACTCATTCTCTTTCCAGTTTTCATTATCGTATCTTAACTCATTAAACTGATAGACTTGTATTCCGAGCAATACTCGTAACATACTTTAACGCCATAAGCATTAAAGGAATCATAAACATACTCGTAACTCATAACAACATAACTCATGGATCACGTTTCACACTTTACCATTCTCACATGAAATCATAAACATACTCGTAAACTAATGATAACATGAATCATGCATCATGGATCACATTATGCCATTTCACATACTTCCATGAATTAAAGCATAATCATACTTGAATCACGTAAATCATACTTCCTTAAAATAAAGCGATAATCATGCTTGACAGATAAATCATACACGACATATAAATCATACTTGACATATATATCACACTTTCTTATATAAACTCACATTCATATCGTACATACAAATACGTTTAACGACCATTGTCATGATTCATAAGAAACTCTAAGACTTAATCATACTCGTAATCATACTTCATTCTCAATAAAACACAACGTGTCATGCATAGGATTAATAATATGGAAGAACATTCACAAATCCATATAGATCATCAATATACTTTAAGACTTAATACTTTCATGAACGTTCATGGCTCAAGTAGTTCAGGAGCAGATAAAGAACAATATGTTGTTCTTCTGGGTAGGCCCTCAGCCTGATTCCAGGCCTACGCCTAGAAGAGGAGTCTCCTAGGAGAACTCGCAGGACCCAGTGGAGTTCGACGACCAGAGGAAGCCAGGAGGTTGTCTAAGGGAAGGCAGCCTGCTTGTAGTGAACAACCTCGCCGCCTAGATTGGAATTTGGTGGTCACCAACCCGGTGAATAGACCAGTGGATGACCGTCGGATGGAAACTGATGCTCGTGAGTACTTACAGGCGAAAAGAGTAGCGGCCCAATAAAGGTCGGCCACTGGATCGACGCCTTACCTACAGGATCCTACTCTGAGAATCAGGAGTCGCACTATAGAGCATGGAAGAACCCCGTCCATTCATGAACCTCGTCAAGAGAGGACGGTGATTCAGCCCAATGTCTACCGAAGAACCTCTCAGCAAAATGTTTATAGAAGAGGGTCTCAGGAGGTCAGTTCGTCCAACCTAGTTCTCAGAGAATGCAGGCGGAATAAAGTACCAGTTGACACACGTTTCAGGGAGCTTCGCATAGATTGGCCAACGCCTTTCCCGGCAAAAATTATGGAAGCCCCTCCTTACCCTAAAGTTAAGCTGCCCACCATAGATCCGTTTGACGGTAAAACCGATCCTGACGATCACCTTTCGGCATACAAGCACCAAATGTACGTACAAGATGTGGACGATGCCACCTGGTGTAAGAACTTCCCAGCCACCTTGAAGGGGGTTGCTCAGAAGTGGTTCAACAATTTACCAGCAAATTCCATCAACAATTTTACTGAGTTGAGTCACTCATTTACCAGTCATTTTGTAGCCAACCGGCAAGAACAGAAAACCAATATTCACTTGGGAAAGATTGTCCAAGCCCCAAAAGAGTCTTTGAGAAGTTTTGTGAAGAGATTTAACCTGGAAGCCCTCCAGATCCATGATCTGATGCATTCATTCGTGGACTTCGTCCAGGAAGTTTTAAGTTCGACCTAGTCAAGAAAAAAGTAAGCACCTTAGCTGAAGCTCTGAGAGAGGCTGAAGCATTCATACATGCTACAGAAGTTTGTGCTGAAGCCAAACACTCAGAGTCTAAGAAGCCTGAGGAGCCTGTTCAAAAACCCAAGAACAATCCTAAGAAGGTTGAGACGTGGGTAGTGTCTTCAGGCACAACTTCGTCAAAGGATAGGGAAAAGAAAGGAAAGGGCTACTTCAGCCGAGCCTATTGAGTTTAATAAGAATCAATACTCTATCCTCATGGAAATCAAGGATCAGCATGAACTTAAAGCCCCAGCAGAGATGAAGACGCCTTACAAGAATCAAGACAGAAGCAAGTACTGTCACTTCCACAAGGATTGTGGGCATGAAACCAACGAGTGTAAACATCTGAAGAGAGCCTTGGAACATCTTGCAAAGCAGGGAAAGATGAACCAATATATGCCTCGGGAAGGACGGTTTCAAAAGAAAGATTTACGATAAAGCAAGAAGAAGGAAAGTGTCAGCACTGATGAAGATGTAGTCCTGGTTATATCCGGCGGATTTGCAGCCGGAGGACCAACTTTGAGAGGGCATAAGAATTATGTCCGAGAGCTCGGCCAAGTGTTGCTAACAGGAAAAACTAAGGTGAACCCGTTCCCCTTGGTGACGGTGAGTGAGGGTGATCGTGGTAAGATCCAAACCCCTCACGATGACCCTCCTGTCGTAGAGATGAAGATAGAAAATTTGAAAGTACAGAGGATCCTTATAGACACCGGCAACTCGACTGACATTATTAGTGCTGATTGCTTGTCACGACTCAAATTTGATGAAAGAGACTTCCTTCCAGTCCATCATCCTATCATAGGTTTTGGAGGAGGAGTGATTCACCCAGTGGGGACAGTGTCGTTGCCTATCAGAGTTGGAGAGAAGGATCGATGTAGAACCATGTTCAAAAAATTCTTGGTTGTCAAGGACCTGACTGCGTATAATGTAATTCTGGGACGCCCCACCCTCAACTACATCAAGGCAGTCATTGTCACTCATCTGATGCTAATGAAGTTTGAGAGTGACGTTGGCCAGGTTAGTACCATCTATGGATATCAGCGGGTGGCCAGAGAATGCTACCTCACTACTTTAAGGCCCTCGTCTTTGAAGACGAGCGAGGCCGAGCCCATGGAAGTAGATGAGCCCAAAGAGGCCGGAGCAGAAAATGGTGGAACGTCCAAGATAAAAGAAGGAAAATTTCAGACGCACATTGCTTCCGCAAGGAAGCCGTCCGAGGACAAAGATGAGTTGTATGTTACTTTTGTATGGAAAACGGCAAGAGACTTGCCTAGTAAGAAAAGGAAGTTTGCCCAGATCAAGGAAGAACCAAGGTCTTCGGCTAAGGTTATGACGATCGCAAGCCTGACTCTGGATCATCCTAAGCCCGCTGAAGCCCCCATAAGCATTTGTTTGGATGATTCTCGTCCAGAAAGAACTTTGCAAATAGGAAAGCTCTAAAGCTTGAATTACAAGGGGGCTATTATCTTATTACTGAAAGAGTATCAAGATATTTTTTCTAATGGAGCCGATGAAATGCCACGGATTGACCCAGAAGTAGTTGTTCATAAGCTGAATATCGATCTGGCCAGAAAGCCTATCAGGCAGAAAAAGAGGCATTTAGGACTCGTCAGGAATCAGGCTGTTGATGAAGAAGTCAGAAAATTGCTGGAGGCCGGATTTATCAAGGAAACCCATTATCCAGACTGGGTTGCAAATGTGGTGATGGTTCCTAAGCCGAACGGAACCTGAAGGATGTGTGTTGACTGCACTGATCTGAACCAAGCATGCCCGAAGGATAGTTTTCCTCTGCCCAAGATAGACCGTCTGGTAGACTCTACGGCTGGGCATGCCCTGCTGAGCTTTTTGGACGCATATTCGGGATTTCATCAAATTCCCATGCTGCCTGAGGATCAAGATAAGACCTCCTTTATTACTGAAAAGGGGTTATATGGCTGGCTTATGATGCCCTTCAGCTTGAGGAATGCTCCATTAACTTTCCAAAGACTCATCAACCAAAATTTTGCACCTCAGCTGGGTCGCAATCTAGAATCTTATATTGATGATATGATCGTCAAGAGCCAGGAGGATCAGGATCATGTCGAAGATCTACGTGAAACTTTTGAAACCTTGCGTAAGTATAAACTGATGCTCAACCCAAAGAAGTGTGTTTTTGGGGTCTGGGCTGGAAAGTTTCTGGGGTTTTTGGTAGATCAGCATGGAATAGAGGCAAATCATGAAAATATCCAAGCTATACTTGATATGAAACTTTAAACAAAGATCAAGGAAGTACAACGGCTTACTGGTTGTCTGGCGGCTGTAGGACATTTTTTGTCCAAGTCTGGTGACAAGTGTCATCATTTCTTTGCAACTATAAAGAAGAAGGCAAAATTTCAATGGACATCTGAAGCAGACGAAGCTTTACAAGAAATTAAGAAGCATTTACAGCAGCTCCCTCATCTGATAAGCCCAGTGGTTGGAGAAAAGTTATTTGTCTATCTGGTTGTTTCTCTTGAAGCAGTCAGTGCACTGTTGTTAGTTAAAAGGGACGCTATACAAATCCCAGTGTACTTTGTGAGCCAGGTACTCAAAGATGCCGAAGGACGATACACTACCGTTGAGAAGTTTGGTCTAGCCTTAGTTGTGGCTAGCCGAAAGTTAAGGCCTTATTTTCTGGCTAATAGTATTGTGGTATATAGTGACCAGCTGCTGAAGCAAGTCTTAAAAAAGGTAGAAGCGGCTGGAAGGATGCTTAAGTGGGCCAATGAACTGAAAATATTTGACATCTCATTTGAGCCGAGGAAAGCGATTAAAGGGCAGGCTTTGGCGGATTTTATAGCAGAACTAACCCGACCAGTACTTGATCCAGTAAAAGACCCTTTTGAGGGCAGTCAATGTTGGAGGTTGATGGTTGATGGCTCGTCTACCGCACAGGGTAGTAAGGCAGGTCTTGTTTGCCAGTCGCCTGAAGGTGACAAATATGAATATGCCTTGCGTTTTAAATTCCCGGCCTCTAATAATAAAGCCGAATATGAAGCCTTATTAGCTAAAAATCGGATATGCCGAGCAGCTGGATCTAGGGAATTAGAGGCAAGGTCGGATTCTCTCCTGGTAGTTAGCCAGGTAAATGGGGATTATGAATGCAAGGAAGCCTCCATGGCCAAGTATGTTCATCTGGTGAAAGAAGAAATCAAGCAGCTAGACCGGTTCACCTTGGTACAATTACCTAGGTTTGAGAATCATCAAGCTGATGCATTATCAAAACTTGCTAGTTCGGCTTTAGGCGACGCTCAAGAACTGTATTCTGGGAAGTACAAGGGAAGAAGAGCATTGACCAGGAGGAAGTGATGTTTTTGAGTCGAAAGAATAATTGGATGGATCCTATACTTCACTACAAAATACCGGTCAATTACCAGAAGACCCTGCAGAGGCAAAATATGTTAAAGCTCGTGTAAGTGGTTCGAAGTTTGGGACGAAACTTTGTATAAGAAGTCTTACGATCGTCCGTTGTTGAAGTGTATTACCAAGGAGGACGGCCTGGAGGTACTCAAGGAGTTACATGAGGGCTCTTGTGCCTCACATATTGGTGGACAGACACTTGCTAAGAAAGCGCTCAGGATTGTTTATTTTTGGCCGACACTAAATGCGGACGCCATGGACTATGCAAGGAAATGTGACAACTGCCAGAAGCATGGTCATCTCTTCAAGAGACCGTCCAACTTTCTAACCCCTGTCCTGACCCCCTTGCCGTTTGCCAAATAGGGGATGGATATTCTAGGTCCTTTTCCTATGGTGGCCGGCCAGAAAAAATTTGTGATAGTGGTTGTGCATTACTTTTCAAAGTGGGTTGAAGGCGAAGCAGTTAGGGGCATAAAACAAATGATGTAAAGAGGTTTATCTGGAAAAATATCATAACAAGATTTGGGATGCCCCAGTCGATAGTTTTTGATAATGGTCCCCAGTTTGAGACCCCTAAGTTGAAAGATTGGCTCGCAGAAAGGGATATTAAATCTCACTTTGCTTCAGTTGCCCATCCACAGATGAACGGCCAGGTAGAGGCCTTCAACAAGATCATATCAGAAGGCATCAAGAAGAAGTTGTAGAATGCCAGGGGATTTTGGGTTGAAGAGCTTCAGCTAGTCCTTTGGTCCATCAGGACAATAGCCAAAAATTCAACAGGGGAAACACCCTTCATGCTAGTTTATGGAACAGAGGCTGTCCTGCCCATCGAAATTGAAGAACCTACCCACCGCGTCATGTTATATTCCGAAGAAACCAACTGGGCTACAATGCGTCTTGCTTTAGACAAGTTGCCGGAGGTCCGAGGTAATGCTCTTTTGAGGATGAAATTGTATAAGTTACGGATGGCAAGGGAATTCAACAAACGGGTAACCAGACGACCTCTCAAAATAGGGGATCTGGTTCTCCGAAAGATGGAGGCTGTCGGACGAGCGAAGGAGCTTGGCAAACTGACCCCAAATTAGGAGGGACCATATCTGTTGGTCGAAGAAGTTCGTAGCGGTATGTTTAAGCTACAAGATCTGGATGGGCGCCCAATACCACGAACCTGGAACTCTGACAATCTGAAGAAGTACGATGTCTAATCAAGTACAAAGTTTTTTTTCAAGTTGTAAATGAAGTTATACGACACAGAAAAATCTTTTAGAAATGTATTACATGTACCTTAGCCTAGGCTAAGCAAACTTCATATCAATACATATTCTAAATTCTGGTATGTGGTTCAACTTGTTAGATTATAGATGGGACAACTGTTAGCCTATAAATAATTTTATCTACGCTCAGCAAGGGGCATTTTATTATCCATAGCCATCTTGGGGCATTTTACCATTGATGGACGAAAGATGGTTATTAGCTAATAAACCTTAAAGGACCATTATGTAAGACATATATTGCTTCCTAAAGGAAAACGTCTGCAAAAACCATCACAAAATTTGTCTAAGAGATAGATGATGAACAAAGACTTCTTGATTAAAGGTCCCTACCTTAACAAGAAGCAACTAGTAGATCGTCTAAAACCAAGCTAACCAAAACTTTGAAAAGTAGGCGAATATTGCTTCCTAAAGGAAGTCAGCCAGAGAGACGTATTTCCTTAGTAAAGGAAATCCCCGTCATAACACCTAAAATTACTAAAAGGTGTTATTTCCTAAAGGAAACCGGCCAAAATGAGACGCCTTAGTAAAGAAGGTCTCATTAATCAGAAATGGCGTGGACTAGACACTCACCTTCATACGATGTCTTCGTCTGAGCATAGACAAACAGGTATCCTAAGAAGGGAGGCATACAGTACCAGTCCAGCAAAGAAAGAATAATTCTTAGACGTCTTTCTTGAACATTACATTGGTACTTAACCAATATTTAGTTCAAAAAGGAAAACGTCCAAAGGATTAATCCTCAGACGCCTTCCTTTGAACATTACATTGGTACTTAACCAATATTTAGTTCAAAAAGGAATACGTCCAAAGAATGATCCTTAGACGCCTTCCTTTGAACATTACATTGGTACTTAACCAATATTTAGCTCAAAAAGGAAAATGTCCAAAGGATTAATCCTTGGACGTCTTCCTTTGAACATTACATTGGTACTTAACCAATATTTAGTTCAAAAAGGAATACGTCCAAAGAATAATCCTTAGACGCCTTCCTTTGAACATTACATTGGTACTTAACCAATATTTAGTTCAAAAAGGAAAACGTCCAAAGAATAATCCTTAGACGCCCTCCTTGGACATTACATTGGTACTTAACCAATATTTAGTTAAAAAAATAAAACGTCCAAAGAATAATCCTTACACGCCTTCCTTTGAACATTACATTGGTACTGAACCAATATTTAGTTCAAAAAGGAATACGTCCAAAGAATAATCCTTAGACGCCTTCCTTTGAACATTACATTGGTACTTAACTAATACTCAGTTCAAAAAGGAAAACGTCCAAAGGTTGAATCTTGGACGCCTTCCTCATCATGTTGACAAGATTGCGGATTCAACAACTTGGTTATTTTCTAATAAAGCAGGAATAAATTAGAGTAGGGGCAAGAAGAAAAGAGTTGTAAACTTCCACTATATATTAATATTACTTCTGGACTAGCTTAGATTGCTGAAGTACAAAGCAGGCTTACAAGTTTATCATTCAAGTCTAGAACTAAAAAGCTACTTCTGGACGAGCTTGGACTGCTGAAGTACAAAGCAGGCTTACAAGTTTATCATTCAAGTTTAGAACTAAAAAGCTACTTCTGGACGAGCTTGGACTGCTAAAGTACAAAACAAGTTTACAAGATCGTCATTCCAGTCTGGAACTAAGCATGGACGATCTACCAAAATACTATGCAAAAGCATTGGGATTTAATCATAATCTTAATGAAGTACAAAAAAAATACTTAGACAAAATTACAAAAGATGGCAGTAAGAGGAGCGTCCTGATCTGGTTGTGGGCCAAGACTCTGATAGCAGTTGCGTACTTCTTCAACTTGTCAAGCTGAGCCTGAATATCTTTCCTGCCCTCTTCGCTGTCGTACTTCTTAGAGAACCTGGTGAAAGCTTTTTTCTTAGACTTGCACCAGTTACTCATCATGAGCAGGTTCCATGTTCTTCTCTGTGTCCGCAGGCATCTCCAAGTTGTCATCAGCCGTGGCATCAAGCTCTATGCATTCCTCCTCGTCGGAATCTATAAATAATGGGGTTTTCTCCTTGTGCAGCCGGGCCTTAGAGCATTCCTCTTGTAACAGAAGCGTTCTCTCAAACCGGGGCACCTCTTCTGGGTCGGCCAGCATATCAAAGGCTTTGAGGGCCCATTCTTTAGCCTGGTTTTCGGCATCGAAAAAGCTTTTGACGGCCTCCTCAAAGTCACGCTCCCTTAAGCGCTTCTGACGAGCCACCTTAGCTGTAAGCCCCACAATGGACTGATGAAATAAGGCCGCAGTAATGAGGGCCGCCCTCTTTTCCTCCTCGATGGGCTGAGTGGCGGTGTCATTCTGATCCTCAGCCGATCAGGCTACCCAAGCTCTTCACCAGGCGCTTGTTCAAATTGTCCATATCAGCCGCCTGTTTCTCCATGGCCCTCACTCTCTGAGCATGCTCCAAGTTCAAAGTCTCCATCTCCAACATGGCCTTGTCCCCGGCATTAGTTACCTTAGGTACTAGCTGCCTATTCTCTCTTCGGTACTGATGAAGTCCTCGGCCATCAGAGAACGGGCAAAAGCCTAAAAATTAAGGACAAGTTAGACGACAGAAGAACAAACAAGATATGTTTAAGTATATAATGAAGGTAGTAAATAACACTTACTTCAGCAGTCAGCTGAGTTATATAACCCACATGGCCGGCAGCAGCTCCTCTCAAGCCCTTGACATAAGCCTCAGGGAAAGCGTCAAAAACTTCACGCTTCACCAGTTCCCTTTCCATTTTGGAGTACTTAGCAAAGGAGGGAAAAGGCTCGTCAGGGTAATCCTCGTCCTCAGGGCCTTCGGCCATAGGCTCTTTTCCCTTTTTTGTAACGAAGTGAGGATTAGACATAGGGACAGGAGGAACAATTGTTCGTGTGTTGGACGAGCTCTGTGACCGTCCACCGATTCTCAGTGTTCTGACCACGTTTGGATAATAGGACTCACCAGAAGACAGAGACCTACCACGGTAGGCCGCAGGCATTTGATTTTCTAGCCGAGCTACAACTCTATTGTAAGCTGAGACTTGGGGGGTTGCCGCGTCCGGGTCCCCCGCTTCAACAAGTTCAGGTTTATCAACCGCGTCCGGCTGAGTTCTAAAATCAGCTAAGGGGAGAATCCCCCCCTCGTTTGGAACAGAAGGGGTGTAGAAAACCTCCACCACATTATCCTTACCTCCGTCTGAAAGACGAGGTACTCTGGCAGCCAATTGGCTGACAGGGGTAGCTTTCAAGGCCTGCGACATACCAGACGTTTTAGTCTTTTTCTTGAAAGTACTCTTGCTCTTTTTGGCCGGGGACTTCTCCTCGGCAGGAGTTGGTGCAGCTCTTTTCCTAGCCACCGGCACTGTGCTCGCAGGCTTAGACGAGGCCTTGTCCGCAGCCTTGGCAGTGGGAGCCTTTGTCTATATAAAAAAATAAATAAAAGATGGTTAGTTCACTTTGCTTGCAAAAGGAAAGCGTCCAAAGTATCGAAATCTGGACATCTTTCCTATTTAGTTCCACTATAAATACCCAAAGTGATTCGTTAAGGAAAACGTCCAAGGTTTGGAATCCAGGACGCTTTCCTGTTCTGAACAACTTGGGCACAAGAAGACTCAAACTGATTTATTAAGGAAAACGTCCAAGGTTTGGAAGCGTGGACGCTTTCCTATTTTGAATAGTTTGGGCATGATTCATTAAGGAAAACGTCCAAGGTTTGGAAGCCTGGACGCTTTCCTATCTTGAACAATTTGTTCATAAACACAAACCGATTCATTAAGGAAAACGTCCAAGGTTTGGAAGCCTGGACGGTTTCCTATCTTGAACAGTTTGGACTGAGTTAGAAATCCTTATTGGAAGACGTCCAAGGTAAAATGATTGGACGCCTTCCTTCTTTGAAAGATGGGAACATTAAACAAAATAAGTAGTTACTCTTCAAGGAAGGACGTCCAAGATCCAGGATCTGGACGTTTTCCTTTTACAAGCAACCTTTGGTTGAAAATTTTAAAAGAAATGAGGGAAGGTCGTCTTGCCAGGGTGGCACCCCATTTCTCAGCAGGCTTCTTGGCCGCCTCCATACGCAACTTATGGGCAAAGCGAGCAGAGTCCATTTCTCCTCTTTGGGAGGAAGATAGAAGTGATCTGGCTTCCTCTGACGGACAAAAGACAAATACAAGTGAGACAAAGACATAATATTGGGACAGAGGAAAATTGTAAGAACTGGATTACCTTTATCCTCGCCTAACCAAAGACCGGAGGCCACTAAAAATTTGCTCCTATAAAATCTGTCTTTGAAGGGTATCCAGCCGGCAGGGCCTTTGATGGTTGGACAACCCTCCTTTTTGTATTGTACCACTTTGAAGTGGTCAACCACCAGGTCGTCATATTTATTCTCCCGGCCCAGAAGGGGAGCTCCGCGTCCAGTGTTGGTAACCGCACGACTACGGTACCAATAACGTTTGGTTGTCTCTTCGTCAAGGGCCTGGAGATAAAGGAAGTGGGACTTCCAGCTATGCATCTTTGACGATTTATCCCAAGCTGTCATAAACCCAGTCCGGTTACATATACTAAACTAAGATCCGTCAACCATCTTCAGCATCTTGGACAGATAGTGCATGTGAGTGAAAGCGGCCAAGGACAGGGGATAACCTTTAAGCTCATAGGTAGCTATAAAGGTTAAGACATTGTGCAAGGCATTGGGAGCCAGTTGACTTTGGCCGAGGTTATAGTAACACAATATCTCTTCTATAAAAGGATGAAGAGGAAACCTAAGGCCAGAATCTGAGGCCAGCTTATAAACAGGAAATTGGCCGCGTCTGACATTAAAAATAGTGTTTCCCTTAGAGGGAATGACAAACTCATAGTCAGTTATGGGAATGGCCGCCCATAGATGTTGGGGATCAGATCCAAGCTTCCTTAGCCAAGCCCTATCCATTTTTATTGACCTAGGGTCAGCTAAGTCTCCTAAGGACATCCGTATTTCAGACGGAGTGGGTGAAGTATTGCTCTTGTCCTCACTATCTCCCTCTGCTTCCTCTACATCTTCCTCTGGGGCCTCGTCCTCAGCCTCCATCTCATCATCATCTTCATACATGACGCCTTCGTCATCTCCTGCAAGCTCTTCGTCATCAACACCATCATATATGGGTATGTTTTCTCTTTGAACTCCTGATGGGCCTGCCGTGGATGGTTCTGGGTTAGAGAAAGGTTGAGGTTATACGTCTCGTAAGTCATCGTCTCCATGAGGAGATCATCCAGGACTCTTAGTAGGAACCCTTTTTGGGCCTCGACCAGTTGATTCCTCCATCTCAGAGCTAGAAGCTGGGAGGATTAGCTGGCGTCTTAAACGAGAAGTCTGCTTGACGCGCGCCAGAATACCCTGCACAGGTCGAGACTGGGACGTCGGACAAGGTTGATGGGTATAAATATACACAAAGGGACCGCCTAAAAATGGTCCCACTCTAGAAGAACTCGGGGATATTTGGAGTTTATTTCTAGGGCCTAGACTCTCTCTCGGATGGCCAAGGGTGTTCGACGAGGATGAGGATTTCTTTATTTAAAAGAATAAATGAAAAAAAATAAGTATGGAGGGAGGAAAGATACCTGACAAGCACTAACAGGTTGGCTGGAGACAGTCGAGCGGTTGAACAGAGCAATTCCTCGGACAACTTGTATACTCTCTCTCTAAAAACGCCTCTCTCTAAAAACTTCTCTCTAAAATCTCTCTCTAAAACCCTCTCAAAACTCTGAAAAATCAAATGAGGAAATGAGGGGGAGGAGGAGTATTTATAGAGAGGTAAAAACCTCTCTCCTCCCACAGTAAAAGTGACACGTGTCACACTGTGGGAGGGGCATGTCAAAATCCAACATTACCTGATTGGTCCTTTCCTTTAGTACATTTAAACTTACTTCAGTCAAAATAGAATTATTATTACTGATAAAAGGAAATATATCAGTATTGGATTCAGATAAATTCCCTTTTAGGGGCAAATGTTGTGGGGTAAATTAGAGCTACCCTGTCCACGTGGCATAATCTTATATGTCAATCAATAGAGCTACCCTGTGCGCTGTCCCCCACTACTTCCGTTGTTCTTCGTGTTTATATGTCAATCAATTCGACAGATATATAAGTTGATGAGAACCTTGTGTCGCTTTCTTCATAGAAATTAATGGGTTTCATATTTAAGCTATATTGTTTAATTATTTTCGACGTAGATGTACATGTTTTTATTATTGACGGAACGATGAATTGAATAGGTGGAACTTAAATTGTATTGTACGATGACATTTAAGCAATAAATGTGCTCCTGTGTTGAAATTTAGAGAACTATTGATGTGGCGACTTTGAAAGTACTTTTCTTTTTTGGAAGACCGGGGGTAGTAGGAATGGTAATATAAAAACACAAACAAGGCAGGTCGTAAGTGTTGTGGGGTAAATTAGAGTTACCCTGTCCATGTGGCATAATCTTAAAGGCCACGTGGCGCTTATATAAGGAATGAATAGAAAGGCATAAATCCCTTTCAAGGAATATTCTGCCAACTTCCAAAAGCCTTTTTAATGTTTATGAGAGAATAATCAGACCCTAATCCCAAGAAAAGGAGGACACTGATTGGACAAGGCCATGCAACCATTAGAAGGCTGACACGTGGCACACTCTGATTGCTCAGCCAATCAGAGGCCATAAAGGTAGGTTGGCACCTATTTCAGACCAAATGCTATAAATAGTCCAGAATTTCAGGTGAAAAGGTAAGTGATTTGAATGCTCTAAACTCATTCTGCCAAAATATTTACTCACTTTCTATTTCCTTTTTCCTTAATCTGAAACTGACTTAAGCATCGGAGAGGGAATCATCTCCTAAACCTCTGGGTTGGTTCCCCTTTTTTGCAGGATCAGGAACGGAGCACCATCTCTACACAAGGCTCCCAGATTTATCAACCCTACACTTGTCCATCATCCAGGAGTATTTCAGTTTACGAAAAGTTGTAAAGAACAGTAAGAGCATGGGAAATCAATAAATATAGCAACAAATAATAAACAAAGTTGAGTACTTTACGCAGTTTTGTAGACAGAACTTGAAGGTGATAGCTTTTAATGGGTGCAAGACTCAAGTAGGCATGAAGGTACTAAGGGACCAAACCCTTATCTATCATGACGATTGTAGCCTCTTGGAATGTTCGGGGGATGAATGACCCTTTAAAATAATAGATATTTTGAATTTCTAGCATGATCACATGATTTCAATTGGTGCTCTTATTGAGATTAGGGTGAGAGGTAATGTGGCAAAGATTCAAAAGAAGTTGGGCAATAAGTGGAAATGGGTGTGGAATTTTGAATATTACCCTAGATGAAGGATGTGGTTAGGATGGTGACATAATAAAGTAAAGTTGAATGTAATTGTTACTGATATTTGTAATAGGGAAAATTGTTTCTAATAATACAACCTTTTGACGATTCTCAAATAATAAGGCAACATTTTTTATTATTCTAGAATAAAGCAACCCTCATTTATTTTAAGTAGGTCAAGTTGACCGATTACCTAAACAAATGATAATTTTTATTTAAAACTTTTAATTCTAATTAATAATATTAAAATAAAATTTAAAAATAAAAAATAAACCTACCCCACCCAATGCTACCTCCTCCCTCCTCCCCTTCCCACCCCTATGCCACCAACCTAGCCAACCAAAAGACCACCGAAATCGACCTATTCCCACCCCCCCCCCCAAATCATCGAAACCACCTCCACACGCCTTCCCAACCGCCGAACCAACACTACACCCCTTTCTTACCAGCGAAAGCTTCTAACATTTGCCTTCCCCACTACGAGACCACCGTAAGCCACAAACTCCACTCGAACAAAAACCTTCAACACCGCATCCCAACCCCAATCAAAGCTCGTTTGTTCTGCAGGAACTCTTTATTTACTTGGAATCAACTTCCTCCGTTAGATGCTCAAGTTGTTGCGTTGGTTAGGTTTAAGGCGGGAGGGTGGAGATGTGGCAGTGGTGTCCTGGAGGGTGGGAGTGATATTTTGGGTGTGCGGTGGTGGATGTTGTGTGAAGGTGAGTTTTCGGGTGGGTTAGGGTGGGTTTTTTGAGGAGTGACTAGGAATTGGTGGTGGTTTGGTGGATTTTGAGGAGGTTTTGGAGGGTGTGGGTGTGTGGCAGTGGGTAGGGAGGGGGTTGGTGGAGGGGAAGAGGAAGAGGAAGAGGAAGAGGAAGAGGAAGGGGATGACTGGATGAGGAAGATGGTGGGTGGGGTCTGGGGTGGGTATTTAATCTTTGTATGTTTTTTTGCAAAATAATTTTTATTTAATTTTTAAAAGAATTATTTTATGAGATCCAATTATTAAGCAATACATGTCCCATTTCACCTTATATTTAAGTTATAACCGGTTTTGACCTACTTAAAAAGATGGAGTACAAAGGTTGCTTTTTTCTAAAATAATAAAAAAAGTTGCTTTATTATTTGCGAATCGTCAAAAGGTTGCATTATCAGAAGCAATATTGCTTTTGTAAATAACTGATATTGTGGCTTTCAAAATGACTAGTTTCTAAGCGCGCGCTGTGCGCTGTCCCCCACTACTTCCGTTGTTCTTCGTGTTTATATGTCAATCAATTCGACAGATATATAAGTTGATGAGAACCTTGCGTCGCTTTCTTCATAGAAATTAATGTGTTTAAGATCTAAGCTATATTGTTTAATTATTTTTGACGTAGGTGTACATGTTTTTATTATTGATGGAATGATGAATTGAATAGGTGGAACTTAAATCGTGTTGTATAATGACATTTAAGCTATAAATGTGCTACTATATTGAAATTTAGAGAACTATTCATGTGGAGACTTTGAAAGTACTTTTCTTCTTTGGAAGACCAGGGGTAGTAGGAATGGTAATAAAAACACAAACAAGGCAGGTCGTAAGACCATAGGAAATCTACAAATATAACAGCAAATAATAAACAAAGTTGAGTACTTTACGCAATTTTGTAGTCATGAACTTATGCTTGCTGTTTCTGCATCTTTATATTTGGACAAGTTCGACATAAATAAAGTGGAAGTGAACTTTTTAACTTTTTTAATCATATTGTACGATCACATTTGAATTACAAATGCTTGTAAGTGTATGATTTAAATCAAATTTTTGTTAACTATGCATGTGGTTATTACAAACCTTTTTAATTTTTCAGAAGGTCTGAGAGGTTAACAAGAAATAGCTAGCTTGTAAGACCTTGGAAAATTTATAGATATAGTATCATATCATAAACAAATTCTCATATTCTACACCAAAGATTAACGTACTTTTAGAGCGCTTTGATCTTCGGTTCTTATTCTTCTGAGCCATAGTGTACAAAGCTGGTTATGTCGATCCGATAACCTTGGATTCTGTAATCAGGATATTGGTGTGGCTAATAGTAGTTACTATGCTGCTACGTATTACACAATTTAATTGTACAAACTGAAATGGGAACATGGTGCAACCAACTTATTCGAGCAAAAAAAAAGTACAACACCATAGCTGAACTTTCAAAGCAACCAACGAACAAAATCCTAGCTTATTAAATCCTCGGTATGCAGGCAATCTTTAAAATCAATTGAATCAGACAGGATAAACAGGGGACACTAGCCAGGGAGCAAGGAACGAACACATGATACAAACTCATCTAAATTTAGCATTTACATGCACTTCACCTTGGTGCTTCACACAAGAGTATATGGAAATTGTAACTGCCTGAATTTTCGAGTTGTTATAATTAAAGGTTTATTTTTTATTAGTTTCATTATACCATTGAATGTTATCTATCTGGAGGAAATTGAGTTTAATATTATGAAATGATTCTATAATATTTATTGACTCAATTATTATACGTATCTTCGTTTTATAAAAAAAATGTGCTTGCGAAAGTATTTGCTAATGTTATTGTCGTATTTTAACTCAATTATCGATTTTTAATTGGAAAAGCAAAAGGGAAAAACCCTCGTCTTTATCTTTTGTCTTCTTTGTGGCATTTAGATAGTTCTTCTTACTCCACCTCTTCCTTCGTGGCTTATGGAGATGAATCTAACACAAATCACTCTTCCGAGTCTTCAAATTAAGAAAGCCAGATCATTTCCTTTCTTCTTCTTCGTGTCTTGCTATGAACAACCAACAAATTTGAGTTGTCAAATTCCGAGCAAAATTTATCCAAGTTTTCATGCAATTTAAGCGAAGAAACTCTTGTTTCATTCTCTTATGATTCATGGAACAAACTGGGTAAGAACGATCCCAATTCAAATATCTCTCACATGCTTGTTTTCTCCAATTAAGATATGTATTTTGATTTTGCTGAACTTCGATTCTAAACTCGGCGGGTTTGTTTAGCTTGTGCTTTTGTTTTCCCTCTGTTGTTGTCGTTCTCGCAACCGTCATCTTTGTTTTCCCCTCTTCTGCTTTCATTTTCTTTCCCCTATCTCAGGTTTCAGTCAGCAGGCCGGTGGTTCGTCGGCCACTTGTGATGTTAGGAAGAGAGAAGAGATGTGTTTAAGAGAATAACGTTGTGTGTAATTCATAAACAAGTACACGACTATATCGCTTAAGAAATCCCTAAGCCAACTAAAATTTTTAAACACAAGCTAGGAAACATATACAAAAGAATATCTAAAAGATATTAACCACCTAAAAGATAATAACAGAATCATAAAATATATGAACAATATTTCTGTAGTAGCCCCCCTAAAGTTGGAGCATGAAGATCTCTAATGCCCAACTTGCGCAGAGGAAACGAAACTGAGGACGCCCGAGAGCTTTTGTAAGTATGTCAGCTAACTAATGACCGGTGGGAACATAACAAGTGGACAAATTGTTAGCTAATAACTCTTCTCTGACATAGTGACAATCAGCCTCAATATTCTACGTATGATCATGAAAAACGGGATTCTTGACAATATGAAGGGCCGATTGCCTATCACAAAACAAATGCATGGGAATAGAATGGAGCACACCAAGAGAGGATAACAAATACTTTAACCACTTCAACTCACAAGTAGTAACCGCCGTAGAGCGATACTCTACTTCGGCAGAAACCGAGAAACCGTTGATTGTTTCTTGGTTTTCCAAGAAATCAAACTAAGAAAAACCAAAAACAGACAACGAACGTGGTGTCGAAGGACAAGAAACCCAATCTCTATCACAAGAAGCCGAACGACATAGATCATTGCGAGAATGAAGAAGAATACCTTTCCCTAGACTCCCTTTAGTATAATGTAAGACACGAAAAGCAGTGTCCTAGTGAGGATTCATAGGAGTGCTTAAGAAATGAGCAAGAGTATGAACCGCATAACTGAGTTCCGGTTGAGTCACAGAAATATACACAAGACGACCAACTAACCGACGATAACGATCAGGATCCAGCATTGGCGCATCAGTAACCATGGCCAAGCGATGATTTTGCTCCATCGGTGTATCCACGGGCTTACAACCCAACATGTTAGACTCACTCAAAACATCCAACGCATACTTACACTGAGTAAGAAAAATCCCCTCGGAACTCCGAGCAACCTCAATACCAAGAAAATATTTAAGGACACCAAGATCTTTCATATCAAAATGCAAACTAAAATATTGTTTAAAACGTAAAACAACATCTGTAGACGAACCAACAATGATAAGATCATCCACATACACCAAAACATGAAGGGAAATCGTTCCCTTAGTAGTGAAAAACAGAGAATAATCATAAGAACGTTTGAAACCATATGCAAGCAAGGCATTAGACAATTTAGCAAACCATTGGCGTGGTCCTGCTTTCAACCATAGAGAGACTTGCGGAAACGGACAACCTTATGAGGAGAAGAACATTAATACCTAGGAGGAAGAGTCATATATAACTCTTCTTCTAAATCACCGTGAAGAAAGGCATTATGAACATCTGTAGACGAACGGTGCCCATTTTTGCAACTAGGGCAAACATTTAATTATAATCGATCCCGGCAACTTGCCAATTTCCATGAACAACCAAACGACCCTTAAGTCGTTCTACAACACCATCACTTTTATATTTTATTTTGTAGACCCAACCACTACTAATAGCACATTTTCCAATAGGCAAATCTTCTAAGGTCCACGTGCCATTACGCTCTAGAGCACTGATCTCTTCCTACAAAGCTTTACACAACCTGGCATCTAACACCGCTTCTCGATAACTCTTTGGTTCACCACCTTTAGTAACTTCAACAAGAAACCATCGATGTTATGCAGAAAATTTATTATAATCAACCCAACAAGCTATGTCAAAAGGCTTACCAAACAAACCAGAAGAAGACGGAAGAGCAGTCTTTGTGGGGGGGGGGGTCTGTTTTATCTTGAACAAGAGTTGTATAAGTAACAGAATTCTTCAGCTAGACATAAGTAGTTTTAACACGATGGCCACAACCTAATATATCACTAGTCGGAACAACATACGTATCACATTCAACGGTACCAATACGAACTGAAGACGGTGTCCGAACAAAGGACGAAGGCTTCCTAGCAGCACTATGCAGATCAGACGCACACTGCCTAGCAGCACTATGCGGATCAGACGTACGCTAGCCTACAGCACGAAGGGAAGTGTTGTGCAGGCCGTTGTGCATAGTCTACCCAGCGGAACTAGCACCAGTAAATGCGAACTAATGTGTATGGCTCAGCAACTGCAACAACAACAGGCATAGGAACATGAGCAACGTCAAACACTTCACCATCAACATCATCCCAAACAAAGGATTGATTTAAGTATGCATTCCATTGAGCATGAGCATTAGTAGACATCAATTCATAGTAGGGAAAGGAATAGTCAAAAAATTGCACATCTCTACTAATAAAAAAAATCACATGTCTCTAAATCGAACAAGTGCCACCCTTTTTTACCGAAAGGGTAATCAACAAAGATACACCGTCTTGACTTTGAGTCAAACTTATCTTTACGATTTCTATTACTAGCATAAGCTAAACACCCAAAAACTCGAACATCCATATAAGAAGGAGCACGACCATAAAGACATTCAAAAAGGAGTTTTTCCATTTAGGAGAGGAGTATGAGTCAAATTAATAAGATTAGCAGCGGTCTTGGCACATTCCCCCCTAAAAGACTTAGGCAACCGTGCTTGAAACCGAAGAGCACGAGCCACATTAAGGAGGTGACGGTTTTTACGTGTAACTCTAACATTTTGTTGAACGGGATCTACACAACCACTTTGATGTATCATCCCTTTTTCGGCAAAAATCCGATGTAAACACAAAAATTCTTGCCCATTATCACTACACAAGACTTTAATATTCCTACTAAATTGTGTAGAAACCATAGCATGGACGTCTTTAATAAGTGGAGGAACCTCATGTTTACTTGTCATAAGATAAATCCAAGTAGCGCGAGAAAAATCATCTACAATGGTAAGAAAATAACAAGCACCACAACTAGCTAGAGTTTTATTAGGCCCCCAAATATCACATTTTGTATAAGTACAAAAATTTCTGCAGCTTTATTATGACTTAAGGAAAAAGAGTAACGGGGATGTTTTCCCATAAAGCAAATAGAACATCTAATTCACATTGTGAAGAACAAGAACCGTCTAAACCGGGCAAACTAGAAATAACTTTAACAGGCGGATGCCTAAACGACGATGCCAAAGAAGACTCAGAGTATCCAATATGACCACTTTATTTGCTGCAGACAACGAACTTTGGATAGGCTTGGAATAATAGACCCCATTAGACCAAACTCCAGCTCCAATCAGGCTCGTCAATGTAAGATCACGTATTAAACACGACTTGTTAGTGAAGAGAACAACTAATTTTACTGATCAACTAACTGAGTAACGGACAACAGGCTACAAGTAAGAGCCGGAACGTAAAGAACATTTTTTAAATGAAAACCATCTGACAGAGCAACCGTCCCTTCTTGGGTAGCCATGGTACTTTTACGAGAAGAAACATTACGTAATTCAATAAATGCATCAATATTACCGGACATATGGTTAGATCAATCAACTAATCAAAAGTGTTGTACATACCACTGAGTTTTTCGGAAGAAGAAGACATATTAGCACCTTGAAGAGCACCTATTAGCTGCTGTCATTGCGCATCAGTGAGCATGGGTGTGCTAGAACGATCAGAATCGGTGACAGATTCGGATGCCCGTGTGATGCTGCATGCATTGTCAGCAAATTGCGAGCCTCCACGAGCATTAGTACGACCACGACCACCCCTGACATTGTGTCCTATATGCCCACGACCAACAAGCCAACCCACAAGCTCGTAACACTGCTCTTTAAGATGGCCTTTGCGACCACAGTGACTGCACAACCTATCGTCGCCCAACACGGACGAACTAGAGGAAAGAACAGGGAATGATGCTACGTTAAACCCAATAACATCCACAAGAGAATGCTCATGACATTCCGAAAGAAGTTGATTGCGTTTATCTGAAATTATTTTAGCATACGCAACGTTAAAAGAAGGAAGTGGATCCTGCTAAAGCATTCGCAAACAAGAAACCAAAGTGCCAAATTTATTGGCATCCAAACCCAAACAAAACTGATGCAAGTGCTCAGTTTCTTGAATGCGATTATACTCAGAGGCAGCAGAACATGTGCAAACAAGCATTTTATAGTAAGACATTAACTCATCTTTCAATTGACGTAATTCACCAAAGTATATAGCAACAGAACAACCCTTTTACTGACAATCCCGAATTTGGTTTTTGAATTCCAAAATACAAGGACCATTACCAAGCGAATCACGATCAAGTAAATCATCCCAAAGAGACTTACCATTTTCAGGAAATCGTATTCTAGAACGAATAGACACATCTAATGTATTAAAATCAAAGCAACAAGAAAATAATTAACAATACCCCATTGAGAGTAGTCAGGAGATTTTGAATCTGGTACCATGATAGTCCCGTCAGTGAAACCCAATTTGTTCTTAGCACGCAAATTATTTCGAAGAGAATGCGACCAAGCTTCATAATTGTCCCCCTTTAAGAAGAATGGGACTGATGACGGCCCCTATACCTTCACTATGATGTAGGTAAAATTCAGTGAAAGGTTCATACCTAGGGCCCTTTGAATCAGACTCAGAATCGCATGCCATAAAGGAAGTAGACAGCGGAAGACGTGATATTTCCTCTTGAGCTTGTGTTTACATTGTTTATTGAATTGATTTCGAGTCATTTTGTTAAAGTTAAAGAGTATGTCTACTACTAGAGTCGACTTGGCTAGGATGAGCGTCATTTAACCTTCTTCAACACATGAGAGTGTGAGTGGGAAGGGCGTTTATGGTGGGGTTGGTGAGTGCTGGTATCATCTATTTATATAGAGTTTTTCCCCTTATTTATGAGCTAAATCGTGCGTCAATGGAGCTCTTCGGAGCTATTTTATACTACCTCCGTTCGAAGTGTATTGCAACCTTTACCTTATTTGGCAATTTTATATTAATTGCAACCTTTCTATTTTAATCACCAAAAAGATCACATGTGCAACCTTTCTCTCTCTTCATTACTTATTATCACATGATGCAAGTGGGAAAGATGGCCCACTTTTTTGCTTTTCTTAATAAATGTGTCAACCCCCTATGTTGCAATACACTTGGACCTGAGGTAGTACTAATTATCATATATAGTCGTGGTTTTGTGTTTTAGTGTTGAATTGCAGGTTTTAGGCAGTTTTCTCCTTATTTCCGAGCCATTTGGAAGCAACCACGACTTTAGAGTTGTTATGAGGCACGTAGAAGTCATCACGGGCATTATAAATGAATATAGAGGTCCCGAGACCTCTAACCTTGAAGATTTAGTGCCAAAACGTTCATGAAACAAGCTAATGGAGTTGACCAGTACTTGGATCGGGTAAAATATGGCCCGATCGGGCGACGATTTATTGCATCAGGTGTGGGACTCTCGGGCCCGATCAGGCAGCCTTGCCCGACCCAATTTGGTGAGAGACCCCAATGTTTGTTGTTGCTTGTTCGCCATAGAGGAAGTAGATCTGGGCCAGGATTAAGCCCAGCCTGATCGGGTGCTCTTTGCATGATGACATCGAGTGGGCTTCAAGCCCCTATCTCAATGTTAATGTTGATGTATACGCTAAGATCGAAGTGTTGGGCCTTTTGTGTTGTGGCCCGATCGGGCAGAGGTTGCCCGAAGGCATCGGGTGCAACCCACTCTAAGTTGCTGTTGCTGCTTTGTTTGTAAAGAAGATTTGATGATTGATCCATTTTTTGTGTGGGCCCGATCTGGTGGCCCATTGCCCGATCGGGTACCGGGCTCGCGGATCCGAAATTCTATCTTATTGTATTCGGTTTTAATTAGACTTAGAGGTTATTATAAATAGCTAAACTTCATTATTTTAGAGACACCTTTTATTTTATTTTATTTCCATTGTACTTAGTTTAGTTTTTAGAGAACTTTTCTTAGTTTAAACACATTAGATTAGTTAAAGAGGTGATTGAACCTCGGATTTATTTCAATAAGGGTTATTGCTTTCCGTCAAATGGTACTTTTCTTTACTCTTAATCTCTTTAATTACTTTTTGATTGCTTAGTTTAATTATTGATTTGATTCATGATGTTAGGATTAGGGTTCTATATTAGTTTTATTATTGTTCATTTGATTATGTCTGAGTAGTCTAATTTCTTGGGTTTTGGGGAGGAAAGCCATGTTTATACCATGAATTAATTTTGAACTGCTACTAGTTTGTAGGGATAGATTAGATTGGTTATGATGTGATTTGTTCTTAACGAGTAATTAATGTTATTGCGCAGTTTTATTGATTGTTTGTGGTTAATATTTGTTTGCACCGACCCGTCCTACTTCTAGAGGCCTAGTACACATCTGTAATTCTGATTATGTTAGTGAACATGCGGCATATGTTAAATTATGAGCGTTGAATCTTAACCATAGCTTGACACGTGCTCTAATATATCGATTCTTAACCTAAGTTCTGATAGTTGTTTGATCCCTTGAGTGGTATAAGCATGGTGGATCGAACTAATTCCATAGACCTTTAATTCATAGTTTAATTCCTATTCTTATGTTGCTTTCTTTAGTCTAAATAGTAGTTCAGCTGATTTCAATCTGATCTTATCTGAAGTAGCTGTTTAGCTGAATATCAACTTAGAAACTTTGTCTCTCTGTGGATTCGACCCTACTTCCCTTGACTATCATTGTTAGAGGACTTAGGATTATCTTTGATTAGGTGAAATGACTTTAGCTTGTCAAATTTTGGCGTCGTTGCCGGTGAGACGTCTTTTTTTCTAAGTTCTTATTTGGTTATTTGGTCTATTTCTATGTGCCGCATTGGAACTTCATTGTTCCAATCGAGGTACATTTTACTGCTTCTTTTTGTTTCTTTTGTATGCCCAGGTCTCAAAAAAACGGTTCCCCTATCCCATCGGATCCCAATCTTACAAAGAGAATCAGGCAGCCTGGAAAGAAATTTCAGAGAGAAAAGCAGTATGTTCAGCTGAACAACTCTAAAGCAGACACTTCAAGTTCAGCTATGGCCAATCATTGAATTCAAATGGGGTGCCTAATCCTGACGGTATTCCCACTGGCCAACCAATGCGCACCATCGCCGCTAACAATTTCGAGATTAAGCTCGGACTCATCGGTATGGTTCAACAAAATCAGTTTGGTGGGCATCCCACTGAAGATCCCGTCAATCATTTGTAGTGATTTCAACAACTCTGCCGAACTGTAAAGCATCAAGGAGTCACACCTGAGCAATTGAAGGTCATTTGATTCATTTTCACTCCGAGATAGAGCTTAGAATTGGTTCAACGACATCAAAGTGTCTGAATGGTTAGAGATTTCTGCTGCGTTCCTAAAGAAGTATTATCCACCTACAAAGACAGGAGAAAATAGAAACAAACTAGCCACTTTTTACCAAGAGCCTGATGAAATACTTCGCGAAGCGTGGGCTAGGTTTAGAGACCTGCAGAGAGAATGCCCACATTTTACAACATGGACAAATGGTTCATGACGAAGACATTCGGGAAGCGTGGGCTAGGTGAGACTTGCAGATAGAGTGTCCACATCACAACATGGACAAATGGTTCTTAACGCAGAGGAGTATTGTTGACTCGTCTGCGGGAGGAGTTTTTCTAGATAAGAAAGTGGATGTAGGCTATGATTTCCCGTCAAACCTTGCAGCCAATGATCATTCCACTTCTTGCAACCTCACAAAGAAGGTATTGGAGGTAGACGTTTTATTGCATTGCTGACTTCGCAAATGGCGAAACTGAACAAGAAGATTGACACCATGAGATCCTCTACCTCGCCACCCCCTCCTTTGAGCATTAATGTTATGTCCGTTGTTGCACCCATTACCTTATCTTACTGCGAGGTATGTGGTGTTCAGGGTCATTTTGGGCACGATTGGCAGTTCAGTCAACATCATATGAAGCAGACAAATGCCTTCCAACAGAGACCACAAAACTTCCACCCTCCACATGCCTACCAAAATCAACAAAAGTTTCAACCCCCACCTCCACAAAAGCACTCTAAACCCTCATTCTACCAAAACCCCCCTGGTTCAGAGACCACCACCACAGAACTTCCATCACCCAAATAACTTCCAACCTCCACAAAACTTTCAAACCCCACCTTAACAAAAAAACCCACAAGAGCCTACTACATCTGAATTGATGAAGTTGATGCTAGCCATGCAGAAAACCAATGAAGAGGCCCAAAGAGCTCAAGAGAGGCATAATCTGGCTCAAGAGAAGCACATCAAACTTCTCGAAACTCTGATTGCCCAATTGGAAGAAAACAATGCTCAGGGGCTGCAGGGACAATTGCATGGGCAACCCATTCAGAGGGAGCAAGCTAATGCCATTACTTTTCGCAGTGGCATTGCTTATAACACTCCTCCATTGCCCACTAATGATGTTGCCCCGACTAAGGGGAAGAAGGTGGTAAAGAAAGGAAAAGGGAAGAGTTTGAAGTCCAAGGTCGAATTATCTAAGGAAGCTGAACAGACAGTGAAGAAAAAGGAGAAGGTTTCTGAAGAGCCTTTTACACCAAGGCTACCTTTTCCTCATCGGATGCAGCAATCAAAGGTCGATCAGCAATTTGGTAAGTTCTTTGCTATGGTCAAGAACCATGAGGTAACGATTCCATTCACTGATTTTAATTACTCAAGTCCTTGTGTATGCCAAATTTCTAAAAGACATGATCACTCAGAAAAGAGACTTAGGTGGGGTAGAATGTGTCGCTCTTACTAAAGAGTATAGTGCTTTTATTCAGAATAAAACCCCACCTAAGTTGAAAGATCCTGGTAGTTTTTCTATTCCCTGCCATCTTGGACCTATTATTAATGAAAAAGTTTTGTGTGATTTAGGTGCTTCTGTTTCTATTATGCTTGTATCTCTTTATAAGAAACTGAATATGGGAGCACTTAAATGCACACAAATCACTTTACAGATGGCTGATCGTTCTATAGAATACCCCCTAGGTGTTTTAGAGGACGTTCCTGATAGGGTCGGGAAATTCTACATTCGTGTTGACTTTGTGGTGCTTGATATGGATGAGGATGCCCAGATTTCCATTATTCTGGGTAGACCGTTATTGTGTACTGCTGGTGTTGTCATTGATGTTAAGTTTAGGTCTTTAACTCTGAGTGCTGGTGATGATAAAGTGATTTTTAAACAAACCAATGTTGAACAATCTTGTTGCACAGTTGATATTTTGGATGAGATAGGTGTAGAGAAGGCTCAAAATGCACCTAAGGTTGCCTCATAGTCTGGAGGTATTATCAAGAACATTTGGAGAAGGAAGATGTTTGGTGAGGGTGGCGCTCGCTGCCAAGCCCCTCCAATTTGAGACATGGAGGTATTATGGTCGTGCGGGACCTTTATAAACTAGCGTTGTGCGAGAGGCAACTCGTAATTCCCCCTTATTCTTTTTCTTTTTCTTTTTATTTTTCTTACTTTTTTTTAGAGTGAGAGAGAACTAACGTTGTTATTCCTCTTAGCATCGTCCTTTGTTCACCTTTTGGCATTGAGGACACTGCCAAGTTCAGCTCGGGGGAGGATTTCTATTTGTATTCTGTATCTCTTTTACTGCTTTCTATGAGAGATTTATTGCTTTCAAAAAATACTGAAAAAATAAAAAAACTATGGTTCCCATGACTGGTTTAGTTGCCTTGTTGTGTCCCTTGTTGTGCTCTTATTGAAAATGATTTGACTTTGTTTTCTGGATAGCTGGGCATTTGTGATCTTGAGGCTATGATTTGATGTTTGATTGTTATGATTTCGAGCTGGTTTTGATTATTATTACGCTATGTTGTGCTGCATGCCTGAATTGGTTATACTATGAGGTCTCTTTGTCAGCCTATTGGATTCATATGATTATCCAATCTGTTTTTGTGTGTTAGTTCCTCATTAGTGGATTGATCTTGACTTTGACTTCGTACTTATCTGATATTCAAAGACTTGTAGCATTTTTTGTGATAGAGGAGTTCTTTTGTCTGATTCTTGAGCCTCAGAGTGAATTTTTGATATACTTTTATCCTCCTTAGCCCCGTTGGACCTAATGACCTGTTTCGTGTTACTTAACCCTTATTATGAGCCCATGGCCTTTATTTCGATACTTTTTCCAAGCCTAGCTTGGGGAGCATTTGTTGGGTTTTGTTATGAGATTGGTTTCATGTTTTGGTTTTGTTTTTGGGAATTTAAGTGTATTTGATGTGGTTTAAGTGTGAGAAAAAGAAAAGAAAAAGAAAAGTTAGATTGCGTAAATGAATGGTTCGGAAAATGAAAGAAAAAAAATACAAGCTCAAAAAAGTTCAAAGTTCCTTCATTCACGTTGTTTATAAAAGAAAAAAAAAGTAATACTTTGCTTGAAAATTGGGTTTGTTGTGAGTTTTCATCGATTTATAAGAGTTGAGGTGCATTTTGTGGTTATATGGTGTTGTTGGGAGTTGTTTCGGCCATCTTTGACCTTGTTTGAGTGATCTTTGCTCCCCCATTCTTGGTTTTTCCACCACATTTCCTAAATATATCCCCTACCTCTTGCCTAAGCCCCATTATAACCCTATAAAGTCCTCTTGAGCTCGTGTCTGCATTGTTTATTAGATTTATGTTGAGTCGGATTGTCAAAGTTAGAGAGTATGTCTGCTAATTGAGTCGACTTGGATAGGATGAGCATCATTTAACCTTCTTAAACACAAGAGAGTGTGAGTGGGAAAGGCATTTATGGTCGGGTTGGTGAGTGTTCGAGCATATTTTTTGCCTGCCACACAATTGAGAAGAGTGACACCTTTTTAAGAGCCTTTTCAGGATTTTTATGCCATGTAGATGAGTTGAATTTGATGGTTTGCTTGGATGATTGGTGGTTGGATGGATTTGAATAGATGAACTTGAATTTTGTCTGCTTAAACGATTCTTAGTCTTGAAAACGTTTTTGAGCTTTAAATGTTTATCTATGGGGTGAGGCAATTTATTCTATGTTCATGTTTTATTTTCTTGAGGACAAGAAAAGGTTTAGCTTGGGGGAGTTTGATATCATATATTTATATAGAGCTTTTCCCCTTATTTATGAGCTAAATTGTGCGTCAATGGAGCTCTTCGGAGCTATTTTATACTACTTATCGTATATAGTCGTAGTTTTATGTTTTAGTGTTGAATTGCGGGTTTTAATGAGTTATCTCCTTATTTTCAAGACATTTGGAAGCAACCACAACTTTACGAGTTGTTATGAGGCACGTAGCAGTCATCACAAGCATTATAAATGAATATAGAGGTCCCGAGACCTCTAAGCTTGAAGATTTAGTGCCAAAACGTTCAAGAAAAAAGCTAATGGAGTTGACCCATACTTGGATCTGGCAAAATATGGCCCGAAAGGGCGACGATATATAGCATCAGGTGTGGGACTCTCGGGCCCGATCGGGCAGCCTTAACCGACTCGATCGGGCGAGAGCCCCCAATGTTTGTTGCTGCTTGTTCGATAGAGGAAGAAGATCTGGCCAGGATTAAGCCCACCCCGATCGGGTGCTCTTTGCCCGATGACATCGGGTGGGCTCAAATCCCCTATCTCCATGTTGTTGCTGCTGGGTACGCCAAGATCGAAGTGCTAGGCCTTTTGTGCTGTGGCCCGATCGGGCATAGGTTGCTCGAAGGCATCGGGTGCAACCTACTCTAAGTTGTTGTTGCTGCTTTGTGTGAGGAGAAGATTTGATGATTGATTCATTTTTTGTGTGGACCCGATCGGGTGGCCCATTGCCTGATCGGGTACCGGGCTCCTGGATCCGAAATTCTATCTTATTGTATTCGGTTTTAATTAGAATTTAGAGGTTATTATAAATAGCTAAACTTCATTGTTTTAGAGACACCTTTTATTCTATTTTATTTCCATTGTTCTTAGTTTAGTTTTTAGAGAGCTTTTCTTATATTAAACACTTTAGATTAGTTTAAGAAGTGATTGATCCTCGGATTTATTTCAATAAAGGTTATTGGTACTTTTGTTTACTCTTAATCTCTTTAATTACTTTTTGATTGCATAGTTTAATTATTAATTTAATTCATGATGTTAGGATTAGGGTTTTTTATATTAGTTTTATTATTGTTCATTCGATTATGTCTGAGTAGTCTAATTTCTAGGGTTTCGGGGAGGAAAGCCATGTTTATACCATGAATTAATTTTGAATTGCTATTACTTTCAAGGGCTTGATTAGATTGGTATAGTGTGATTTGTTCTTAACGAGTAATTAATTTTATTGCGCACTTTTATTGATTGCTTGTGGTTAATAAATGTTCACATAGATTCGTCCTACTTTTAGAGGCCTAGTACACGTCAGTAATTCTGATTATGTTAGTGAACATGCGACATATGTTGAATTATGAGCGTTGAGTCTTAACCATAGCTTGACACGTGCTCTAATCTATCGATTATTGACCTAAGTTCTAATAATTGTTTGATCCCTTGAGTGGTATAAGCATGGTTGACCAAACTAATTCCCTAGACCTTTAATTCATAGTTTTATTCCTATTCTTATATTCCTTTCTTTAGTCTAAATAGTAGTTCAGCTGATTTCTATCTAATCTTGTCTGAAGTAGCGTTTTAGCTGATCAACTTAGAAACTCTGTCACTCTGTGGATTCAACCCTACTTCCCTTGACTATCATTGTTAGATGACTTAGGATTATCTTTGATTAGGTCATACGACTTTAGCCTATCAAGTGTTCGGGCATATTCTTTGCCTGCCACAAAATTGAGAGGAGTGACACCTTTGTGAGGACCTTTTCAGGATTTGTATGCCTTGTGGATAGTTACATTTGATGATTTGCTATGATTGGTAGTTGGATGGATCTGAATAGCTTAACTTCAATTTTGCCTGTTGGAATGATTCTTAGTCTTGAAAACCTTTTTGAGCTTTGAATGTCTATCTATGGGGTGAGGCAATTTATTCCATGTTCATGTTTTATTTGCTTGAGGACACGCAAAGGTTTAGCTTGGGGGAGTTTGATGTGTCACATTTATATATAGTTTTTAGATGCATTTAGATTGCATTTAGAATTCCTTTTTGAGCATTTAGGTGCATAATGACATGAATTACATAAGTTGTGCTCTATTACTCCCCGTTTGTGTGTTTCGATGATTTTCAGGTTATTTTGATACAAATTGATCATGAGTATCAAATATCTAACCTATTAATCATTGAAGATGAAGATAGCTTGCACAAGGATTACAATGCATCCGTTTGGGACAATTTTGAGTTGGAATAAAGCAAAGAGTTAGTGAATGAAGTGCCAAAACTGACACACGTTCACTATTTTCATCATAACATTTGATAGAAAATTCATAATCAAGAAATTCCAATTGGGTTGGATTCAAGAGCTTTCCAATGATATGTCACACGCCCCAATCGGACTTCTGGTTTGAGAAATATTGCCTTCGCAAGTTGACGTAAAATCGCCAGAAATTGGCTTAGCCCGATCGGGCGAAGTGAGGTCTGATCCAGTCGGGCAGGCCTAATCTTGGGCGGCTGCTGCGTATTTGCGGAGGAAGATTTTTAAGCTTGGGCCATCTTTTGTGTTGACTTGATGCCATAGGGCAATGGTTGCCCGATCGAGTACCGGGCACGCAGAGCTAAATTCTATCATTTAATTGCGTTTTTAGTTAGTTTTTATGGGCTATTATAAATAACTAAACTCATTTATTTTAGAGACATCTTTTATTCATCTTAATTTCCCATTCAATTAGCTTAGGACTTTAATTTGCTTTCGTAGTTAAACACTTTAGATTAGTCCAAAGGTGATTGAACCTTGGATTATTGTCAATAGTTTATTGCTTTCCGTCAATTGGTACTATTCTTCTCTCTTTATCTCACTAGTAATTTCTTGATTGTTTAGTTTGATTCTTGATTTCATTCATGATGCAAAGTTTAGGTTTCATATTAGTTTTGTTATTGTTAATTCGATTATGAGTGAGTAGTTTTATTTCTAGGGATTTAGGGAGGAAAACCATGTTTATACCATGATTCATATTTGAATTGCTATTTATTTCTAGGGCTTGATTAGATTGATTATGGTGTGATTTGTTCTTGATGAGTAATTAATGTTATTGCACAGTTTCATTGATTGCTTGTGGTTAATAATCGTTTGCACAGATCCGTCTTACTTTTAGCGGCCTAGTACACATCAGTAATTCTGATTATGTTAGTGAACATGCGGCATATGTTGAATTATGAGCGTTGAGTCTTAACAATAGCTTAACACGTGCTCTAATCTCTCGATTGTTGACCTTGTCTGAAGTAGCTGTTTAGCTGGATATTAACTTAGAAACTCTGTCTCTCTGTGGATTCGACCCTACTTCCCTTGACTATTATTGTTAGAGGACTTAGGATTTATCTTTGATTAGGTGATACGACTTTAGTCTGTCAACTAGAGAGCCCGAATCTAATTTTATCCATTTTAAAATAACTAGGATTATATAAGAGTTTGACTATGGCTAGTTTACTTGCTTTTCAACCCAAATTACTATATTTGTTAGTATTAATGTGGTTATTGCCGTTGGTTTTTTGGATTCAAGTTGATGGATTATGAAAATATGATTGGGTCAAGAAGTAACTAGATTCGTCTCCTTATCTGAAATTTAGTTGATGAGTACTAATAACATTGTTATTTTTTGTGAGGTGAATTATGGAGTTCAGTTGATTTGGCGAGCAAGGTTGTGGATTAATATAGTCATCATTAAGGGTATTTATGATTAAGTGGTTAAGGTAACGACTGTGTCCAACTTTACATGTTTGCCCGTATGTGTTATTAAAAAATATGATGCGAAACATGTTATTAGCTGAGTTTATTTTAAGTATGTTGAATTATTTGAAGTACGAACGTGATATGTCATGATCATGGTTAATTCATATTTATGATCTTATGTATGCTTACTATGAATAACCGAATGATGGCTGTTGTTCGGAAATATAGACTACTCGAATGAAAAGTGAAAAGAAAATAGTCTCACTGGCTTGGAGTTATGAATTGAACTGGTGAATGGGCAAGTTACAGGTGGAGGAAATGTTGTTGCTCTATGAACGGACCGAGATGGTCAAATGTTAATGAAAGATGATGAAATTTATGTTATGTATTGTCCAAAGCCCGTACTTGCCAACGATCTGAGCTCATGTGAATGGTCCTTGCAAGGAGACTGTTTAAAGTAAAAATAATAATGATTTCTGAAAAGTATTTCCGAACAATTACCAGAATGATAGTGATATGTGCCTATGTGTGAAACACATTTTCTAACTAAAACCATTTTTACGGACTGAAGTATAGTTACGAGTTTTCCACTCATTTTGGATGTTTTCTTTGTTTTCTATTTCTCTTGTTATTTACAGGATTGTGTTGGAAGCCAGAATTAGATGTATTCTTCTGTTTTTGGGATTGAGATCGAATGTCCCTGTAATGGAAGCCTTATGTAAAGGATATTGTTTTGTGGGCCCATAACCCACATGTCCATGATCGTACATTTAAGGTTGTGTTTTCGCTGTTGAGTTGTATGTAAATCATAATTGATTATTATCGGTTAAGTTTTAATTAAGGTTTAGGATTACTTAGCGTGATTAAGCTAGCAGCTTGGGAAGCCAGGCAGTTACCGAAATAGTGCGCAACCCACATCACATACTATAGTGCAGTTAAGCAGTTATGGACTTTTGGTACAGGCATGCAAAAATCTTATATGTCTTCTTTAGAAAGTACAACCTCACCAACGATTACCATAACTGGTAGCTTATATTGAAAGACTGTTGAGAGCAAATCTTTCGGAAATATGCAGTCAAAAAAGATAATAAAGCACTAATGGAGTGTCACTGGCAGTAATATTCCTGCGAGAGCAGCAATAAGCAATTGTATAGGTATATTATATCCCTGCATTTTTTTCAGAAAATGAGAATGATCCGGCTGTTAGGAACCAAAATATCACTTCTATGCGGTTCAAATCACATAACATTGTAGAGTTTAAGTCCACTCAAAGGGCAAGCAATTGTTTTGGAAGCAAGATTAAATCATAGTTCGTGATTCATTTTTTGTAAGCATTCCTGAAAAGTTCAGTAATGGTGTATGGAATGGCAGTGTTCACGACGCCATTTGATAGATGAATATTTGTGGGAGTAATTTTCCATTGTTTCACTGTGAGTGGAGGAGAAGTTGGTGCAACTCATTGTGGCCACCTTGTTAGAGTTTCATTTCCGTTGTTTGTACGCACGCCCACTGTCTTTGCCCAAACAGCAACGCGATTATCGTAGATATATGGTGATCATCATCTACCAAAACTAAATTGTACACACCTAATAAGAAACTCAGGACTCGTTGTGTAAGGTTATGCTTTGCAGCATCTATAGATAGAAACTCATCAGTGATGATATTCTGAAATTGCACCGATCGACCGTGAATATTCAGTTTTTCATAACAAGCCGATTGAATGATAATGCCATAAAGTAATTAAAGTGATATAATACAAGAAGAAGGGTTACTCACATAACTCAATATATCTACCTATAAGAACTATACCATGCATGATTAATTAGTTTTAAGCTCAACATCCTAAACTATATCACTTAGGCGATATGCTATATTTGGAAAACCCTAAGGTTCCAAATGATTTTAATATATTGGCAACCCTTGATAAAGCAACCATTTAGATCTAATGGAAATGCTCAGATTTGCGGTCTTTCCTAGCATCCGATCATACTATATTATAGATTCCAGGGTAGTACTAACCCGATAACGATATCTAACATGATCCCATAGTACTAACCCAATAAAAGCGCTTTCTCTAAAAAAAAGGGTGCCATATATAAAGTATGTACGTGAAAAAAAAGGCAAAAGGCTTACATGGAAGCAATAAAATTTGTGCAAAGTATATAAATTTAGGAAAACACTTGCCTGATATATTCTTCAATCAATTGTCATCATATAAATTCTGATGAATCAATGACGAACCAAATGACCCTTGTGTAACAACTCATTTATTACATCATACATTTAGCGAGTGAGGAAAGAGGTCACGAAACAAAACCAAATGACCCTTCTCCTCGGTCCGCAAAGCAAAATGTGGGGCTGGTGCCAACAGTTCAGCACGGAAGAAGGGACTCACTGAGTCTGGATCACTAACTAATACTAATCTAATAGAAAAGAACTATCTTTGTAGCCTTTTATTTGCTAAAAGAATCCTTGAGCACATAACTCCCAATATAAGAACTTATAATAGAATCTTACTACTCCTGCTAGTGTTAAGTGATAACCATGTGGACACTCCACGACAAGGTATCACACAACACTCGATAAAGTAACCATTTAGAATTTTGCGCAAGTCAACCTAATAGATGAGAAACTGAACACATAAAACTGTAGTTTTGCCCTAGTCAAAACATATAGGGCACAAATACAAAGAATTCACTGTATTGTAGGCAACTTCCTTTCTTTTAAAAACTTATCTGTCTATTTTGAACCATATAATGCGGGAATCTTTAAACTTCATTGTCAAACTAGTTAGAAAAGCATAATCTCTTTTGCATTAAACATGTTGTGACATGTGTCTGAGTTAAAGTACTTGAAGTACATGAATCGAAACAACTTGAAAGGGGTCAAACTGAAAATAACAAGAAACAATGGCAAAACAGTGAATGGTTGTGCAGGAAACCCAATTGTACAACTACGGGAATCCAATTTTATCCATCATCTACTAAACTTTATAAAGTGACAATGAAATAGGTTAGTACAACACTACACCCGAAAAGCATAGTTAACAACGCTAGAATCAGATTATTTTCTTTGCAGAAATTTCATATTACCATTTTACCCATTCTTCAAGTCATAACCGTTTTGTCCTATTAAGAATAAATGGGTATAAAGGTTGCATTATTCTAGAATAATCGAAAGGTTTCATTATTATTTGCAAATTTCCAAAAGGCTGCATTATTCAGGGTAATTTTTCCTAGGTAAAATTACTAAAAAAAATCAAACAATTTTCTCAAGCAACATAGGACGTTGCATATAGAATTGCAAAACAAGAGGTTCAAAATTCATTGACTTTAAAGAAATATTATGAGGAGCCTGCTCCTATTTGTGTCTAATGAAATCCACGCTTGATTTGGAGTTCAAATGAGGCAGTTATACCTATTTTAAGTTTCTTCGGGAATTGATAAATTTCATAACTAGTTTCGAATATTTTAAGTTTAAATGTTGGTTTTCTGAGCTTCTATAAAGCATGGTTACATATATAAATGAAAATTATCGATAATGAAAGTTAAAGCATACCCAACAAAGGAGAATGCTCCTTGAGGGGAACTAAAACTACAAATTTATTATACAACTCAATAAAGGAGAGTGCTCCTTCAGGAAGACGAAATTACAATATACCAACAAGGGAGAGTGTTCCTTGAGGAATCCGAAAATGTCCAACAAAGGAGAGTGCTCCTTGAGGAATCCGAAAATATCCAACAAAGGAGAGCGCTCCTTGAGGGACACCAAGTTTATGAATACCAACAAGGGAGAGTGCTCCTTGAGGGATACTAAGTTTATGAATGTGTACATCCAACAAGGGAGAGTGCTCCTTGAGGAGTACAACAACGTTATGAATGAGTAGTACATCCAACAAGGGAGAGTGCTCCTTGAGGGGTACCACAATGTTAAGCATTACAATGGATCCAACAAGGGAGAGTGCTCCTTGAGGATTATTAAAACCACTAAGTTATAAAGATATATGGAAAGTATGAAATTCAAATTTACTATTATTATATTTTAAGTTGTATGTGTTAATGTTGTTTGACCTTATGTCTACCAAGTGGATTTCTAAATGGTTTTATGACGTTTTATTATTCTCCTTTCCCTGTTTGCAAATAAAATGAATTGAAATGAATTTACGATGTTAGGGTAGTATGTTATTGGGCCTCAGCTCATGACTTTTTGCTTTTCTATTTTAGGTACTATCCGGGGATGAAGGAATGGCGTAGTTGTGACGCGTTATTCACTATTTAACTTAGTCACTACGATGGCTATGGAACATCAACTTCTGGATTGCTAAACTCTAAGATAGTAGTTAAGTTCTATAAGTTAATCATGCTTATTTTGTCAACTTTGATTTTAAGTAATGATATGATATAGTTTTATGAAAGTATGTTGCCTTGTATTTTCAAGCGGAAAGTACGATAGTAACGCACCAACTAACTAGGCTTAAGGACAGATCTTCGGCTTCTAATCACAGATTAATTAGCTTAATAAAAATGATTAGAAATCGGGGCGTTACAGGGAGGTATCAGAGCCTAAGGTTCTGAGGGCCGCAATATGAAACCCATGGATCTCATGCAATTAGGTTCTAGGAATAAAATAAACTAAAATGAGTAATAGAGGTAAAGTAAGGAAATGAAGAGGGTAAAGAGGTAGAAACAAGAAATTAAAAAGGATTTATAATTAAAAAGGATTTATAATTAAAGGTTTAAAAGGATTAGGTTTAAGAAAAAAAATTAGGAAATGAGTATAAAATAAATGAAAATTAGTGTGAGTATTACGACCGTGGAAGGGAATTCCTTAATATGAAAGTTCTACTTTATAAGCTTGTGACAATTCCGAAATGTTTAATGTGCTAGAAATGACTTCAAGTCAAACCAAGCCCACAAACGAAGGAAATGAGAACTAAGGACCTGAAGTTACCCTCAAAGAAATGAGAGCAAGACTTGATGCCTTACAGAATGACCCCATGTTCGGAAATGCCCCTCCTACGGGAAATGTAAATACTAACCATACGGATTTCATGAAATTTATGGTTGAACTGTTTCAAGGGAACCGCCCAAGGCCAAAACTGAACAAGAACAATGCTTTGATATGTTTAAACGATTCTCTGCTAATAATATCCCTACGTATGATGGAAAGCCGGACCTCACTGAATTTGAAGAGTGGCTTACTAGCATGGAAAAATTGTTTAACACCATCCAATGCCCCGATAAGTGGAAGGTCAATTTTTTCGTATTTTATCTGAAAGCGCAAGTTGGATTATGGTAGAAGACGGCTAAGGATATGCAAAAAGAACCTGACGTTGGATGGGAAATTTTGAAAGAAGCTATGAAGAATCAGTTCTACCCTCAATCTCTGCAACTTCAGATGGAAGTTGAGTTCATCCACCTAAGGCAAAAGAACATGACAGTATTAGAGTATGTTGTGAAGTTCAATAAGCTTGCTCGTTTTTCCCCTGATTTGGTGACCACCGGTCGCCAAAGGTCGAATAGTTTTGAATGCGGTCTAAACCTTGAAATCCAAGAGAGGCTCTCCTCTCACATTGGAAACTCCTACCAGGAACTATATGATAGAGCTATGAACGTTGAGAGAAAAAATGAAATTATGAAATGAGACCCTGGATAATGGAAAGAGGAAGAATTACTTTGAAGGAAAATCCGATAATGTACCTTATAAGAGGCATGGAATTCAAAGTGGAAATAATAGGAACAAAATCTTTACCTGACCTCTAGGATGCTCAAATTGTGAGAAGTGGAATCATACTACCCAGGAATGTCGAGCTGAGACTAAGGCTTGTTTTAAGTGTGGCAGCAAGGACAAACTAATCAAATATTGCCCCCAACTACTTCTAGAGAAAGGTACCACCAAGCTCAATAGTAGAGGCACGATAAACACCCAACATGGACCCCACAAAATGTTAGAATGTATGTAATGCAAGCAAATGCAGTTGTTAAACACGCTCATGATGCTACCTAAGTCATGTGGTTTGGCATGGACCTGAAAAAACTTACCTTATCATGAGTATCGAGTTAATGATAAAGTAGTTAATAACCGTTTTAGACCATCTGAAGGGTGATCATCCTGAAATGTTTTTAAATATCCTTTAATCATAGTTGGCAAGGAAAACTCTTGTGTGTCTTATTCTAAATCATGAATGATTTCAATCTTATAAAATATTGTTGATGATGGGATTATAATATATAAGGTGTTATATTATACGTCTATGCTGCGAAAGTGATAGAAGCTCAAGTTTCGAGGACGAAACTTTTTCTAAGGGGGTGAGGATGTAATACCCCGAGTTTTCAAAATTATTAAATAATATTACTAGTATGAAAACCACTTTAAATTGAAAAATTTTGCAACTTGATAGAATACTTTAAAACACGTCAATTATTTATAATGTAATAAACTTCAAATGTAAACGTGTCTAATTTAGGTAAGAGCCTAAATAGGGACTAAAGGGAAATGAGAATAATAATATTAAGGAAAATTTACACAAAACCACCTTATGTTTTCACTTATTTAGAAACTCCCACCTTTATGTTTTTTTTTTAAATTACCACTTTAAGTTTACCAAACCTTTATAAACTCTCACCTTTTGACGAAATTTGTCTAACACCGATAACTATGAGCCCTACATCAGTCCAATCTTTTGCTTCCTTTCTTTCGTTTCTTTATCCCTCGTATGCTCACACAACACAGCCCCTCCCTCCTCCACTCTTTTTCTCTTGGTTGCTGCAGACCACTCGCCGGAAACCAGCTCCGTCCCCGACTCCTTTTTGTTTTAGACCACCAATCGGGGCCCCGCGGGCTGCCGGCACCGCCACTGCCTACAAAAAACGTCATCAGCCACGCCATCCCACCTCGTTAGCTCTCTCTTTTATTTCCTGGCTTCCATTAAAGCATAGGAGGTTAGGAAGATTGAAACTAGGAGCTCAACAAAGGATATGATACAGTTCATCAACCAGAATTCAACAACAAGATGATGAATAATTAAGAAATTTCGAGGAGAAAGAAGACAAACGTCTTTGAACAGGATGAGGCCGAGGTCGCCGAGGTAATAGACGGTAAGGTGAGAAGACTCGAGAGGGATGATAAGTCGAACCAATTGCATCTTCGGATCTCATCAGATCCATCGGTGGACAACACCTTACCACTATTGTTGTCCTCTTCTTCTATTTCTCGAGCTTTCTCTCTCCTCCTCATAATTGAATGATTTTTGTTTCTCTCTTTTTGTTTCAGACCACTAGCTGTGGCACCGCAGGCCGCCAGCACCACCACCGCCGCCAAAAGATGCAATCCCGCCTCCCTACTCGGCCTCCTCTACTCTCTCTTTTCTTTCCTGCTTCCATTAAAGCAGAGAGATGGAAGTAATGAGGGGGGAAGATGAGTTTGGAGGGAAATGAGGAGTTTGGAAGGAAAATCAAAAGATTGGACTGATGTGAGGCCCATAGTTAACAGCAAATTCCTTCAAAAGGTTGGAGTTTATAAAGTATTGGTCAACTTAAGGTGGTAATTTAGAAAAACCAAACATTAAGGTGGGAGTTTCTAAATAAGTGAAAACTTAAGGTGGTTTTGTGCAAATTTTCCTAATATTATTGTATGTGTATTACATTCCTTTAATTAATTACAAAATGAATAATTTAATTCATTTCTAAAGTAATTTGGGAAGTATGAAAATTATGAATTATAAAACTTAATGCTCATAAAAATAATTTAAAGTACAAATAGAGTAAAAAGGAGTACTAGTAGCCAACAAAATGCAACTTGGCATTTTTGAGAAAATCAGAAAAGAAAAGAAATATTAAAATAACCCCTTCTTCCTCCTCTCTTCTTCCATCCTCACATAGTAAACTCCAAATTGCTCAACCAAATCAGATTTTCAGCACAAATCTTACACAAGCACTCATTTGCATCCAATTTCTTAATAGCATTTACTTCATCTAAAATCTCCACCCCCAGACTCTTCTTTCTCCTTTCTTTGCTTCCCTCACCACCAGGCTAGCACTACGCCGACAGCCGCCGGCGACGACCGCAGCAGCTCCCGCCGCCCAGAGCATCGCCGCATAAACCCCCTCTATCTTTTTCTCTTCCTCCCTTCGCTGCTGCTGTCCCCCCCCGCAGCCCGTGGCTGCAGCGCGCGCAACCAGCAGTAGTGGTTGCTACTGCCGACGCCCGAAGCCCTTTCACCGGAGCTATGTCCCCGTCCCACCGCCGGCCACACCGCACCGCAGCAACCACTGCTCCTCCTTCCTCTATTTTTCATATCTTTTCCTGCTAAAGGTATATGTACCTCTAATCTAACAATCTAATTAGTTTCTTATAAGTTTAATGGTATATGTTTTGTTAATAAATCTTAAGACTCTCAAATATTAAAATGTTAAATTAAATTTTTAATTCTAATTGATATTTCATGGTTCCTATTTAGTTTATAAATTCTAATTATTCAATACTATTGTGTATATGTATACTTAACTATACAAATAAACTTGTTTTTAATATGCTAACTATATTATAACTAATATAATTATTCTTGGACTATTTATAACCACTTGTTGATTATGGACTCTCAAATTAATTAAAATGACATACCAAGTTTTAATTTATAATGTTATAACTCTTGGTTTATTTTTAATAATGAAATCGTTAATATATTAATGAAAGCTGATTATATGGATGTCTATAACAAATGCATTTGGACTTTCGTTATGGACCGTTATAGGACCGATTCCTACTAACTTTAACTTTTGGGCTACTAACATGACACTAACGTTCTAACATATAAGACTAAAAGTTTCCAAAGAGAAATGACTAATATTCTTATGCTTTGCCCATTTAACTTTTATAATTGTTTATATTATGCTAATAATCTATTTATGCCGATTTATTAATTGATAGTTCTAACATTATTAAATATGTTATTTACAACTCACCTTTATATTCATTTATTTATAATTATCCTTTATTTATATTCATTTCTTTATAATTATGCTTTATTTATATTTAATTAAAATTATGCCCATTTGAGTATATTTATGCCTTATTTAAATTATTTACTAATTCTAACTAGTATTAATTTTCATATAATAAGTTCTAATGTTCAAGTAAATCGTTATAACGTTATAATATATTTCTTTTAGTATCGTCAATTCCTTAATTGAATAATTATATAAGTTTATATTCCATTTTAATACTAATATGAATTTCTAATATGTTAGTAACTTTTGGTTAATAATACTTGAGAGAAAATCAAGTTATTAAACATGAAACTTGTAATAAGAATGAAGTACTTGACGACGGAAGAATGATAATAACAACGCTTATTTTATAACTCTAAGCTTGTATAATCAACTCAAGCAAAACCTTTAAGTTATGGTTTAAAGAGCTAACACGAAGGACTCTAATACATTAATACTTGGCTAGTTTAAAAGGAAAGGGTATTACAAGCCTCCTCGGTTCTCAAGATTACTAAGCAAGGAAAGAGATAATGTCTACTGCTAACACCTGCAACCCCTTTACAACTATGTTTTATGTCGGTTTGCATATGTATTGTATTTGCAAAGGTGATTTCATGTGGATTGCGGGATATGAAATGTTTAAAGAAAATGTTTTGTTTGCGCGATGGTCTTTACTTGTCTTGTGGGTCAAATTCAAATGCTCTCATAAATTCTTATTTGTTAAGCATGTCGATAAAAAGAATGTTTATTAGTGACTATGAGTGTGTTCATTGCTTACGATGTTTAAGATGATTTTCTGAGCTTCTATAAAGCATTGTTACGTATATGAAATGAAAATTATCAATAATGAAAGTGAAAGCATACCCAACAAAGTAAAGTGCTCCTTGAGGGGAACTAAAACTACAAATGTATTATACAACCCAATAAAGGAGAGTGCACCTTGAGGAATACGAAATTACAATATACCCACAAGGGAGAGTGCTCCTTGAAGAATCCGAAGATGTCCAACAAAGGAGAGTGTTCCTTGAGCAATCCGAAAATGTCCGACAAAGGAGAGTGCTCCTTGAGGAACACGAAGTTTATGAATACCAACAAGGGAGAGTGCTCCTCGAGGGATACTAAGTTTATGAATGTGTACATCCAACAAGGGAGAGTGCTCCTTGAGGAGTACAACAACGTTATGAATAAGTAGTACATCCAACAAGGGATAATGCTCCTTGAGGGGTACCACAATGTTAAGAATTGCAATGGATCCAACAAGGGAGAGTGATCCTTGAGGATTATCAAAACTACCAAGTTAAAAAGATATATGGAAAGTATGAAATTCGAAGTCATTATTATTATATTTTAAGTTGCATGTGTTAATGTTGTTTGACCTTATGTCTACCAAGTGGATTTCAGAAAGGTTTTATGACGTTTTACTATTCTCCTCTCCTGTTTGCAAATAAAATAAATTGAAATGAATTTACGATGTTCGGGTAGTATGTTACTGGGCCTCGGCTCATGACGTTTTTGCTTTTCTATTTTAGGTACTATTCGGGGATGAAGGAATGTCGTAGTTGTGAGGCGTTATTCACTATTTAACTTAGTCACTACGACCGCTATGTAACATCAACTTCTGGATTGCTAAACTCTAAGATAGTAGTTAAGTTCAATAAGTTAATCATGCTTATTTTGTCAACTCGGATTTTAAGTAAGGATATGATATAGTTATGAAAGTATGTTGCCTTGTATTTCCATGCGGAAAGTACGACAATAACGCACCGACTAACTAGGCTTAAGGACAGATCTTCGGCTGCTAATCACAGATTAATTAGCCTAATAAGAATGTTTAGAAGTGGGTTTCAGACTCACTAATTTGGAGTAGTTCTAGGTCATTTAGTTGCATTTTAAGACATATAGCTTCCTTTTCTTTGCCATTTGCATCCTTTTTCATGATTTCATATTTTGCTTTAGTTTTAGTGTATTTGCATCTAAGTAGGTTCCATTTAGCTCATTGAATAAGCATTTTCTTCCCCCCTCCCCTTATCTAACTTTCTCTTAAGTGTTGCTTGTTTAGGCACGAACAAATGGGACAAGAACAGGGGAGCGTCGCTCCATTTACTAAGGAGTGACCGCTTCATAGTCTAAGAATTGAAGCGAGAAGCAGTGGATATAGAGCGGGGCAGAAGCGACGATGGAGCGGGCGCTCCAAGGCTGGAGCGGTCGCTCTATTGTTTTTGGATTAAGTCGCTCCACTGCAATTTCGGACGGTTTCGGACGACTTTGGTTTCTTTCGGACAGTTTCGGTTTTATGTTATGCGGCTTTGCCCTTAGTACTTTGGGTATTTAAGCCCACTTTTGTAATAATAGAAAACTTAGCTTTTTTCTGAATTTTAATTAGTTTTAGTTAGAGAGAGTTTAGAGAGAGAAGTTAAAACTTTAGTGACAAAAAGTAGATCTAAGAGTTGAATATTGAAGCTTTGAAGGTATTTCAATGGGGTTTTGCATTTGATCTTCATCGATTTTGAGTATTTCTTCTATCTCTACTCTTTATAAGCTTTAATACTTGTTTTATTTTGATTTGGCATTGATTAGTAGTGATTATTTGCTTATTAACTTTGTTTTGATGATTTCCGCCATTGTTGAATCACCAATGTCATTTCAAGCTTTTCATTTTACCCTTTTTATGACTATGGAGTAGTTTTCTGGCTAGAGGAAGGGGATGACCTAGGTGATCCTTAGTTAACCTTAAAAGTCAATCTTAGGGGTTAGACCTAGGTGAAATTAGGTTGTCTAGCTTAAATTAATGTAATGCTTAATTGATTAATCACCATTTAAACTTGATTTGGGAATTTAAGCCAAGGGATTGAGAAATGAAGCCTTGGATTGACCTTAGGCTAGTCAATAGGTTGACTTCACCATGAGAATAGGTGTTGACTTCCTTGGACCTTTGATAATATGACTATGAGTTGTGGAAATACTTAATTGATTGATTTTACCATGAGAATAGGAAAAATTGGTCGATTAGGTCCTCCTAATAAGCTCGAGAGAGTATTAGGAAACATTTCAGTGACTTAGTCCCTTAATTGACCCTAATGAATCCCCTTGGATTGACAAATAGGTTAGCTAATGGTTAACTAGTGATTCCCCTATCCCTAGTGTCTTCTTATTATAGTTTAAACCCAATCATTTAGTTTTATCGTTAGATAATTCGTTCATAGTTTCTTAGTTTATCATTAACATTAAAAACCCCCAAATAGACTTAGCTCGCTTAGTCGCATTCAAACTTTCACTAAACCTTGTTTCCTCGTGGATTCGACCCTTTCTTGCCCTATATCAGGCTAAGTTAGGTTATTAATTTGGCAGGTGCCACGACCGTGTCAGCTCTCCTCTCAGATTGGAAACTCCTACCAAGAACTATATGATACAACTATCAACGTTGAGAAAAAAATGAAATTGCGATAAGAGACCCGGGATAATGGAAAGAGGAAGAATTACTTTCAAGGAAAATCCGATAATGTACCTTATAAGAGGCATAGAAATCAAAGTGGAAATAATAGGAACCAAAGCTTTACCCGACCTCTAGGATGCTCAAATTATGGGAAGTGGAATCATACTACCTGGGAATGTCGAGTTGAGACCAAGGCTTGTTTTAAGTATGGTAGCAAGGACCACCTAATCAAAGATTGTCCCCAACTACTTCTAGAGAAAGGTACCACCAAGCTCAATAATAAAGGCACGATAAACACCCAACGTGGACCCCACAAAATGCTAGAATGTATGTAATGCAAGGAAATGCAGTTGATGAACACGCTGATGATGCTACCTAAGTCATGTGGTTTGGCATGGACTTGAAAAAAACTTACCTTATCATGAGTGTCGAGTTAATGATGAAGTAGTTAATAACCGTTTTAGACCATCTGAAGCGTCGATCAGCATGAAATGTTTTTAAATATCCTTTAGTCATAGTTGGCAAGGAAAAATCTTGTCTATCTTATTCTGAATCATGAATGATTGCAATCTTATGAAATATTGTCGATGATGTGATTATAATATATAAGGTGTTATATTATAAGTATATGCTGCGAAAGTGATGAAAGCTCAAGTTTCGAGGACGAAAACGTTTTCTAAGGAGTGAGGATGTAATGCCCCGAGTTTTCAAAAATGATTAAATAAATATTACTAGCATGAAAACGACTTAAATTGAATAATTTTGCAACTTGATAGAAATACTTTAAAGCACGTCAATTATTTATAATGTAATATCCTTGAAATGTAAACTTGTCTAATATAGATAAAGAGCCTAAATAGGGACTAAACGGAAATGAGAATAATAATATTAACGTATGTATATTACATTCCTTTTATTAAATACAAAATGAATTACTTAATTAATTTCCAAAATAATTTGGGAAGTATAAAAATTATGAATTATAAAAATTAATGCTCATAAGAATAATTTAAAGTTCAAATAAAGTAAAAAGGAGTATTACTAGCCAACAAAATGCAACTTGGCATTTCGTGAAAATCAAAAAATAAAAGGAAAAGAAAAGAAATATTTAAATAACCCCTTCTTCCTCCTCTCGTCTTCCACCCTCACATGGTAAACTCTAAATTGCTCAACCAAATCAGATTTTCTGCACAAATCTTACACAAGCACTCAATTGCACCCAATTTCTGAATAAATTAATCTTTGTTTCACAAACATTTGCCAATATATAGCATATTTACTTCATCTAAAATCTCCACCTCCAAACTCTTCTTTCTCCGTTCTCTCCTTCCCTGTGGTTCCCTCACCACCAGGCCAGCACCACACTAATAGCGACACCAGCGACGACCAAAGCAGCTCACGTCGCCTAGAGCGCCGCTGCACAAACCCCCTCTCTATTTCTCTCTTCCTCCCTTCGTTGCCCCTGTTGTCCCGCCCCCCCAGCCCGTGGCTGCAGCGCGCACAACAAGCAGCAATGGTCGCTGCCGCCGACGCCCGTCGCCCCTTCACCGGAGCTCCGTCCCCGTCCCACCGCCGGCCTCACCACACCACAACAGCCACTTCTCCTCCTTCCTCTGTTTTGCTTGTGTTTTCCTACTAAGCCCATGTTTGGTTGGGATAAAATAAAGCCCAGAAACGGAATGGAGTCATTGATTCTGTGTTGGGTTATTTGGTTGGACCATAGAGTAAGCCCAATCTGTTACTTCTCTTAAGCGAATCCGTTTCTTTGTTACTGCTCAATATTCTAGGGAACCAAAAACTGTTAGCAGCACTTCACCTCTAACCCTAAGCGCTACAGCCGCTCTCTCTCTCTCTCACTACTCTGTAGTAGCACTCTCACTCACTATTATATTGCAGCTATCTACCTATCTTCTTGCTTGCTGGTTGATGGTTCATCTAGAAATCGCTTTTCAAGCTATTGCTATTGTTGTTAAAGCAACGATTTCATGTGTGTAGGTTTTCATCAATAAACTTAAGTTTTATGATGTTCAAAGAATTGGAATTCTTATTTGATAATTCTTTTCAAGTATGTTTTGGTTATAAAAAAATTGAGACAGATTGTAGTTCTGAATATAATTCATAATTTTTTATAGTTTATATATAAAAAGCTACAAAAAATTTACATTTACTTTTGTAATTTTCGCCGTTGATATTAACCGCACCAAAAGAAAAAAACTCATTTTGTATTTTGATACCAATGATTCCATTTTCCACTTCAACCAAACAAGAAATCGCAGTAACAATTATCAAATCCTTTCCATCTCTTATGTGTTACCATTCCGTTTTCGTTTCCGTCGGTTGAACCAAACAAGGGCTAAAGGTATATGTACCTCTAATCTAACTATCTAATTAGTTTCTTATAAGTTTAATGGTATATATTTTGTTAATAAATCTTAAAACTCTCAAGTATTAAAATGTTAAATTAAATTGTTAATTCTAATTAATATTTGATGGTTCCTAATTAAATTGTTAAAGCTAATTATATGGATGCCTATGACAAATGAATTTGGACTTTAGTTTTGGACAATTATAGGCCCAGTTCCTACTAACTATGGACTCTTGGACTGCTAACATGACATTAACGTTCTAACATAAGAATAAAAGTTTAAAAAGAGAAATGACTAAATTTATTATACTTTGCTCATTTCACTTTTATAATTGTTTATCTTAAGCTAATGATCTATTTATGCCGATTGATTGATTTATAGTTCTAACATTATTAAATACGTTATTTAGAACTCACCTTTATATTCATCTATTTATAATTATGCTTTATTTACATTCATTTATTTATAACTATGCTTTATTTATATTTACTTATAATTATACCCATTTAAGTATATTTATGCCTTATTTAAATTATTTACTAATTCTAAGTAGTATTAATGTTCATATAATAAGTTCTAATGTTCAAGTAAATCGTTATAACGTTATAAATTACTTCTAATAAATTATAATTCATTTAGTATCGTCAATTCCTTAATTGAATAATTATTATGAATATAAGTTTATATTCCGTTTTAATACTAATATGAATCTCTAAATGTTAATAACTTTTGGTTAATAAGTTATAAAATACTTGAGAGAAAATCAATTTATTAAACATGAAACTTGTAATAAGAATGAAGACTATATGATCGAAATGATAATAACGACGCTAATTTTACAACTATAAGCTTGTATAATCAACTCAAGCGAAGAGTTAACAAGAAGGACTCTAATACATTAATATTTGACTAGATTAAAAGGAAAGGGTGTTACAAGCCTCCCCGATTCTCAATATTACTAATCAAGGAATGAGGTAACGTCTACTGCTAACACCCGCAACCCCTTTATAATTATGTTTTATGTCGGTTTACATATGTAATGTTTTATGCAAATGTGATTTTATATGGATTGCGGGATATGAAACGTTTGACAAATATGATTTGTTTACGCGATGGTCTTTATTACTTGTCTTGTGGGTCAAAATGATTTGATTTCATAAATGCTGATTATTAAGTACCACAATGTTAAGAATTGCAATGGATCCAACAAGGGAGAGTGCTCCTTGAGGATTATCAAAACTACCAAGTTCAAAAGACATATGGAAGGTATGAAATTTGAAGCTATTATAATTATATTTTATGTTGCATGTGTTAATGTTGTTTGACCTTATGTTTCCCAAGTGGATTTCTGAAAGGTTTTTATGACGTTTTACTATTCTCCTCTGTTTACAAATAAAATGAATTTACGATATTAGGGTAGTATGTTATTGGGCCTCGACTCATGACGTTTTACTTTTCTGTTTTAGGTACTATCCCGGTATGAAGGAATGGCATAGTTGTGAGGCGTTATTCACTATTTAGCTGAGTTAGTACAACGACTATGTAACATCAACTTCGAGATTGCTAAACTCTAAGATAATAGTTATGTTCAATAAGTTAATCATGCTTATTGTATCAACAGTGATTTTAAGTAATGATATGATATAGTTTTATGAAAGTATGTTTCCTTGTATTTTTCAAGAGTAAAGTACGACAGTAACACAACGACTAACTAGGCTTAAGGACAGATCTTCCGCTGCTAATCACAGATTAATTAGACTAATAAGAATGGTTAGAAGTCGGGGCTTCACACCAAGGGTCGTGATAAGTGATAGGGGGTCTCATTTTGTTAAAAAGAGCTTCCAAACACTCCTCTCCACATATGGGGTGCACCATAAGATGGGGCTCTTTTATCATCCACAATGTAGTGGCCAAACGGAGGTGTCCAATAGGGAAGTGAAGCTCATCTTAGAGAATATGAATCGATCTCGCGAGGATTGGTCATTGAAGATTGATGATGGTCTATGGGCTTATAGGACGACTTTCAAGACCCCCATTCGCATCACCCCCTACAAGCTGCTTTATGGGAAGTCGTGCCATTTGCCGGTACAATGAGAGCATAGGGCATATTGGACTACATTGAACTTTGGTCTCAAAGCTTCCGGGGAAAGAAGAATTCTTGATATCCATGAGATTGAAGAGCTTAGGAGGGACGCTTATGAGAATTCCCGGATCTACAAGGAGAGAATAAAGGCATGGCATGACCAAAGAATCAGGAAGAGGGAGTTCAAGGTAGGAGACAAGGTACTTCTTTTTAACTCTAGGCTAAGACTCTTTCCCGGAAAGCTTAAGTCTAGATGGAGTGGTCATTTTGAGGTTAGAAAGGTGTTCCTGCATGGTGCGGCTGAGGTATGGAAGGAAGAGAAAGGGGAATTCAAGGTGAATGGTCAAAGGCTCAAGGTGTACTATGATGGAGCACAAATTGAGAGCGCCTTCCATATCACCTTGGATGATTACTCCCCTCCCTTATGAAGTTTTTGTAGGGAGGTCAAGCTAGTGACTCTAAAGAAGCGCTTACGGGAGGCAACCCAGCTTTTTAGTGTATTGGAATTGAGAAAAAAATGAGAAAAAGAAAGAAAATCAAACACAGAAATGAAAAAAAAAAAGAAATACAAAAAGAGAGAATTAAAAAAAGCCAAAATTGTCAACAACTACCTAATAAATATCACTTTTCAGAAACAACTACCTACTATAAAAAGTTTCTTATACAACTACCTAACTTAATAATTCCGTCAACATAACACTACCAAAGATGTTAAGTTTTGAAAATTCCGTCACATGGGGCCCACCTTTTCTTATTTCCCACCATTCTCTCTTCTTCTTCCTCCTCCTCTCTGGTTTAACCACCCTAGCCTAATCACCACCACCCTAGCTTTGACCACCACCACACACCAGCCCAATCAACCACCTGAAACCACCACCCCGACCACCTACAGCCCATCCCAGCACCGAACCACCACCCCAGTCAGCGAAACCATTACCCTAATCACTGATCCACCACCCGAGCAACCCAGTTACCGATCCACCACCCCAGCCACCCCAGTCACCGATCCACCGCATCCATCCCAAAATCGCCACCACCACCATACCCCCAAAAGTCGAACCACCCAAAATCGCCACCCACCACTATACCCCTAAATTCGAACCACCCAAGATCGCCACCCAAATTGACAACAAATCGCCACCCCAAATTGACCATACCAAAATCGCCACCACAAAATTCGAACCACCCCATCCACCCACTACAACCAACCCCACCACAATCAACCCCAAAATTCGAACCACCCCATCCCCCAATCCCTCTCCTTCACCGTCAAACTACAACAACGATTTTGGGGCCCATTGACGCCATTGATGGTGGGTTTGAGCTTGGTTTGAGCTTGAGTTGCAGAACCAGAGAGGAGGAGGAAGAAGAAGAGAGAATGGTGGGAAATAAGAAAAGGTGGGCCCCATGTGACGGAATTTTCAAAACTTAACGTCTTTGGTAGTGTTATGTTGACGGAATTATTAAGTTAGGTAGTTGTATAAGAAACTTTTTATATTAGGTAGTTGTTTCTGAAAAGTGATATTTATTAGGTAGTTGTTGACAATTTAAGCTTTAAAAAAAGGGTGAGTGAATAAGAAGTTGAGGATGAAAAATTGGAGGAATGTGAAGAAGTTTAGGAAGTAGAGTGAAAAAACAAAAACAAAAACAAAAAATGCCTAAGTGTTCAAGGATGACGGGGAGCTAGCCCTGAGCGAGCTGGAATAGGGCGCCCTCCCCCCATAAGGAGCGGGTGCTCCATGTGATGAAAAATTACAAGGGGATGGCAGAGATTTGGAGCGTGTTTGGAGCGAGGTCAGAGCGCCCCGCTTCAAGCCTGGAGGGGCGCTCCAAATTAGGCGGAGCGGGCGCTCTACCTTTGCCCAGCTCCCCTTCGCCTTATTAAAAAAATAATGTGCACATTCATTCAACCCCTCCCCTAAATGTCTCTACCTGATATAGGGAAAATTAGGTCGTTGCTAATCGCCCTAAAATCAAACTAATACCTAATTAGACCACTAAACTAAGTAAAGTGATATTAAAGGGTCATTCTTCCACAATGACTAAGGAACATCAATATGTGTTAATTTAACAATAAGTTAGGCCGAGTTGAAAGGTGTCAACTACCAACTAAAATCTATTGAACTAAACTAAGTACCAAAGAACAAATAGGATTAGGGAAAGGGATCCAACACCAACCAATCATGATTTAGGGAATTAGAAGGGTGAAACATGGAGGAAAGAAAATCAAGCAACTAATTGATGTTATTGACTCTAAACTAGCTCTAAGCCCTCTCTCAAGGGTGCATAAAACTATCTAGATCACATAATTAAGCCACTCTCATGGTCTCAAACATGCAACCAAGGGATAATCACAATGTCAATCCACAAAACCCTCACTCAAATCTCACTTTCATGAGTAAAAGCAAGATAATAGCATAAATGTCAACCTTAATCTCCTCTCTCGATTTGATTAAAGCATCAATAAGAATAACATCCAAGTGGCCAACTAGAATGTAAGCAAATATTAATCATGCCATTAATCAAATAATAAGCCTAATTAAACTCCTAATTTCATATTCAAACACCCAAAATCAACCATAATTGGGTTTTCACCCAAACCCTACCCAACAAACTACTTCATAAGCACAAAAATGAGAGCTTTAGTAAAATTAACAACTAATATCATGATACTAAACATTAATCTAACATTTTTTTTGGTGAAATGTAAGCATATATTAAAATCGCCAAGAGCAGCCAAATAAGGCCAAAACAGCATCCAGCTTACAAACAGACACCAAAACACAGCAAGCCAAAACTAATATTCAGAAAACAGGAACAACAGCTATAAAGGCCAGACAGACAGCTAAAGAGAACAAAACAGACAACTCAGGGTTCACAGACCCAACAGGAAAACAAACTATAGAGCAGCAGCAAGAAGAGAGAGCCAGGTTGAATCACTGCTAGTCCACAGGAGGGGAATGGAAACAGCAATCACTCTGTTATAGACCTGAACCTGAATCAGTTTGGCAACAGCAGCAGGCCTGGGAACCTTTGACTGCCAAACAGCTTCATTTCTTGATCTCCAAATATAATAGATCAGAGCAGAAAAGGTAAGCATACAGAACTGAGTTCTTCTTTTACTCTTGTATCTTCTCATCCATCTCTTCCAAGCAACATGAAGAGTATCATTTGGACCACATTTAATCTGTAACCAAGATAGGAGAGGGGAGGTACAATCTACACTGAAAGGACATCTAAAAAATAGATGAGAGGAAGTTTCCTTTTCAGAGCCACATAAGAGGCATAGATCATCAGAACAAACACCAAAGGAAAATAGTTTATCTTTGGTCTTCATTTTATCAAGGGCAAACAATCAAGTTATAAAAGCATGCTTAAGGATATTCAATCTGTTCCACACCCAAAACCTCCAAGGAACTTTATCAGAAAAATTACAAAGAATCTTATTGGCTGATTTAATAGAATAAGCATCCTGCCACCAATTGGAAGAATTAAAACCAGAAGCCAATTTTTCTTTAACCATGCATATATTCTTCCATCCCCAAAAATCATACTTCTTAGGCTAATACTCACTCCATAACTGCTCTTTAATGTAGATAGCATGAACCCATTTAAACATTAATCTAAAATTAATAAACAAAATAGACCATAAATAATTAAACTAAGCATGAATAATTAATCTAAGAAAAAAAATTAAGATAAAGCAATAAAAGAACATAGATAGAGTAAGAAATGCTCATTGATAGTTTGTTGAATCTTTGAATACAAGTTGTTTCCCTTGAAACTCCCATCTTCAATCTCTCTTTGAGTTTTCTCCCTTTTCTCTCTAAACTTAGCTATAGAGGCTTACCCTCCCTCAAACTAGGGTCTTTCCAAGATTTGAAATGTAAAAATCAGAATTCCCCTCTAACCTTAGGTAAAAAGAGTATTTATACAATCCCCAACTAAGGGTAAAAAGGGAAAAAGAAACATAAGCAAACATTTACGCAAACCCGCAGTGATCGAGCGATCCGTAGTAAAGATCGCCCGATCACCATGAAGCAGGAACTTTGAGGGGAAAATGCAGGATGGATCGCCCGATCCATCAGGTTGATCGGGCGGGAGATCGGGCGATCACCCTAGCCGTCAGCACAGGACCATTGAACTTGTAAAGGTCATAGCTCCTTCGTTCCTTGTCGGAATCAAGCGTGTGAACTCTTGTTGGAAGGCTATTGAGATGAACTTCAATCTCCAACTTGAATCACTACCAAATGATGTTTATTTTTTGAGATATAAGCTTTTGAAGTTAACCCTTGTGCAAAACATGATGGAAACTTGGTGGATTTTGCTTCCTTAACCTCCTTTTGCCTTTCTTTCTTCATTACTCATGCTCTAAACCTTTTATATGCATTCTTGGGATTTTTTAGGTAAATCAAAAGCTTACTTTGACAGTAGCTACATACAACACGAATGAAATTACATAAAAAAGGTCATAGAAAATGAGCGAAAAGACTAAAAATCTACAAAAGAGCTATAATCACTAACAAAACGTGAATTGAGCAAAATGAAACTATAAATTGCAAGATAATGGACAAAAATTATTCAAATCAAAGGAAAATAAAAGGTTTAGAGTGATATAAATATCACTCATCAAACTCCCCCAAACTTGATTCTTTGCTTGTCCTCAAGCAAATCCACATAAATAACAAGGGGGATGCAAAAAGGTGACCCAATAAAACTAAACAAAAATGAAATCACCAAATACAGAAGAAAAAAGGAAATATAAAAACTAACTCACTTTCGCAGGAATCACGGTTGCATTTAGCTTATGCAACAAGCCCTTTAAACCCCTAGGATGACCCTAATGGACGAGGAAGGTCTCATGAGGGTTTTCAGAAGGCATACCCATAAAGCCAAAAACACCAACTCAAACATGCAACAACCCAAGAATGGAAACATCGCCAAGGTATGAGAGATGGAGTCAAGAGCGGACCACAAGCAAGCATCTATGAGAAAGTTTTTCTTTCAATTCCAACATAACACATGAATAGAGAAGGAGGCTATGAGATGAACTAAACTAAGATGCAAATTCAACAATTTCCCTAACTCTTCCACCATTTCCAACGCCAATCTCCAAGGGTCATTTGGTTCATAAACTCATGTATAGGATGAGAAACAGGCTCAAGTAACTCTAGTCCCCAATGTGCGGAAAATTTTTCCCCAAACTTAGCATTTTCATTAATATGGAGATGAAGCTAAGGAAAAAGTGATGCAACTACCAAGGAGTGCGGGGCTTAGTCTTCGCTCTATTTGTGCGGTTCCACCACTCACGAGGCAGACATGTTTCTCAGGCACAATACCAAGTACTCGGTCGGAGATGCACTAGGAGGAAAACTTTCATACTCAAGCCGCAGCGATCCCGTCGCCACTTGGGAGTTCTACTTCACTTTTTCGAACCCCCACTTGAGCATTGGAATGCGCTAGGACCTTGGTTACTAACCACCCTTTCGCAAATCTTATTGAAAACATGCATTTTTTTTTTCATTTCATTTTAGGCTACTAGCCTTTTTCACGAAACCAATTTTTTTCTCTTTTTTTTATGGGATGGTGAAAATGCCAAGCTATTTGGGCTAGATCATCTAATGCACTAGGGACCCAAGTTATGAGAACCAAGTAAGGACTTCCTATATTATGAAGGGTAGAACTAAGTGACTTATTTAAGGAGAATTTTGTTGTTCTTGTTTATGAGGTATTTGACTTGATGGCAAAGCAACAAAGTTTAAGTTATCTCAAAACTCCCTAATCTACACATGTTCCAAACTTAGTAGGTCACATAATTCAATTCTCATTTCCACTCGCTTAGGTCATCATAGACTCTTTTAAAGAAAATAGCCTTGATTTTAGCTTTTCTTAGGTTTTATTAATTCCAATTTTTTGTATTTAATTTTTTCTAAAAAAAAATTCTCTTCAAATGGGAAAAAAAAGGAAAGAAAAGAAAAGAAGAGAAGAGAAAAAAAAGAAAATATTTTTGCATTTTAAAATTTATTGAAAATATAAAGAAAAAAAAGTATATACATCTCTCCTAAGCTAGCAAATAGATATAACTCCCCCAAACTCGAATGAAGCATTGTCCTCAATGCTTAAAAAAGATGGAATCAATGGAGGAAGGGGAGAAGAAATATTCAACCAACAAACATATTTTGCACAAAACATAAATCATTAGAAAAATAGAGAAGGAAGGATGCTACCGGATAGTAGGTGAGTGTAAATACCAGCAAATGACCCAATTGTTCCCTTGCTAATCAACCTTCTTCAAAACCGTGTTTGTTTTCCATATGTTATGTAGAGTGAATCTTGCTTAAAATATGTACATAAATCAATATTAAAGGAAAAAAAACATAAGTAAAAATAAAAGCAATAAAACACGGGTTACTTCCCGAGAAAGGCTTGTTTAAGGTCCTAAGCACGACCTTTCTAATAAATATCCCGACAAAGATCGCAAAAGTTTGTCATATGCACTCGCACACATTTCAATTATTATTAAGTATGCAATGACAAAATAAAGAGTTTCCATGAAGTGTAATGCAACTCCATGACAATGAGGAGAGGAATGCCGAAAAGAAGAAGGGTCAAAAGGGAAGATAAGAAAATAAGAAGAGGAATCAAAACAAGAAAACAAAGAAGAATAAAGTGGCAAACTCTCCTCACTAACTCATTTTTCTTGGCAATCTCACTTCTTCCTCTAAGAACGACCGAATGGGGCACTTGAAAGTAAAATGAAGCAAGAGGCTCATCTAGTGGAGACATTTTAAGAAAATAAGGCAACGAGATGGGAGGGGAAGGAAGTAGGTCGAGCTTTCGTGAAAAGGGGATATGAGGTGAAGGAATAGAAACTAAGGTTTCACAAATGACTTCTTCTATATCGCAAGTCTTCAACTCACACACTTTTTCAACCAATGACTGCCTACAAACACCTTTGCCATCGTCTAAAATTTCAAAAACGTCATCAACCACCAAATGAGGCATCTCACTCTTTAATTGGTCAAGGTCTTCACTTAGCAAGGAAGGGGATATGATAACATGAGTTTCCAAGATTAGATGCCTCATCCTCCTTCCTCAGCATGATTTTCACTCTCAACAAAAACCAAATCATCATCATTCTTAAGCAAACCCTCATAAGTTAAACGTGCCCTTAACAATGTTAGGTCAATTCCAATTTTTCGCAAAGGGTCATCGATGGAGGTTGGATTTAGAAAAGGGCTCTAAATTGGCATTTTCATTCACATCCCTATCATCTAGTTTTGCTTCTTCATTCATGTAAGAAAGAACAAAGGTAGAGTGAGGGTTTAGGATGGGGGTAGAAGGGGTGAGGTCAAGGCTTTTTGAAAGAGGGTTCTCGTTAGTTCTATCTGTTCTAACCTCTTCAAAATCGACATCATCATACACAAAATCTTTAGAAGCCTTAAACTCATGCAACAATGATGATAATTTAGCCTCTAGAGCACCCTATCTCCTCAACTCTTCCTTAATATCCTCATTCAACATGCTATTTATTTTCATTTGGTTCTTCATAAATTCTTGAATTTGTACCTCAAACGGATTCAAATTAGAATTTATCTCACAAGTCATTTGTCCATTAACAAGTTGATCAAGAAGAATCTCGAAGCTAGATTTTGATGGTTCGGATTGTAAAGAACATTGAAAACCAATTTGGGGAGAGGGATCACAATCAATCACATGAGAATTAATCATAGGGTCATGAGGCACATCATTGCAATTCATATTAGAGTGTACCTCATTGCAATGAGCATATAAAAGAGGTGGACTAGAATCATACATATTAGGCTTGCTAGGGAGAACATTAGACAAATCAAAGGACCTCATGCAAGAATTGGTAGAATCATGACAATTTACAAAAGCTTTCCAATCATAGGTATCCCTAGCAAACCACATGTAGAAATTCCAAGCTTCATCCAAAGATATAGTTCGAAATTCACCATTAAACGTATTGTCAACCACTCCTCTAGCACACTCATTTAAACCCCAATAAATAATCTCACAAGCCTCCCGAAGATCATACCCATGGTAATTTAGAAAATCCTCAAGCCTATTGAAGTACACCAAAAAAAGGTTCATTCTCATGTTAAGGAAATGAAATACTTGCCATTTTTTATTAAAAAAAGAATTAGAAAAAAGAAAAAAAAACTATGCTCAATGACCTAGACTCATCCAATCAACACAAATCAATGCAAGCCGAAGTCCCCGGCAACGGCGCCATTTTGATATAGGGAAAATTAGGGTTACTAATCCCCCTAAAATCAAACTAATACCTAACCAGACCACTAAACTAAGTAAAGTGATAAGCAAGGGTCATTCTTCCACAAGGACTAAGGAACGTCGATATGTGTTAATTTAACAATAAGTTAGGTCGAAAAGGAGTTGAAAGGTGTCAACTACCAACTAAAATTTATTGAACTAAACTAAAGACCAAAGATGAAATAGAATTAGGGAAAGGGATCCAACACCAACCAATCATGATTTAGGGAATTAGAAGGGTGAAACATGGAGGAAACAAAAGCAAGCAACTAATTGATGTTATTGACTCTAAACTAGCTCTAAGCCCTCTCTCAAGGGTGCATAAAACTACCTAGATCACATAATTAAGCACTCTCATGGTCTCAAACATGCAACCAAGGGGATGATCACAATGTCAATCCACAAAACCCTCACTCAAATCTCACTTTCATGAGTAATTAAGCAAGATAATAGCATAAATGTCAACCTTAATCTCCTCTCTTAATTTGATTAAAGCATCAATAAGACAAACATCCAAGTGGCCAACTAGAATGCAAGCATATAGTAATCATGCCATTAATCAATTAATAAGCCTAATTAAACTCCTAATTTCATATTCAAACACCTAAAATCAACCATAGTTGGGTTTTCACCCAAACCCTACCCAACAAACTACTTCATAAACACAAAAATGAGAGCTTTAGTGAAATTCACAAAAAATATCATGATACTAAACATTAATCTAACATTAAACTAAACAAAATAGACCATAAATAATTAAACTAAGCATGAATGATTAATCTAAGAAAAATAATTAAGATATGGAGGCTAACCCTCCCTCAAACTAGGGTCTTTGCAAGATTTGGAATGTGAAAATCAGAATTCCCCTCTAACTTTAGGTAAAAAGAGTATTTATAGAACCCCCAACTAAGGGCAAAAAGAAACAAAAGCAAACATTTCCACAAACCCGCAGTGATCGGGCGATCCATAGTAATGATCGCCCGATCACCATGAAGCAGGAACTTTGAGGGGAAAATGCAGGATGGATCGCCCGATCCATCAGGGTGATCGGGGGGGTGTCGGGCGATCAGTAAGGTGATCGGCCGATCACCCCATCCGTCAACACAGGATAATTGAACTTGTAAAGGTCATAACTCCTTCATTTCTTGTCGTAATCAAGCGTGTGAACTCTTGTTGGAAAGCTATTGAGATGAACTTAAATCTCCAACTAGAATCACTACCAAATGATGTTTAGTTTGTGATATATAAGCTTTTGAAGTTAACCCTTGTGCAAAACATGATGGAAACTTGGTGGATTTTGCTTCCTTAACCTCCTTTTGCCTTTCTTTCTTCATTACTCATGCTCTAAACCTTGTATATGCATTCTTGGGCTTTTGTAGGTAAATAAAAATCTTACTTTGATAGTACCTACATACAACACGAATGAAATGGCATAAAAAAGGTCATAGAAAATGAGCGAAAAGAATAAAAATCTACAAAAGAGCTATAATCACTAACAAAACGTGAATTGAGCAAAATGAAACTATAAATTGCAACATAATGGAAATGATTCAAATCAAAGGAAAATAAGAGGTTTAGAGTGATATAAATATCACTCATCACTACCCCCCCCCATCACCCTCATTCACTCACTCGCATTCATTCATTCACTCTCTAGCATTCATTCATTCACTTTTTCATCTCTTTCAAACTCCTGTTTCTCTCTCTAAACTCCATAACCTCCATTAAAAATCTACCTTCAAATCTCCATATCTCCTTCATTTCTCATTTTTTCACTCACTTCCTTCACAAAACCTTCATCATTTCTCCTCTTCTACACAAAGAACCCACTTTCATCAAAAAGCTCCAAATTTGAAAATTGCTCATTACCCAAACTTAAAGATTGGGGGTGATTTCTTGAAGAAGAAAGAGTAAGGAGCATGGTTTGGACTTGAAGAAGGTTAAATTGCTTGCAATTGAGAAAATTCTTCACCCCTCTTAAAGAGGGAAGTAAAGACTAATCCTAACCTCTATTTTTTTTTCTAGATTTAGTATAGAAAATTGAAAATATGATGAATATGGTGCTTCTTGTGGAATTACCTGGTAGATTTAGATAGATTGTGATTTTTGTTATATTTATTTCGATTTTTTTGTGATTTCTTTCACTTTTCTTTTTATTTATTTTTCTTTATTAGCTTTCTTTTCTTAGTTTCTTTTCTTATTAGTTTCTTTGTTAATTTTTCTTAAATTGCCTTTGATTTTTTTTGTGTGAATACTTGTTTTTCTTTTCTTTTTTTTGTTTTTTTTTGGGAATTTGTCATTTTTGGTGCCTCCATATTTTGAGCTTGTTTTGCTGGGTTGCGCTAGCGGTCTCTTGATTAAATACATTTCTTGGTTGAGTCATTCTCTTTAAACTCCAAGCATGTATCGTTTTCGTAAAAAGAGTAAATAAAGACCCTTGCTCACTCCACAAAAAGGCTCAAAGGGCACCATTCCGGCCCATAAGATCGCAAACTCGGACCATAAACGGTGGTATGACGAACTTAAGCACCGGAAGGTTAAATCTTCTAGATTTTTCCATGGTCCTACGCTTGACCTCTTGGGGATTAAGCGTGACGTGAGCCAATGCTTGCTTGCTTTAGGCATGCACCACTTTTGATCGCTTACCGCTTTGACGTATGAGCGCCTCACATTAGAGTTATTAGCCTTCCTAGAGAGACGTGAGGTTAAGGGGTAAGAGGAGGAGTATGAAATCTCCTTCCAATTGTTCAATCAAGCTCAATGTATTTCTATAGCGAGGCTTAATTGAATCTTCCTTTGTGACGCCTCAAACGCCATCTACAACCCCGAGACTTGGCAACACGACATCTTCTATCAAAGGGACGTATTCTGGAAGGACATTACCGGATACACGCCCTTTCATCCGAAGACTGGATATTCTTACCACATCCTTTCCCTCGTTCTTATATACATTCACCGCCTATTGGTTTCCACCATCTACTCCAAAAAGGAGCCTGACAAGGTGGCATATGAGGAGGTCAGTGCTCTCTACCTTGCCGCCCATCACCCTGATGAGAATGGGGGCAAGTTTAATGTTGGCTTTGCTTTTCTCCAATGGTGTCTTGCTATACGTCGTGGAGAGAACTTCAAAGCCGATATTCAATGTGGGGGAATAGTGACTATCATTTCTACCGGCCTAGGGTTTAGGGAGCAACTACAGTTGTTGTCTCTCGTTGTTGATAACCCTTCCTTGATATGGATTGCCTAAAAAACGTCAGGTGGATTGATTATACATCTGATCCCGAGTGATTTGTTTGGAAGGTAAGGGGTGTTCATCACTGCTACTTGCCAAACCCGGCGGTGACCCGGCTTGATCGCGACAGGGAGGATGCCGAGATTTTTCTTATTCCTTTCGAACCCCCCCCCCCATCGGAAATGCCCAACTCCCACACGATAACTTAGCTCCCCCTCTCCAAAGAGAGGAGCCGAGTTCGAGTCGTCGTGCCTCTGTATCTTCCTGCTCTTTTGACTATGAGGGGGCCTATTATAGTCTCGCTCTTAACCAAGAGCGCATGGTGAATGCGATCCAAGGTATGAGAGAAGACTTGAGTGGTATGATGGTTCAAACCAACACGGTTTACCATCACCACGTTGAAAGAGGAAATGTTAAGCCTTATATCAACTTTCCTAATTGGCCTCCTCAACATGGGCTGGTACCATGTTAGAATGAACGCCAACCTATGTACTCGTATTGCCTCCACCATGACCCACCCTATGATTGGCGAGAACCCGGGGGTTTCAACCCCATGGGTAATCCCGCCTATCCCCACCCTTTTGGTGCTTGGCCGCCGGTCTACTCGGGTGGTTGGGAGCGTCATGGCCCCACCCCCTAGACTTTTATGGCTCGATGCCATGGCTTCCCCCTTCGAGAGACATGCCACGGCTTCCCCCTTCGAGAGACATGCCACTACCTTCCCCTTCGGGAGAAGGTTCATCTCATATGGATGAGGACTAGTTCCTCTTGCCCCGCTCCCCCTTTACATGTTTCATATGTGTGCACCGAGGACGGTGCCTTGATTATTTGGGGGAGTGTTTATCTTTTATTATGCTTAGGGGAGGTGGCAAGGGTTTGGGGTGTCTTTTTGGGTACGCATCTTAAAGAGGATGCATGCTAGGTTGGAAATCCGGGGCATGATAGGGAAATGCACTTTCATGTTTGATGCCTTGTTTATTAGATGAGTTTGACCATGGATGATTGATTCCCTTGTATACTATTTGTACATGACTTTCTCTTGTTTTCTTTCTTTTCGTTTCTATGTATATATTATTTTGCTTTTCTTTTCTTCTTATTTCCTTCTTAACTCTTTTTAGTCCTTAGACTTGATGCAGCATAGTTGCATAACATGATAGTTTGGCATGTAGCTTACTGATTGCATATAGGATTTGTTTTTGATAGTTCACATGTAAATTATAAAATTTTCAAAAATAACATAAAGATTTTGCATCACTTAGCCAAGGAATGACTCTACATGATACATTAGAGGCTTGAGGTTGGGAACTTGGCTTTTGAGTGGGAGTGAATTAGCTTGAGTGTCTTACGTGTTCGTTAGGAGTATTAGGGGTCTTGTTATGAGTAGACCCCTCAATTGTCCGAGACTCGCCTTTAGCGTGAAACAGTGTCACTGTTTCCCTATAAAAACTCTTTACTCTCTCCTTTGACCTTTGATAAGTCCCTTAGCGACCTTGAGAACCCTTCTAGATCAATAAAATGCAAAGGCTAGCCTTTAAAAAAAAGAGAAAACAAAACAAAAGCATAAGAAAATTTAATTTTAAATAAAACAAAAAGAAAAAATGAAAAGAAAAAAAAATGAAATGAACTCGATTTAGTGAAATAAGTGGTGCATGAGAGCCCACAACGCTAGTAGCCTATTCTTACCATTAGTTCTTGCAATTGGTTCCTAGAGATGCTCCAATGCCTTTGGTATGAGCTACCATACCCTCTTATCGCGTCTCACATCGAGTGCTCGGTATCGTGCCTCATAAACATGACTATCGGGTGAGTGGTGGACCGCGTGAGGAGGTAGTCTAGGGCCTTTGCAAAAAAAAAGGAATTTAGTTAATTAATGAATAAACGGGCTAGCTTGGGGGATCTTGTGAGCTTGTGGGGCGTGATTGGTGCAAGGTGGAGCGAGTTATTCCATTTTGTGGGGAAAGGTTCCACTTAAGAACAATGAGGGCTTGAGGGATAGTTCAGGGACTTCTAGGGCGATCATTTTCTTTGCACACTAGCTTAGATCACCCCTTCGACTCCTAACTTATGGATAAGAAATGACGGTTATAAGCTTTGAAAGATGGTCGGGATTTCCCTTTTCCTTGACACCTCTTATGAGATGAGGACCTTGACTTTGTGATGCTCATTCTAGTTTTTATGCATGCATATGTTTCCTTGGGAGTGTTGATTGCTTGAGGACAAGAAATTGGCAAGCTTGGGGGAATTTGATAAGTGAGCTCTAGGTTCACTGACTAGGGATAATTCCAAGTCATTTAGATGCATTTCAGGTCATGTAGTTCCCTTTTTTATTCCCCTTTTGCATCCTTTTTCACTCTTTGCATGCTTTGCATTAGATTTAGTGCATGTTCTTTTAGTTAGCTTGCATATAGATCATTGCAAGTACACGTGCATCCCCCCTCCCCTATCTCATCTCCTCTTGAGTTGTTCTGTTAGATTTGCAAGGAAGATGATTGAAAACAGGGGAGTGGGCGCTCCAAAAGAGGCGGTGCGGGCGCTCCTTCAATGAATAAGTGAAGAAAAGAGGCAACAACTTGGAGCGACCTAGGAGCGTTCCTGGAGCGAGCGCTCCACGGTATATGGAGCGGTCGCTCCATTTGTAGAGCAGTTCTTTTTGGCTCGTCTTTTTACGTCTTTGCCCTTATGATTACGGGGTATAGAAACCCACTTTTGTAATTATGAAGACACTTAGTTTTATTTTTAGAATTTCATTAGGTTAATTAGAGAGATTCTAGAGTGAGTAAATACATTTGTACTGAGAGAAAGTGGATCTAGATTGTGAATGTTTGTGATTGAAGCTCCATTAATAGATGTTTTTAAATGATTTTCATCCATATTTGAGTATTACTTCTTACTCTACTCTTTATTGCTTTAATACTTTGTTTTATTTTGATTAAGGATTGATTTGTTGTGATTAGTTGTTGATTAGTTTGGTTAACATGATTTCCACCATTGTTGGTTTACCATTGTTGCTTCAAGCTTTGTATATCATCCTTTTTATGGCTAGTGAGTAGATTATTGGCTATGGGAAGGGGATGACCTAGTTGATCATGAGCTGACCATGAAAGTAAAGCTTGGGGGTTAGATTTAGGTAAGATTGTGTTGCCTAGCTTATTTCATTGTCATGTTTATTTGATTGATCACCATTTGAACTTGTTATGAGAATCCAAGGTGAAGGATTGAGAAATGAAGTCTTGGATAGACCTTTGGCTAGACATTAGGTTGACTTGACCATGAGGATAGGTGATTGACTTCCTATGACCTTAATTGAATCACTATAAGTTTCGAAAATACTTGGTTGATTGATTTTAGCATGAGAATAGGTAAAATTGGTTGATTAGGTCCTCCTAATTAGATTTAGAAAGTAATTAGGAAACATTTGAGTGACTTAGTCCCCTAATCGACTCCTTTGAATCCCCTTGGCTTGGCAAATTAGTTAACTTATGATTAGCTTGTTAATCCCCTATCCCTAGTGTCTTCTTTATATAGTCTAATCAAATCATTTAAGTTTAATTGTTATCTAATTAGTTTATTATTTCTTAGTTAATCACTAATATCTAAAACACACCAAAAATATACTAAGCTTGCTTAATCGCATTCAAACCTTGATTAATCTTTGCTTCCTCGTGGATTCGACCTTATCTTACCCTATATTAGGTTGAGTTAGGTTACTAATTTGACACGTGCAACGATCGTGTCAGGCGTTGGGGAAGGCAAAGGGGAAGGGAGTTACTTTTTATTTTCTGATTAAGTGGACATCAAGGAGGGGTTTAATAGGAGTGCTTTTAGGTAATTAAAAATGTGGTATAATGGCCATCATGAGGGAGTTTATGAGGGTGGGTGAAAGGGTGTAACTATTGGATTGAATTAACGTTACAAAAGAAATATAAAGGCTGGCCAAACTCTACAATTTCCTCCATTATACCAGAATTTTTGAACCCCCCTAATGCCATACATGGCACGCGCAACTCATTCGTATATGAGACGGTCCACGAAATATATTAACGCTCATAATAAACTCATACGCTTATATTTTTATAAATAAAAATTATTAATATTAATATTTTATATATATATATATATATATATATATATATATATATATATATATATATACTCCTCATAATGATACACATTTTATAATTTATACACATATGAGCACCATATTATCCATTTAGACAAAACCGACACAAGTACAACCACCAAGAATAATTAAACATGTACACGTTTTATTTTAGAAAAAATTGGATAAAACAACACAAACTATACGTTTGTTGCATAAAACAACACCAATAAAAAAAGGTGCACAAAACAACACGAACTTTTTGCAATTGGTGCAGAAAATAACATAAGTAGTTTTTCACATGAGATTCCCTATTTCCGGTAATTCTTTAGTATTTTAGCCTTTTGATTTCTATTACCCATACACTGTAGACATTCCTTTTGATTTCTTCCTTGAACATTTATCACTCATCCTTCAATTCTAGGGTTTGATAGACTAAATCAATTTGGGGGAATTTTTAGGGTTTCAAAGAGGAAATAAGGTAATTTTTAGATATAGTAGTTTATTTAAATTGGAGGGAAAAAGATAGCAAAATAAAAAAAAGCTAAAATACTAAATATTCACCGGAAATAGGGAATCTCAGGCAAATAAACCACTTATGTCCTTTTATGAACCGATTAGAAAAAGTTCGTGTTGTTTTGTGCACCTTTTTTGTTGGTGCTGTTTTGTGCAACAAACATATAGTTTGTGTTGTTTGATCCAAATTTTCCTTTATTTTACGATATAAATATATAAGATTGAATGTAGAAGAAAATATAAATATAAAAATATAAAAGTAAATATAATTATAGTCGAATATAATATTACTTAACGCGCAAAAATTTCATAGAAAATTCGGGGTGTTACACGCGTAGATAGCGTTATTGCCTCTCAGTCATGGTCTAATGAGTTTCCAAACTCCTATGTAACTAATGATACCTTCTAACGTGGTTGCGTTCCCAATCCAAGAAAAGAAACCAGTATAATAAGCACATGGTAGATTTAATCTAAGTTCGAAATTGTATTAAAAGAATCGAAATTGTAACTAAAGTGACCGAGATATTTTATTTGTGGTAAACACTCCTGAACTCACAAATAAATAACAGTTCTACTAAGAACATTCTTGAACGTTAGTAATTTGTACTCTCAATAATTAACGATTCGGAAAATTATTTAAAAGTTGATTTTAAACTCTCAAAGAATTTAAACTCTTAAGAACACAATTGTTTTTAACTGAATAATAATCTACTGGCTTTATTGATCATATGGCATATTTACAGCGTATACATAATCCTAAGGTAGATAGGACAAGTCCCTAACTTACTCTAGTAGGAAAAGAAAAACAAACCCTTAATCATATCTTATGTTGGCCGAAAATTAGGAGTAATTAAACCCTAATCATAGGCGCCATCTACTAACAAATTCTAATCAAATTACTAAATCTCTTGAAAGTAGGAAAGTTTGTTACAAATCTTATCTTTACCAACTACTCTAGGCGCCACCCTTATCTCTTCCACACACCAACCTTGACTTTGACTAACAACAACTTTCACTTTGACTTGTTGACTTTTTGAAAACACCTTTTAGTTGAATTTTTCTCCTCTTTGTTGACTTTCTTCATTCCTTCATATTTGCCATCTTGATCAATATTGTTGACTCTTGACTCTCTACTTTAAACTTTCAACTAATTATTGACTCATGAATAATTAAAAATAATAATTTAAACAACACAGTGTAGCCTAAAACAAGAAAAACCCTTTTCAAGTAAAAAGGTAAAAACTCATAGGCAAAATCTAATCACAAACTCAACTACTATTTCAAGAAAGGAATTAAGTGTATCAATAAATCCACATCACCTTCTTATTCTAAAACATATCATCCTAAACTTAAATACTCAGACTCGTCTAACTACGAACAGATTCAGATTTCAAAATGCTTCGATGATAAAGCCACAAGTGAATCAAATTATTAAGAACATTGGTGTTCTTATATTCTTGTATCTCGATTCTATTCCATTTGTCAAAAACTCTGGCCAATCAAAGTTGATCTCAAAACTTGGCATAAGGCTAACTTTGATCACGTGCAGAAAAAATTGGAAATCAATCGTCAAAAGATTCAAATATAGAGAGCCAAATCATAGCAGATCATGTTAATGAACACATTGGACAACACCTTACTAGGTTAGTAAGGCTACGTGAAAACCTGTTATCATTCGGAGATATTGGGGCATATATGCTCGTAATATTTGGTTGACAAAAGGAGATCGAAACTTTATATTTGTTCATGCAAAGGTCACTTCCAAACAACACAAAATACACATCTTTAGAATACAAAATTCCCTAGATCAATGGATCGGTGATCTCGAGGAAATACAACATATCTTTAAATATGAACTTCAAACACGTTTGCCCTCTGATCACCAACAACAATGTAACCTCATTATTCATTATTTGGCTCCATGTATTACACAAGAAGGTAATGACACCCTCACTGCCCCTATAACGGACCAAGGAATTCGTCATGCCCTTTTTGATATAGACTAATAGACCCCACCAAAAGCGCATGATCAGATGGCTTTGACTCTAATTTTTTTTCAAAGTTATTGGAACCTTGTTTAGAAATACATATCCCTTACTATTCAAAAAATCTTCAACCATCATCACTTTCTATGGAGTGTTAACTATACACTCCTTTATATGATTCCAAAAGCTTGCAACCCTGAATATCCAAGATAATTTTGACCAATAAGTCTGTGCTCAGCTCCTTATAAGATAATCGTGAAAATCCTATTTAACAGATTACAAACCTATTCTTAACAACATCATTAACCCGTTTCAGAATGTGTTTGTACAAGATCGAGAAATCCATGACATTATTTTAATCGCTCAGAAAATACTCAAAACTTTCAGATGTGGAAAATGCCTACGATCGAATCGATGAGGGTTCCTTTTCAAAACATTGTCTCTCCTAGGCTTCCATGAGAAATGGATAGACTGGATCAAATTCTGTGTAATAATGGTCTCGTACTCAATAACATTGAATAATTCATCAATTTCAAATATTTTCACTCCCTCTCGTGGGCTACGACACGGAGACACCTTGTCCTCGTATCTTTTTCTTCTTTGTATGGAAGTATTAGGTCGCTAATGAGCTTTTTGCATCTACTGATAAAAAATATGGGATTTGTTTTAAATTGTGTCCAGGAACTCAAAAAAATCTCTGGTCTCTTCTTTGTTGATGACTGTCCTCTCTTCTGTAAAGCTACATCATTAGCAAGTAACAACTTGAAGAACCTTTTAGATAAATTCTGTAAGACTTCAGGTTAACTCATTAATTTCCATAAATCGTCTATTTACTTTTTTTTTGTTAAAAAACAACTCCCTCGAATACAAAATCTCTTGTTACAGGTCATTTTACCATGCAACCCAAGCATTCGCTTGGACGATATCTAGGCGACACTTCTCTTCACACAAAAGTACCATTTCAGACTTCAAATCCCTGATTTAGAATGGACAAACGACTATACTCTTAAACCACTTCCTTCCTTTCAAAAGCAAGGCGTGCAGTTCTAATCCAAAGTAACTTTAAAAAGTTATCCCGAATTTTACAATGGCCTCCAGCAAATTACGGAGTTCTACAGCTAATAAACTGGATGCCATTAATTGAAACTTCTTTTGGAAGAAAGGTCATGACAATGAAGATGGTATCCCACTTGTGGCCTGCGATAAATTTTGCAAGCCCAAGGTTTTAGGCGGTTTAGGTCTCCGAAAGACAAAACATATGAACCAGAGCATACTAGTCAAATTAGCTTGGAAAATTCTGACTCAGTTCTCAAATAATTGGTCAGATTCGGTTCGTAAGAAATATTGAAAGCATAAATCATTATTTAACATCCAACCTAAGACAAATGATTCCCCAACATGGAAATAAATGTTGCAAATGCGAGACTTAATCCGGCGAGGGATCTGATGAAAAGTTGGGTTTGGGTCGGATATCTTCTTCTGGCTCGATAACTGGTGTGCTCAAACCAGTTTAATTGAAATACTTAACATGAAAGCTTCTACTATTCCTAATTTAGACTTCAAAGTAAAGGATGTCATCTACTAGATATAACATGGAACTCTACTTTGTAGAAGACTATCCTTCCTCCTCATATATGCTCTAAATAGATAGAATTTCGCTCTCGTCACAACCACAATCGACAAGCTATAAGGGCCTCACTTTCTCAGGTTAATTCAAAGTTAATATGCCACATGGATAGCCCATAACTCGTCCCTCTTTCAGTCTCCAAAGTGGTTGCATACTCGGATTAGAACATAAACATTAATCCAAACATAAAAGCCTTTGTTTGGCAACTCCTTCTCATGGATTACCCACAAAGGATAATCTCGAACTTCGAAAGTTTCAAGTTCTTTTTAAATGCCCTTTATGTCAACCGTCGGCAGAAACCATAAACCACTTATTAATATCTTGTCCCCAGACCTGTACTCTCTAGCATTATGCCATAATTAGAGATTTCTTAGGAACAACAATCCCATATGCCCCTCTCCACGTAATTTTTACTTTGATTGAAAATCTCAACAAACATATTATGGCTAAATTCTTTTTGCTACTGTGGAGCCTTAGGAAGGAAAAAATTCAGTCATCTTCCAAAATGAAACTTATCATATTAATTCAATTCGTTACAGAGCAAAATACTCAATGTCTGAATGGAGTTTGCATATTTCCATCGACACTGACTCATCCTTCCACATCCCCACCCCTCACGAGTCACCACATTCAATACAAGTATGCTGGAGACCTCCGCCCTCATGTTGTTAAGCTCAACTTTGATGGCTCCTCAACTCAAGCATCTACTACTGCTGGCATTGTCCTTCGTACCTCTACTGGACAAATTCTCAAAGCCATGACTTATAATATCGGGAAATATTCTCCTCTGATTGCCGAAGATATTGCTCTCCATAATGGGTTAATTCAAGCCAAAAGTATGAAATGTGATCAATGTGATACGAGAAAAGTTCGAAACTCCCTAGTGTATTGAGACGCTTATAGATGATATTCGCCACCTACTCACCTAAGTCCGTTCAACGTTAGTGCATCACATTTTCAGAGAAGCAAATTCGTCTGCAGATTACCTTTCCAACCAAGGACATCACATTACTACAAAAAGCCAGAATTTCTATGTCCTTGAAGATCCTATGTTGTATCGGTTTTCTTCTTTAGATAGCTTAGAGTTTGCCCTTAAAAGATGGGTCTACTAAGAGTTCCTTCTACCTTTTAAAAAAATAATAATAAAAAATTACTCCACCAATTAAAAAGGGCAAAGAAAGTGTCAATTTCGTTAGATGATACTACACCGACGTTAAGAATTTCTCAAATCTTTCTTCCTTATGAATTCTAAACATTCAGCAACCTGAACATCAAAAGACAAGCCATAAATCACTTGCATTCCCCAAACAGCTTTTTCTTGATTAAACATAATCTACACTAAAGCATGTGAATCCAAATAAAAAATTTCCTTAAGAAAAATTATACTGCCTGATATACTATTAGAGAATTCAGCCATAGATTGAATGACTAATTATTTGAGAAAAACCAGAAAGAGTTTCTGGATATATGAATTTACGCCATATATGTAGACGATATTCAAAGTTCAATTGTTTGCAAATTCAAGAACTGTAGAAATTATAATCAGATTCTTAAGAACAACTGGAAATGAATATTGGGTTAGAATAATCAAATAATGAGTAAATAATGACAACAATTTTTTTTTTTAAAGAACCCATTGTTTTTTGATTTTGTTTTCCTCATAATTTTAAAATCAACTAAATGGGTGAATAAGATGAGTTTATAAAAATAGAAGGTTGGGATTAACCGAATTTTATTGTAGCCGGGGGGTAGAATTGTGGAATAATGTAGGCGAACAAAAGAGTTGTGAATCCCATTGTTAATCATCCCTTAACCCTCTTATCAGTTATCCCTCCTAGGCTCTTACATGAGTAAATTCCCAACAAAAAGCTCAGAAATATCAGCGTAAAAATTAATGATTTGACGCAGCAACAATGGCGACCGTGTCAACTTGGCCAAACAATCCAAACCCTAACCCTAATACTTTTCTATCTGTTGATCCAAATCATCCATCGACACCTTCATCACCTCACAATTTCATGTCTCAGCAGTCTGAACACCTCTACTTGGACACCAATTCTGAAGAAACTGATTCAGTTGCTGCTCCTCTTCCTCTTCCTTATATTCCATTAATACAAACTTCTCTTCCTGGAAACTCTAACCCTACCTCCCCCCCTAACTCTCTTTCTTCTGAACCCCCAACTCTTCTCCATGTTTCTTTCAACCAAGATTTTGGTTGCTTCTCTTCTGGTACTGATCGAGGCTTCCGAATATACAATTGTGATCCATTTCGTGAGATTTTCCGTCGGGACTTTGATCGAGGTGGTGGTATTGGGAAGGTGGAAATGCTATACCGATGCAATATTCTTGCTTTAGTTGGTGGTGGACCTGACCCTCAGTACCCTCTCAATAAGGTTATGATTTGGGATGATCACCAGAGCAGGTGTATTGGCGAATTATCATTTAGGTCTGAGGTTCGTGGGGTTCGTCTTCGTCGTGATCGAATTGTGGTTGTTTTGGAGCAGAAAGTCTTTGTTTATAATTTTGCTGATTTGAAGCTTTTGCATCAGATTGACACAAGTGCAAATCCAAAGGGTTTGTGTGAGGTTTCGCAATCGGCTGGGAAGTTGGTCTTGGTCTGTCCTGGCTTGCGGAAGGGTCAAGTCAGGGTTGAGCATTATGCCTCTAGAAAGACTAAGTTTATTGTTGCTCATGATTCCAGAATTGCCTGCTTTGCTTTAACCCAGGATGGAGGCCTTTTGGCTACTGCTAGCTCTAAGGGCACACTTGTCAGGGTCTATAACACTTTTGATGCTACATTGCTTCAGGAGGTAACTTCTCATTTCACTTCAGTTAGTAGCTTTTCTAAAGTTGCTTCTTTTTCAGCTTGCTGTTTAGTTGAGACTGGGTTAAAAGAGTGGAGTGGACATCTAGTTTTAAGATACCTCGTGGTGGACAGCCAGTTCAGATCACGAATATGTTTTCGAATGTTAGTCTGTGGTGTGAAGTGATGGGTGGTGGGGTTGATATACGAAGGAGAACGTGATGGATTATCAGGGGTAATAGTTTTATAGACGCGTTAATGTTTGCCTGAAGGCCCAAGGCTTTTTGCTGTGTTTTTGTTTTGGTGTCTGCATGAGAAATCCTGACAGTGTACTAGTTGCTCATAAAGGAAACCATGAAATTGGTAATTGCAAATTAGGTAATCACTTGAAATTTAGAAGTAATATTAATGTGAAGATCGATGCTGAATGTTTTTGGAGCAGTGACCGTTGTGCTATGCTTGGCATTATGATGCATATATGGCTAGCCACCCAAACTCGAAGTTGGTTTATTTAATTATTGGTTGGGTTAATATTTAAGGTGTGAGAAGTTTTATAAGGGTTTAGTTAACACTAATCATGAAATCATGAAAAGGTGTTACTTAAGATCCAATTACATTCCATTAGTTTTAGTTTTAGTCTTACTTAATTCGTCTGGTTTTCAAAACTGTGCGACAAAATACTTTTAATGATTGTGAATTTGTTCCTTGAAAATTTTCATTAATTCCCTTTTTGTTGGTTGTCTAACATGCCCCCCAAAACTTTTGTATGGTTATTGTTTTCTTTGTTGAGTTAGCACATATTCAAATTTTGGTTGCTACTAGATTAAGCTCTTGTTAAGAAAAACGTGTCCGAATTTCTTTTAGGATGGCTGATAAAATATTGAAGTAATTTGAGAGGGTGACCTTCACTATTTGACCACACACAAATAATATACATTTTAAAGGCTATTTGTACTTTTTAGGGCAGAGTGGTGGCAAGTGACCCCGGTGATAGTTTTGAATTGAAAAACTTTTGTGGTTGCTAGTTTTGAATTAAAAAACTTCAATGGCTGCTTATGGCAGAACCTTAGTTTTACAAAGCGTGCCTAAGCGGAGAGCTCTGCAATCTCGAAGACGCCTTAACCAATCAAGACGCAGGCGATATAGGCTAGATACAACGAGGCGCGCGACTCGGTCCATCTTGGGCGAGGTGCCACTTGAAGTTAGGCCACTTTTAGGGCACAGGATAGAAGGCTAAAAAGAACCAAAATCTTCTATAAATCAAATTCGAATAAGCTTTTAAAACTCAAATTTTAGCTAAAACCCTCTAGTAGTTTCTTAAAGTTCCTTCAATTTCATGTTGTGAAAATGAGTGGAAGTCTAATAACTCTCATGACTGAATCGTGGCCTACGGCCGATTTTGCCAGTGGTCCATATGTCCGATGGGATCTGCCACCTACCAAAACCAAGTGGGGCTTTCGTGGTTTCTTGTCTTGCTTCTAATAACTTCAATCTTCTTTCTCTCTCTCTCTGCTCCTCTTCTCTTCACTTCTCCCCTGGAACTTCTCAAGCTAGTCTTTCTTCTCTTTCTTTCATGTATAGCTCTGATCTTAGTTTTTCTTAAATATTACCCTTAGATGCTTCGTTTTACTTTTTGTTATTGTATTTTAGGAAATTCTACATGGTACTGCTCTTTTCTATTTAGTACCCAAAATTGTTTTGGATTCTACATGGTTGCAATGTAGTTGGACGAATTCTCTAAGTAATAGTCCATTAAACAAAATGTTGATCATTAATTAGGGTTAGGGGTTTTGGTTTACTCAACAAAAAAAAAAGGCCGGTTAAAGTTTTGGGGGCATTTTGACCTTCAGGGTCAATTTTGAGTTCATAATTGGTAAAAACACGACCTTAAACGCCTTAATTTGCGCACCGTGAAAAAAACTAGTCTTCCCTCGCACGTAACACCAAAGGTCCGTTTGGTAGGGCGTAAAAGGTTTTCCTTGAAAACTGTTTTCCCATTTTACATTGTTTGGTTTGGAGTAAAACATTAAAATGTAAAACTTGGGGTGGAAAACCATTTTCCACCTTATTGAAAACATTTTCCCTCAAAATTGGGAGGAAAACATTTTCCATCACAAGTGGAAGGAAAACATTATCCCTCACAATAGAAATAATTGATTTTCAGTTCAACCAAACAATGAAAAATGCTTAAAATGGAAAATCATTTTACATGCAACCAACCAACGGAAAACCTTCATAAAAATAAATTTTCCAATGTAAAAGGTTTTCCATGAAAAACCATTTTCATCCGAAAATGTTTTACGCCCTACCAAACGGAGTCTAAGTGCTTTTGATCTTTCTTTTTGCCAATTTCGACTTCAAAATTATTCCTTGGTCAAAATGCCCCCTAGAGAATTCGCGGTGAGCAAACCAAACCAATAACCCTAATTAACCACCAACTAACGTTTTGTTTAACGGAATATTACCTTAGAGAATACATTCAAACTACGTTGGTACCATGTAGAATCCAAAACAATATTGGGTACCAAATAGAAAAGTCAAAAGTACTATGGTACCATATAGAATATCCATGTTTCTCAGTTTTCCTAAAGTTTTTCCTTTTTAGTTATGAGTTTTATTCTAGAACTCTACCACTTATTTAGAACTAATGTCACTCTACCAATGACACATGGGTGATTTTTTTTAAGTTTATTTTGTTTTTTGTCCTTTACTACCAAATTTGAGCTATCCTACTAAAAACTAGTTCCACATTTGAAAAATTCGAATTTAAAATATAAATAAAAATGTGCCTCACGTATAGCGCTTTTCACCTAGGCTCCATGAAGCCTTTGCACCTTTTAAATCTTAGGGCAGAAGTGGCCTAGGTGATGTTCCGTAGCTACACGTTTGTCACACTAACTCTCTTCTCTCTCCTCAATCATCTCTTCTTTCTTTCTCTCTCGCAACCACCTTTTACCATCCCTCTTTGCGTCCTTCCTTCTTTCTTCCTTCGTTCTTTGCTCCTCCTTCTCTTCATGGAGTACAATTCCTTTTTTATTGAGATGTGCTCATGTACTTAGTCATTAGGAACACGAGCTCCTCATAGTCACCGCGACACCTTCTACTCTTTGATTATGGCCTCTTCACTCATAACTTATCTTTATGTTAGACCCTTACCTCAATTGACGTGCTCTACAATGGGTTCTTAAGTTACTTTCTTTCATAGCCCATTGGCCATTGATGTGTGTGTCTCTCTCTCTTTATATATAAGGATTGAATGAGAAGGATCTTTAATGCAAGGGGTGAGAAGGTTTAGGGTGCATATTTTTCGAATTGGCGGGCATATTTTTTTTGACCGAATATTCATAAAGGAATTTTTGAATTGGATAGAAAGTTCATAAAAGATTTTATGTGCATATTTCTAGAACTAAATGTGCATATTTTTTTAACTAAATGTGACCTTTTTCTTAATCATGTGCATTTTTCTTTGAATTGAATGTGTTACCTTATCTTCGAAGAGCATATATGCTGTTTCACTTGTATATACGATTCAAAAAATATGCACGACAATCCGCACACTTATCATTATAAGATCCTTCTCATTTGATCTCAAATCTCTCTGTCCATATATAAAGATAGGATTGAGATCAAAAGAAAAGATTCTTAAAATGAGAAGTGTTATACTATTAGCCCGAAATGTGAAATATGTACATCTAGGTCACAACTCATGCACATTGACTTCGAAAAATATGTACATCAATCATTTTCGCTCTTCTCATTATAAGATCTTTCCCATTGGATCTCGACTCTATACATATATATTTGTATATATACATACATTTATGTACATAGATGAGTTGACACGAGAAGGCATCTTCGTGTGAGAAAAGAGAAGAGATATAACTCTAGGAAAAAAATTAATTTATTCTTTTGTTGGCTCAATTTTTTTTGGGTATTACTCTAAGGGAGAAGTGCTATAACTCTAAGTGCTTCTCATCTATGTTACTCCGACACCCTCGTCTCCCTTGAGTGTCGCGTGTCGAGACGTATGACACGACACTCGATACGCCTGAAAATGAGTTTGGAGTCGGGTACAGGTAAAGTGTAGGTCTTAGGTGTCTTCAATTGATAATGGAGGAGAGAGAGAAGAGTTAAAGATGGAAGGGAAGTGAACGTAAATGAAAAACACAAATCTTAGGTGTAACATGAAAACCTAGATTTGAAAGTTGGAGAGGAAATTATTTAAACTAAATATTAAATTTTGGGGCTTTTGATCTGTAAAGAATTCCGATTCGATTAATAGTCGTGGTTTCATGCGGGGTGATGCCACCACCACCACCACCACCATGACCAATAGCATTTTACGATGACTTGTCTTCTTCATTCTTTCCTTCTTCGCCAAGTGTTAGGCATGCGTGATATGGTAAGTTTCTTACTTTCTGGTACTTACCCTTTTCTTTCTCTTTTTTCGTTTTTTTGTTCTGAAAAAACTAAAGGCTAGAGAGCACACTAGGTTTTCAAGTGATTGGGCTAAATATTAGTTAGGTCTGGCTCTTGATATATGAGGTTGTCTTCAAATAGAAATAGGGCCACCTAACACATGTTTATAAATAAACAACAACTTGTTATTCCTTATATGTTTTTTTTTTTTTTGTAAATTTTAAAGTGAATCTCTATTATTTAAAATTTTGGACTATATCCCAATTTTTGATTTTATTTCCTATAGTTTTTTGATACTCGTGTCTAGAAAATTGGTCAAGACACTGATTTGACCGTATCGATGTTTCCACAATATTTGGGAGTGGAGTGTTGGGTCCTCCAATCCCTACTCGGATATGTGAGCAACATACCCAGTGGCGGATGCACATATTAATGAGTGGGGTCACTCGACCAGTCGACCCCACTTGAATTGTTCAAATTATGAAATTTTCCTTTTTTTGGGAGATTATCTTATAGAATTGACTATTTGACCCCGATAAAATTTAACAATTACGTTTTGACCCACTGAATATTTTTTCTCCTTTTCTACGGATCCGCCACTAAACATACCTTCTCCGTCCTCACCACAAGGGCCTTCTCACTTTAAGGTCCTCAATTGATCTTCTGATCTCGACTCATATAAAGTTAAGATCAAGTGATAAGGCCTTGTAGTGAGAAGAACTTAGAGTTATAACACTTCTTACGTAGAGTTATACGAAAAAAATACGAGTCAATTTTTCATTAATTCTATCTCTTCTTACACGAACAAGCCTTCTCACATGAACTCATCTATATATATATATATATAACTACGAAGTGAATAAAAAAGCAATGAAATTATAGCTCAAGAAAAAATTATTATACTTTATTCTATTTCAATTAAAAGATTACATCGCTTTAGAGAGATTCTTCACCTTTGCTTGATGTAACTGGTTGCTAAGTTGATTGTACATACCCCAAGCATTACATTTGCTTGATCGACAATGAACGTTTCTGTTATGCTATGCGGTTTCTTCTCCGCTTTACTGTCAATGGATTCAAGCTGATGCTGTCTTTGATAACTTGTATGCTTTACGAGGTATACTTGCGTACATCTGAACTTTAGTATCCCTCCTTATTGCAATCTTATTGTATTGTTTTTTAACATTTTATTAGGCTTTACCCTTACGTTTCTCTCCAATGACATCGAATATTGCAGAAAAATCTTACATGTTAAACTCATCGGTAGTGTAGGTAAGAAGAGGTGCCGATCGAGCAGAAATATACAGTTTGGCCTTCTCTACAACTGCTCAGTGGTTAGCAGTTTCAAGTGACAAGGGCACTGTGCATGTCTTCAGCTTGAAAGTGAATTCAGGTGTTCCAGTTAATGACAGTCCAAATTCTCCTCCTGCTAGCAATGCTGCCGGGGCACCAGCTGGTTCATCGCTTTCCTTCATTAGAGGTCAGTTGCAATTCCTATGAAGCTTAAGCTATGAGAACTCTGTATTGCTTGGTAATGTCTGCTAACTCTTCGGGAAATATTTCTCTTTGTTTTAGACAATGTCATTTGAATGCACAAGTGCCCAAAGCTTAATACTTTTTCCCTCACGACAACAATTAAATAACAGACACATTATCGATGCTTCTTAACAATTCTCTAAGGCTGATGATTCACATTTTATTAAGTGAAAAAGGCAGTTTTTCCTACATCAATGGTTTAATTGCACTTCCTTCGCCTTGATATTAACGCGAATACAATGAAATTATAAAACTTTAAGATAGATATCAAGCTTTCGAGTAGCTTGAGCAGTCGCGTTCGAGATGCTTGTTTCTCCCCAAAAGAACTCTTAAAAGTTCTACATAACATATTTAACAATTTTCAACATGACATTTCACTCTCTACTTTCCCCTATTTATAGGAAACTAACTTGCTAACTTATTCCTCAAGCTAACCTTCAAAGCATTGCCCCTCTCCCTTGGGCCAATTCATTACATTACCAGCTGCCCATACTTTCACCTTTCACCTTACACCTTGTCCTCAACTTTGATGGAAGGCCCAATGGTTGCTCCCACAAACGTCGCAATTCTTGATTAATGTGCGAATATGGGTCCATCGTCTTCTCCCCTAACAAGAGAGTGAGCCGTGGAAACGGGATGCATTGTCTAAAGTACCTTGGAAGGAGAAGAGTAAATGGGTTGTGAAGGTTGAGTGAAATGATATCTTGAAATTTGGGTAAATGAATTAGGTTGGATGGGTGGAACAAGGAGGGTGGGTCACAAAAATGCGAAGGTAGAAAGGGTGAGATTAAATGGAAAATAATATAAAAATAAAATTAGTTTGGGCCCTACTTTTTATGACTCCACTTTGAGTATGAATGATGTACTCATCAATGATAACTGATAAGTCATCTTTTTAACCTTCCTCCAACATACTTTGCTTCTTTCTTAAGCCAATGATAACTTCTCTCATATTTCTCACATTCTAGAATCTTCTTTATGAAGCTTCTCACACAACGTACCCATTCCGATCCACCATGAGCATCACCATAGTCGAGCACTCGAGGTTGTCGCAGGTGAAGAAATGTAATTTATTGCCTATTTTCACCTAACATGGCTCACGAAACCATCTCCTTTGTTCGGCTTCCGCAAGCACCGATATGGAATTTTCGGCCAAGTTAGTTTTTGAAAGGCACGAGGTGCAAAGGGTCCTTGGAACCTAGGCACGAGGCGTAAGGCAAATGCGTGCGCCTTTCGAAGGCGAGGCACACATTATTTTCCATTTTTTTGAGTAATAAATTGTAAGAAAAAATAAAAAATAACAAAAACAAAACAAGATATTGCTTTTTTTAACAAAAAGAATAAAAAGCAGCTTAAATCAAAAGCTAGTGTAGTGCACCATTAAAAGAAAAAGGTAACTGATATGAAGAAAAAATGTGGAAGGGGCCACGTGAATAGGGGGAAGTGGGTCACCCACTTTCACTTGGCCACTTAGCCTTCTCTCATTAAATCCCATCTATTTACTTTCATCCCACATCACCCCATGTTTTAGAAACTCTACGATAATGCTCGTCAGCCCTTTTTTGTCAACACCGGCAACATAAACAACAACTGTCAATTATCTATCCAACGCGAATTAGGGTTTTTTAATAATGGTTCAATTCAAAGCATTTTAGTGAAATTAAATGATGGGTTTTACTTGAATTTGAGTCCTGATATGAATGCACCTGCAAGCATCCAAGAAAGAATCCAAGCTAAGGATCCTAATGTCACTAAGTCCGAAGATAATCAAATCAACCAATCAAGAATTCCAAAAAACCGTCCAAGATCCAATCTTTAAATCAAGAAACGTTCCAAGAAACAATCTTTGTATGTGTTTAGGATATGGAAATTAAATCAAACATTCCTGAAAGATTTAATTAACTATAATCTCCCTTAAACCATTACCCGGAATAAGTATATTAGCACTCAATAATAATCATTCCTGAAAATTATATGAATGGACGAATTTAATTGAACAACAATTAAATACTCGAAAATTCTTAATGAATCAATACTTGCTTGTTTATTAATGACTATTAGGTGCCTATTTATACTAGTACAATGTTCTAGTATGATTAGGAAACCTAAAATTCTATCTAGAAAGCATAAACTCTATCTAGAAAGCAAAATAAATCTTAATCCCTAAAATCTAGGGAAAGATAAAGATAAACATAAGAAAAGATAGATAAATAAGAATGATAGGATTTCAGCCATATCAATCTTATTTCACACACCTATAATTCTTATCTTTTACCAAAATCTATCATAATCTTAATAGGAACTAGATTTCAACTAGGACTCCTCATAGTAACTGAAAATTAACCATAATTTCGGCCCTTATGGAATGTTTTATTACATGAATGAAATGACTCAACAAAAACAAATAAAAGACTCCAAAAGACAACATATGGACGCCCCATATTAGTCTTAACAAGCTAGATCGTCTTCCCAAGCAATCATAGTCACAAAAGAACCATTAGACTTGAGCTTGAATCCAAAGGTCTCAAGAACCAAGCAAATAGGTTCATTTCCAATGGTTGACTTGGATCCTTGACTTATGTCATTCTTCCCCTCTTCAAAAGAATTTGTCCTCAAATTTGCTTCATCATAGTAAGGACTAAGATCTCCAACATTGAATGTAGCACTCACACCTCCATAATCACTTGGAAGCTCAATTCTAGCTTTGACTTGCTCACATATCTTCAACCTTTTCTTTGTATCCACATGAATTTCAGATTTGGTTAGCACAATAAAATTAATAGGAAGAAAATGACTCATACCATAGACCACCTCAAATGGAGATTGAGAAGTAGTGGTTGAATGAGTTCGATTATAAGTACTAAAGAGTAACTTAGTCCCCACCATCTTCCACAAGCTCCTCCAAAAGTGACTAAGGAACTTCGAGTCACAAGCACTATCAATACTTTTAGGGATGCCATGTAGGCGAATGATCTCCCTAAAATACAAATCAGCAACATGTAAAGCATCATCATTTTTATGCATAGGAACAAAATGAGTCATCTTAGAGAAACGATCTACCACAACCATGATAGCATCCTTTCCCCTTTGAGTTCTAGGCAATCCTAGAGGCACTGCTTCGGGAAAAACATCCCCAAACTCCTCCACCAAAGCTGAAAGGTTAGGCTCTTTCATAAAAACATCATTAGTTAAAGTAAGTTTCACAAACAAAGATAACCATGACCCTCTATTTCGATCTCTTTGGATGAAAGGAACAAACTTTGCTTGCTTTCAACCCCTTTTGGCGCAATAGTACTAGGAGACAAGGGCATAAGTCGAATCCTCTTAGATCCCATCAAAGCAGAATACACATTCGTCTCCCCTTCATGAATAACCTTTCGATCAAATTGCCAAGGTCTACCAAGAAGAATATGACAAGCACTCATAGGAACAACATCACCCCACAACTCATCTTTGTAGCTTCCAATCGAAAAAGAAACTAGGGCTTCTTTCTTTACAGTCAAACCAGTCTTATCAACTAACCAATTCAACTTGTAAGGACAAGGATGATCTCTAACCAATAAATTCAACTTAGAGACCACATGGGACGCCACCACATTAGTGCAAGAACCACTATCAATAAGAACATTGCAAGAAAACTCACCAACTCTACATCTAGTATGAAATAAGTTTTCTCTTTGCTCATGGTTAGGAGAGTGATTAACATGCAAGGTTCTCCTAATAACTCCAATCAATTTAGTGTCATCTTCCATCCTCATCTCCATTCTCATCACTTTCATGGTCACTTTCCACCACATAATCATAAGTTCTCTATTCCTCCTCCAAGGCCATGTATTGTTTTATAGTGAGGGCTTTTCTAGTAGGACAATTTGCAGCAATATGACCCCTCCCTTGGCACTTTCGAGTATCATCAAATTTTTCTCTCGAAATAGGCAATTTAGGGCGCTCCCCTTTGTATTCCCCATTAGAAGGAAATTCTATATTTTCAAAGGTTTTAGAAGAAGAAGGGTAAATAGGATCTCGTAAGCACTACCCACATATGCCATCACAAGTATTCAAGCAACAAGTTGGAAGTCAAAGTTAAATGCATTAACTCATCAAAAAAATTATCATCTCAAATATTTAACATGCATAGTGACTTAAAGAATGAAATATATACTGACTTAATATGCACAATTGAAAAAGAAAAAAGGAGGACAGAATAAGTAGACACACAAAAGAAAGAAGAAGAAAAGAAGAAAAAGTAACGAGAAAAGGAGCATGGGGAAGAAAGAAAAGTAATGACAGAAGAAGAAAAAGTAACGACAAAAGATTGAAAGAAGAAGAAGAAGAACAAGAAGAAGAAGAAAGGGAAAAGAAAAAGAAGATACATATCGGCAACGGCGGGCCCCTCTAGTGAGTCAGGTGAGGTTTGACTAGTTTAGGGTTTCCTTCCTTCCCTTTCTCCTCTCTCTTCTTTTTATGTCGACTCTTCATGTCGGTTCTCGTTTTTTTTTAGTTTTTTCTTTATTAAAAGTTACCGTTAGAGGGCCTTAGTGGAAAGATATGTAGGCCCGGTGTAGCCTAACGCCTTACCCCCAAAAGCTCACTAAGCGTGCTTCTCGCGCCTTTGAAGAAGCGCACCACAAAAGCGCGCCTCATCGAAAATGCTTTACCTAGGGTTTTAAAAGCGTAGAGGCTGGTTGCTTGTCACTTAGGCGCACTTTTTTGAACTAAGCTAGTGTTGCATGAATTTCGGAACAGTGGAAGTATAATTTAGTGATGTTAGCTTAATCAATGAGCTTCATAACCTAACAAAGCATTTAGGAAACATGGACATATTATATTTTGCACTCTGCTTTGGGGGTGGAAGTAGAGCTGTCAAAACCTGACCTGCTCCAAGATTTTGAACCGAACCCGACCAGGAACCGACCCGATCTGACCCGAGAAATGATACACCCGAATCCGACCTACACCTGACCCGAACTGAACCCGTAACCGAATGACACCCGCCAATCCTCGACCTGAACCCGACTTGCACCCGACCTGACCTCAACCTGTAACCGAATCGACCCGACAATTGTTAACCTGAACCCGACCTGCACCCGACCCGAACTCAACCCATATCCGAATTTACCCCGACGTAACCCGATTTCAACCCGACCCAATCATGACCCGACCCGACCTCAACCCGACCTGACCTCAGCCCGACCCGAATATGACCCGACCCAATCATGACCTGAACCGACCCCAACCCAACCCGAACATGACCCGAGTTGGCCTCAACCCGAGCCGAACATGACCCGACCTAACCTCAACCCGACCCGAACATGACCCGACCCGACCTCAAGCCGACCCAATTATGACCCGACGTGACCTCAACCCGACCCGAACATGACCCGACCTGACCTCAAGCCGACCCAATTATGACCCGACCTCACCTCATCATGACCCGAGTCTACAATAGAACATTCAACACTACTTCTTTGTGATAACCTTATATTCTAAATTACGAATACCTTATTTTCTTTAGTGACTCGTAGTTTAATTTAAGTAATTCAAAATATACCTTTATTAAACATTCTAAATCATTATTTTTAATGAAAAATGTAAAATTGGATTCAGAACTAGTGATTCTTTGAGAGATTTATGAAATTTAGAATATTTTAAATTGTGTTCAAGTATAGAATATTTCAGTCTTTCTAACTTTTAATCTTCACCAAAATACACAATATCTATAAAAGAGGAACATAATCACTTAATTGATTCAAAAAATACACTTAGCTAAAGTAAATTACTCAAATTAATTAATCCTAAAAAATACAAAGACATCCTAATTGAATACACTTAGCTAAAGTAAATTACACAAGTTAATTAATCCTAAAAAATACACAATATCTGTATACTATCTCCGTTCCATAGGTATTGCAACCTTTGACATTTTGCACTATTCATACACTACCCTTTGACCCTCTTTTGTGATTTATACACAAGGATAAATATAGCCATGTGAGATCTTGTTAGATTCGTCTCGATATATGCTTAATTAAAATTTACTTTTTATAATTTTTACTTAAATAAAATTAGAGATATTAGCGTCTAAAGTAGTGCGTTGGGAGGCGTAAAACTCCCTATGTTGCAATACACATGGAACGGAGGTAGTATGATTTATTATCTCTTAATTTAGTTTGAATATTCAAAATATAGCTTTACAAGACATCCTAATTGAATATTCAAAATTATGTTCAAAATTGATGATCTTTGTGAATATTTATCAAAAATAGTAATGATTCTACATTACCTCAAATAAAAGGATAATGATAGTTTTATTTAAAATTATGACTATTTCAAATTAAAACCTTTAGTTTTATTTAAAATTATGTATTAAATATAAATAATATCAATATAAATAAGCAAAAACTAATTATATATATATATATATATATATATATATATATATATATATATATATATATATATATATATATAAATTTGATTACAAATAAACTTCAAATAACTTGAAAGAACTTAGTATTCATATTATATAAAAAATTAATTACAATTGAACTTTATACTGTAAACTTTCTACATACTAATTACATCTATAATAGATAACTAATTATATATATATATATATATATATATATATATATATATATATATATATATATAAGTTTCATTACAAATAAGCATCAAAGAACTTAGTATTCATATTATATAGAAAATTGATTACAATTGAACTTTATATTATATCAATTATTAATATATTATATCAGTGTAAATACTTAGATAAATGTATTAGATCAATCATCAACATACATCTCTAAATAAGATAGTTAAGATTGATGTATTTGACCAACTATCAATATAATTATTCTAATAATAAAGCCAAGATCAATCTATTAGACAAATTACCTATATATTAGATTGACGTATTAGACAACTAAGATTAATGTACTAGCTAGATAGATCAATCATTAATACATTAGAACAATGTATAAGATAGTTAAAATCAATAAGCTTTGTGTATTAGATCAATCATCAATACGTTAAATCAATGTTTACGAAAATCAAAATTAGTGTATTAGATCAATCATCAATATACTAGATCAATATATAAGATAGTTAAGATCAATCACCCACATATTAGATCAATGTGTAATATAGTTAAGATTAATGCATTAGATAGATCAATCATCGATATATTAGATTAGTGTATACGATAGTTACGATTAGTGTATTAGATTAATCGTCAATATATAAGTATATATATTAGATCAATATGTAATACAGTTAGAGTAATATATTATATCAATGATGAATATATTAGATCAATTAATAAGATAGTCTATATCTATATATTATTATTATATCAGTCATTAGTATATTAGATCAATGTAGATAGTTAAGGTATATGTATTGATTAATAATCAATATATTAGATCAATTTAATAATAAAGTTAAGATCAATATAGTAGTTAAATAATAACTATCTTAAAACAATCGTTTAAATGAGCTAAAATTAGTTTAAACTAGCATTCGTAATAGTGACATAATACAATCATTAATACTTAATTAGTAAATAAATACAATAAGGTAATGACATACTACAACCATCAATACATTAGAACAACGTCTCCCCCAAGATGTAAACAATTTAGACTGACAATTCTGTATAACTAATAGGATAGTTTAGATCAATGTATTTGATCATCAACAATATACTATAAATCAATGAGTAAGATAGTTAAGATTAATGAATTATAGCAATTTTCATATACATACTAGATAAAACAATAGGTAAAATAAGCATTAGAACGTGCTTCAATATATTAGATCAATGTATACGATAATTAAGACTGGTGTATTAGAACAATCATCGACATATTAGATCAGTATTAATTAAGATCAATATATTAGATCAATTGCCAATGTACTAGATCATCGTATAAGATGTTAAGATTATTGTATTAGATAGAAAGAGAATCAATATGTCAGGATTAGTGTATTAGATCAATGTTTACGATAAACAGTATTGGTATATTAGATCAATCTTCAATATACTATATCAATATTTAAAGATCAATGCATTAGATCAATCATCAATAATTACATCAGTGAATTAGAATAAATGTATACTAAAACTTATACTAATACATTAGGTCAATTAAGTTTTAGTTTGGGCGATCATTAATTAATATAACGAGATTATTAGTTAAATCTTACGTCAATAACAACTATTAAACATTATCGTCTTTATAACTTGTAAAAAATTTTTTCGTGACAAAAGTTTTATTTCATCGTAATTATATTATCGTTGAATTACAAATTATGATAATGCTTTAATCTCATTAATTGATCAAAACATATACTTAAACATGTAAATTCAACAAAGAAAAAACAGATCATCTCAACCATTGATAAAATCTAATCTATGGCTTAAAACTTACTATCACAAGCACACATGGATTACCATTCTTAGCCGTTAGATATAATATGCAACACAAATCGACGATCTAAAACTACTCTCTCTTTTGTCATATATGTACCCTACTCTTTTCCTAAACCCTAAACTCACCATCATTTCCACTTCATGTGCCGCTCCTCCTCTGTTTCTTTCATCTTCTTTCTTTTTGGTTCTCTTCAATCGAATGAAATTCACTCATCTTCTATTTTTTTCTCCTTTAATGGCTATTGGCTTCTTTTACATCTATATCTAACTCGCCCCATTTGGTTGGAGTTGTAGAGTTATTTAGGGTTTTAAATGGTCGAATTCGACCTTAAAAGTTCTAGATGTGGAGCTTTTATGGTTGAATTACACCATGAAAGCCTTTACGGTTGAAGCTTTCTTCATCGTCTCTATCTACTTGTTCGTATAAGTACGAATATTATCTACTTGTTAATGCTATACATTTTCATCGTTTTTGTGAATTAAATCTCGCCGTAATATGGGTAATTTTATTTAATAGGGACATCTCATCGTTTTTTATTTAATTATTAACTCTTTCATTTGTTTTTATGGGAAGTTATGATAATTTTAGTTTTTGGTTTTTTCTTCTTCAAATCTCTAGCCTTTTTGTTTGAGATTTGTTATATGGCAGCAATTTGAATTCTAAAGTTTTAATTTATGATTTAGGAAATTTGTGAATGTGGTATTTTAATATGGGTAAGCTGTGATTAATTGATACTGGAGAAACTGTTTAATAGCTTCATATAGTTTTCTTGAAAACTGTTGTGGATAGTGTTGATGATTGAGTCCAAACTCATTCGCCACCCGAAAAACGAGAGCAACAGCCTCATGCGTTCCTGACACCACCGACCACCCAGTTCAAACAATGAAAGAGGTGGTTCCGGTGAGTCGAGATCGATGGAATGTAATTAAAATCTGTGCAGAATTTCCCCTAATTGTTGGTATACATTTAATAGCCTATTCTGGTATTAGATATATGGATTTGAGCAACACTGTTGATAAACATCACTAGACTGACGGATTGTATGAGAACTTTGGTGTTGGTGTTGGTGATAAGAATGATGAAGGATATTTTTTGGATGATGAATTGGTGCCATGGGAACTTGGGAAGTGAAGGATCTGCTTGTGAGATTACCAACGAAATCTGGCCAAATTACTTGTTTTCCAATTAAATTGCCTATGACAAAAGATTAATTGGTGTAATAACAAAATAAAATTACTGGAAACTTAACCAAGTAAAATTACTAATGAAAGAGACTAATGCTTCGAAGTAAATCATCTTTCTTTAGTAATTTGGGAATTACTTCTCAAGGGTAATTTTATTTAATTAAAAAGATTAATTTTAAGTACCATTTATAATGGTACATGGCTATTAAATTGTTTACATTAATTATTATTGATTGTAAGTCTTTAAACCAATTAGTAAAAAAGATTATTTTTTGATTGTTCTTTACATTAATTATTGATTGAAAGTCTTTAAACCAATTTATGGTGAACTATATATTATTTCGATTCAAATGAGAGTTAGGTTAAATTGTTAAATGTGCTAAGTGCCAACCCTAACTAATATATAATGTTTCAATTATTTTATATACAGAGGAAAATTTTAATATATCTTTTACTGATTTTTAGATTATTATATCGTAGGGATTTATGAATAATATCGTGTTAACAGTATTGAAATTTACAAAGATATGGAAAGGAAGAGAGTTAATTTTATATTGATGTTAATTATGTGAATTAGGGTATGTGGAAGAAAGTGAATTACTTTCTAAATATATCTTACAACTTTATACTTCGGGTCCAAACAGATCAGATAGACAGATTGTATCGGGTTCGGATCAAACACGGGTCGGGTTGCAGTGGATCGGGTTTATTAAGGGTCGGTCCTTTTCAGGTATTCGGTCGAAGCAGGTTTCGGGTAGGTTTCAGGTCTGGTACATGTCGAGTTCAGGTTATAGATTATCGGGATTGATCACCGAGTTAACTACGGGTCGGTCCGGGTCGAGTTTCAAGTCCGGTCATACCAAGTTATATTAGTGTCGGGTCTATTTTAGGTCGGGACCAGAACGGGGTTCGGGTGTGCAATTCTCGGATCGAATCAGGTCCGGCTCCTGGTCAAGACGGGTCGGGCAATCGGGTCGGGTCAACTTTTGACACCTCTATACATAACCAAATACGAGATCGACCCGACCTAGATCCGATCTGACCATAACCCGATCCGAGGTTGACCCGACCCGGACATAACTCGAACCGAGGTTGATCTGACCCAGGCATAACCCGAACCGTGGTTGACCCGATCCGACCATAACCCGACCCGAGGTTGACACGACCTGGACATAACCCGAACCGAGGTTGACCCGACCCGACCATAACCTGAACCGAGGTTGACTCGACCCGACCATAATCCGATCCGAGGTCGACCCGACCCGGGCATAACCCGATTTGCGGTTGACCCGAACCGACAAAGGCCCGACCCGAACCTTACCCGAACCCGAATTTAACCGTTGTAACCTGTTCCAAACCCGAACCGAACCAAACCCGACCCGACCCGGGATCAACCCGACCCGACACCGGCCCGAACCCTGAAGTGATTTAGACCCGGTCCAACCCGACCCGAAAGTGACCCGACCCAAACCCGACCCGACCTATCTAACGGATACCCGAACCTGGCCCGACCCGGCGAACACCCGACCCGACATGACCCGACCCGAACCCGACCCACACTCCCGAATTGACAGCTCTAGGTGGAAGTGGTGCTGTCGATGGTGGTGATGGTGGCCATGTCTGTGGTGGTGCTGATGGTGGTGATGGTGGCCATATATGCGATGCTTCTGGTGTTGGTGTCGGTGTCGGTTTGTGCTGAGTAGGTAGTTAGAGATGGGTTTGGGGGAAAATCTTAATTATCATATATATTGATCCAATATATCGATGATCGATTTAATACACTAATATATCGGTGATTGATTTAATATACTAATATATCGATGATTGAACTAAGGAAAAATTGCCTAGAATAATGCAACTTTTTGCTCATTCGCAGATAATAATACAACCTTAAGATTATTGTGGAATAATGCAACCTTTATACCCCATTTATTTTAAATAGGACAAATTACCGGTTACCTGAACAATTGGTAATTTGTATTAAAAACTTTAACTTTTAATTAATATATTAACAAAAACTAAAAAAATAAAAAAATAAAATCCCCCCCCCCACCCCATGCCGCTCTCACCACCCACCCCAGCCAACACCTCCCTCGCCGAAAATTACCCAGAACCACCCCACCCCAGCCCCACCCCATTTGCCGCCTGTTTTCTAGTTTGCGCTGGTGGGCGAAGGTCGCCGGTGAGCAACGAAGGGAGTGGGGCAATAGTTGCGCTGGTGGATGCGAGTCGCCGGCGGCTGGGTTGCGTGAGCCTTCAAGCTGCTGCTCTTGACGGTGGTGGGGGTTTCTTTGCTGGGGGAATGGAGGAGGGGTTGGGGGTGGCTGGTGGTTTCACGGGGAGGGGGAGGGGAGGGGAGGGGAGGGGAGGGGAGGGGGTTTGGTTTTTACTTTTTTATTTTTTTAATCTTTTTGTTTATAATTTTTTTTGAAAAAATTATTTAGGATAACCAATAACAATACGACACGTGTCTCATTTTACTTATTCTTTAGGTCATAACCGGTTTCACCCCATTTAAAATAAATGGGGTATAAAGGTTGCATTATTCAAGAATAATCTTTAGGTTGCATTATTATTTGCGAATCGCCAAAATGTTGTATTATTTTAGGCAATTTTTCCTTGAACTAATACACTAAGCTTAACTATTTGTTTGATCTAGAACATATGTAAATTGTTATAATACATTGGTCTCGAGTATCTTCTTTCTTAATCTAATATCTTGATGACTGATCTAAGAAATTGATTTTAATAAATTGATTTTAAGTATCTTATTTCTTGATCTAATATCTTGATGATTGATCAAATAAATTGATTTTAAGTATCTTATTCCTTGATCTAATATCTTGATGATTGGTCTAATAAATTGATGTTATGTATCTTATAAGTTGTACATTGATCTATTGTATTGATCCATCAAATATACTAATCCTAATTATCTTTTACATTGATTTAATATATTGATGGTTGATCTCATACATTGATCTTAACAATCATATATATTGATCTAGTACGTCGATGATTAACTTAAATACATTAATGTATCTTGAATTAATACATTGATCTTAACTACTTTTTAAATCTATAACATATGTAAATTGATATAATACATTGATCTTCCTTATTTTTTTAAGTACTCCCTTCGTCCCAAATTAGTTCAACCACTTATCAAGCCAGATAATTTTAGGAGATAAGTTGTTGAGTGGTTATCAATTGTTATTTTATTAAAAAGTAGATGTGATGGGAGTTGGTGGGGTATATCTTATTAAAGGAAAGACTAAGTTGAATACTCTTTGGTAGGAGAGAGGGTGTGTGGTGGGCCAAAGGGGTAGGAGAGAGGTATTAAAATATTAGTGGGATCATTCATAAAATAGAATTGTTCAAACTAATATGGGATATATGGAAAAGAAAAGTGTTCAAACTAATTTGGGACGGAGGGAGTATCTTATAAATTACACATTGATCTAAATATTTATGCATTTAATACATTGGTAGTAACCACCTTATATGTTTATGATTGATTTAATACATTGATCTTAACTATCATATGTTTATTATCATATATATTGACCCTGATGGTTGATTTAATACACTAATATATTGATAATTGAACTAATACATAGATCTTAATTATTAGCTTGATCTAGAACATATGTGAATTGATATAATACATTGATCTTCACTATCTTAATCCTTGATCTATAATATTGATGATTTATAATATATTGATCTTAAGTATCTTATAAGTTAGAGTATATGTTAATCTAATGCATTAGTATTAACTATCTAATATATTGATGATTGATATAATACATAGAACTTAACTATCATATACATTGACCCAGTATATCGAGTGATTTGATGCATTGGTATTTGTATCTTTATTATTGTTGTTATTATTATTATTGATATAATACATTGATCTTCACTATCTTAATCCTTGACCTAGTATATTGGTATTTGATACATTGACCCACCGTAACTTGTGAACTACTCGTGTTCGACTCGAGACTCTATTAAGGTCGACTCAAGATTCACAAAACTCGACTCGAATGATATATGGAGGGTTATATCTTATGGCTGAAAAGGCGATTGAAATCCCGCAAATAGCTCGAGAATGACTTGACGTGACCTGACTCGTCATGCAAAAATATATCCGACTCGTTATCACCTCAAAGTTTGACCAGAAATTGAATTGACTTGACCCATAATTAACCCGAACTGAAATCGACTCGACCCAAAGGCCACCGAACCCGAATTGATCCGTACAAACCCGACGGGTAGCCGACTCAAATTCACCTGAACCTGTTAATACTCGATTCGATATTGACCCGACTCAAACCCGACCAACCCGATCAGGCAATGATCCAACTTTTACTTGCAACCGATCCGATCCACGCTGTAATCAAACGACTCGATCATACTAGCTCACAATCGACCCGTTGAGGGTGAATCCGAAACTAACCCAATTATCCGAATTTATACCTCTAAGTCATGTTATCTTTGTCTCCTAAGTAGTTATTGTTTCTTTTCATCACCAACTTTTAGTTGTTTGCTATTGTAACTTTCGTAATTATAATGTAACAATGTTGTTGCATGGACATGGAATGTGAGATTTTGCAAAGAAGTTGGATGTTCATTAGTTGAAGTAGAGTTCCGTGTTATTTACTATTTCCATACCCCAATTTTTATTACGGTCTGAAACCCTTTTTTGTTGTGCAGGAGTGTTGCCAAGATATTTCAATTCAGAACGGTCAGTTGCTCAATTTCGTTTGCTTGAAGGAAATCAGTGTATAGTTGCATTTGGACATCAAAAGAATACAGTTGTAATTCTTGGCACGGATGGAAGGTCAGTAGCCATAGTGATGGCACATTTGAAGTTCTTAATCTTTTGGAAGAATTGGAAACCACCTTTTAAAACCACGAGTTTGCAAAAAGAAACCCAAAATAAATTTTGGTTGTGAAAACAAACCTCGAAGAAAAATTCGGCGTTAACTCAATCATTGACTCACCTTTTCAGATTGATATTTGTATACTCTAATAATTTTCTCTCTCTTTTTTATGTTTCAATTTATACCTCTAAAAAAGGGTATATTAATGCCTGAGCTTTCTTTTGACAAATAATTATTTGTTTTACGTTTCTTTTCGCAAAAATTGTTTTAAAAGGTGGTGTCTCGGAATTTTTCCTAATTTTTTTTTATGTAAGATATATAATATTTTAGGAGAGATTGTCCCTTCCAAACACTCCCAGGAATCAATTAACTAAGGATGAGTCATGCTCTCAAATTCCATGTACGTGACGTTTAATGAGCCCTTGATCCCCTTCCTCTCATTCTCCATTAACACCTTCATCCCCTCCCTTCCATCCTCCAAAACTAGGAACATCTTCATCCACTTCCTCTCCTCCATTAACACAAAAAACGCCTTTATCCCCTTCGTCCCCATGCTCAATAAACACCTTCATTTACTTCCTTCACATCCTTCGAATTGCTTGACATTTATTTTATGGAATAATGCTTCTAATAAGGAAAAATAATAATACAATCCACTTCCTCTCCTCCATTAAATTAAGGAAAAATTGCTTCTAATAATGCAATCTTTTGGTGATTCGCAAATAATAATACAATCTTTCGATTACTATGGAATAATGCAACCTTTGTACAACATTTATTTTATTTTAGGAGAAATTGACTGGAATAATCCCAATTATGACTGTTCCGCTCAAAATAATCCCAACTATGAGTTATTCCAGAATAATCCAAACTATGGGGGGTACCTTCTCAATATAATCCAAACTTGTAATTTTATTATACATAGTAGTCCCAAAATGAATCATTGAATACAAGAAAAAATAAAGTTTGGATTATTTGAAGAAGGTACCCCCTGAGTATTCTAGAATAACTCATAGTCGAGATTATTTTGAGCGGAACGGACATAGTTGGGATTATTCCAGTCAATTTGTCCTTTATTTTAAATGAGATAAATTACCGGTGACCTGAAGACAAGGTAATATTTTAATGAAAACTTTTATTCTAATTAATAAACTTAAAAAATAACAAAATAAACTAATCCCCCCTCACCGGCCAACCCCCACTGCCACCCCCTCCCCCTCCCTTCCCTTCCAACCCATAACCACCCCCCCTTCCTCATCCATGAAACCGCCATCCACCCACCGGCACCTCCTCCCACCCACGAGCCTCCACCCACACACCGCCACCTCCTCCCTGTTCAACCACCTGCACCACCTGCACCACCTCAACCACCCGCACCACCTCTATCCCCTTCGCAGCCACCACAGAAATGCACCTAGCACAACCGCCTGACGTCACCGAACCAACCTCCTTTTCTCGCTCCTCTGTCCGCAACCCCGACGACCACAAGCAACCCCTCTTTTCTCTCTGTCCCCTTCGCTCTCCCACCGCATGGACAACTTGAACGCCGGCGGGTGAACCACCACCACCGCCAGCTCTCCTTTTCCCTTCCCTGCACCGACGACTTCTGTGGATGGAGAAGACAGTGGGGTGGGGTCGGGTGGGGCTTTATATTTTTTTATTTATTTTTTTGTTTCAATTTTTTTTAAAATTATTTATTGGAATCAATTATTATGCGACAAGTGTCTCATTTTACCCAGTCTTCAAGTCACAACCGGTTTTGTCCTATTTAAAATAAATGGGGTATAAAGGTTGCATTATTCCAGAATAATCGAAAAGGTTGCATTATTATTTGCGAATCGCCAAAAGGTTGTATTATTAGAAGCTATTTTTCCTAAGATTAATACTTGTTTTTCTCACAATTACTGTGGTTTTAATATCAAGCTAACACAACTTACAAGGAAGTGGATAGGAAGATTTAACGTGTTCTCTAAACTGAAAGAAAGAAGGTTAGTACAAGTACCATGTCAATAATCACATTACACTTATTAGAAAGGCTTCTCCTTCCTCTTATTTTTCATCACTTTCCTCCTTCGGAATAAAGTCATATACTTTTTCTTTTGGTATTGTATATAGTAAGTGCCCGGTTGTTTGGACTGTCACTTGCTATGTGAGCCTTCCCTTGACATTAGAAGAGTTTCTTTTGGTATAAATACTCTTTGTACCCTCTTGTCTTCGTTAGGTGGAAATTTTGAACCTTTGGCCCCCGCCCCCCCCCCCCCCCTAAAATTGGAATTGTCTTGGAAAACGCCACTTTTATAGGCATGAGTTGAGCTTTGCTTGAAACCTAGTTACTTGCACAAATCGATATGTAGTGAGCCACATTCACCTATCCACATTTGCATTCAGTAGTACGCAGTTGAGCAAGTCTTCGCCACAAACAGAATTTTACGGCTTCAACCTCCATCTGCCTTTGCTTCACTGTTAAAGGAGATGTTTTGATCCAAATGCCCCATCCATACCCCGACGCCTGATCATTTTCGAATTCCACATCAGATTCCTTCTCACTATGACCCATTTTTCCACAAATTAAACATAAAAAGGTAAGCGTTCATGTGCGAAAAGGATCTTGATCTCCCTCCCATCCTTACTTAGAATACGTTGGTGACGAAGCGGTTTCGTGACGTCCATCATAACTCTAATTCTCCACGAATCACCCAGTCCAAGGTCATATCATCAGTATCCAATTCCAAGCAAGTGCCTATACCCTTATTCACACCCTTAACATCATCATCTCCTCTTTACTTTTACCAAAAAAGGCGTGGTATTAAGGGGGGTGTCAGATGGTTGTTCGTTACCAGGAATTTTACTCAAGATTACTAACTTCTGTTCCAAGCCTTCCGTTGAGTACTTTCTCCTTATCACGCCAATTGGAATTTCGCACCAAGTGCTCTTAGAATCAGTCGTTGAGAATATCCGCTAACGTTTGTCATTGTTCTTTTGAACGCGTCGAGGTTGAAAGCGCGCTCCGTCAACAGCCTTCCAACCAAAAGTAACGAAACCCCAGTCTTGGTATTGGTAGATTCCGGGCCTCCTAAATCAATAATCTCCGCTTCATTATCATCCAGATGGAGATTGCTACACTTTGTGATCAATTCCTCTTCCATACGCACAGGATTCAAGACTAACGATGGAGTCAACACTGTTTTTCCAGAGAGTAAACCCTTTCTCACGAAAGAGAGCAAACCCTTTCTTTCAAGGGAGTTTTTTGTTCTTTAAATACTCACATTCTTCAAACCTTTATGTTAGTGAGAGAAATGAGAAAAACATTATGGGATGGAGGGAGTGCATTTTCTTCTATTTGTTTTGTAAGGATGGAAAATCGTTTTCTTTAATAGTGTAACATTTTTTCTAAAGGCATGCTAGGATGGGTGTACATATAGTGGTTGAAAGAAAATAAAGTTGTTGTACAAGAGGTCATGTGATGATGGTGACAGTAAAGGTTTTTCTAGGAGGTGATGAGTATTATTTCTGCCATAATGAGGATAATAATTTTGCCATCACTGTATCTCCATTAACTATCACTGTTTCTATCAAATTAATAAAAATTAGTTCTTTGCAACTAGTTTGATTTCTCTTTCATTTCTTTTATTTGACTTCCGTTGCCCCTTATATGTTACCCCCATCCCAAGGGAGTAAATTATTTTCGTTTTTAAAAGAAGAAAAAATCCATTTTCCTCCATATTCTTTATCTTTTCCTTTCCTTCTTTCCATTTATCCGCCCAACACTTCTCAATACTTCTTTATTCCTCTAACTTTTCATGTAAGGGACCATACAGAGGACACTAATATGTAGTTTAGCTTTTCCTTGAGAAATGATTTTATCGTGGAAAATAGTTTTACATTGAAAGTGTTTTTTGTCTAAACAAATGAGACCGAATTGTGAGCTTGGTATTTGAATAAGGTGGATGGATATTTGATTATCTGATGTGGCCAATACAAAATATCTGACTACTTTGTGTCTGGATGCAGCTTCTACCGCTGCATGTTTGATCCTGCAAAGGGTGGAGAGATGACCCAACTGGAATATAACAACTTTCTTAAGCCGGAGGAACCCTAACAGGTAAACCGGAGATAAACGGCGTAACATTCTCCTTGATGTTGGTCCCTTAAGATGTATATATACGTTCACCATTTTGCCTGCTGGTGTAAGTTGTAAGCCTTCTGAGACACGTTCAGCTTGTTTATGTTGTGAATATTTGGTTATGGTTCATTTTATTCGGATATTATCTGATTGATAAGATGAAATATGAGCTGATGTTTACTTACTAGCTGTACCATCACACATGTTTTGTTGTCTTCAATGTGTTGTTTGTATCGAAATAATAATCTAGAAATATTTAGCTTGAGCTTGAAAGTCAACGAGATCAAAAACCAAAAGTTAGAAAAATCTAGAGCAAAAGTTAAACAATGTAGCATTAGGAAAGTTGGTTGAAATCCACATACGAAGACCTGTTAAATATATGCAAAGATAGTTTAGGGGACATTTTCAATGATATATCAATTAATCTAACAGTCTATCACGTAACCTTCCTTTTAAATTTTAATGAATAACTGAAGACGAAAAAGTCATCTCAAACATTATTCACGGTCAACTACTCCTGAAGTCCTGATACAATCATAACAAAACTATTAACTGTTGGCCAAAAGGCACCAAGACTTATGCTTTGATACCAATGATCAAGCCTTTAACAATTAGGCTATACAATTAGACGGTTCACATACCAAGTAGTACTTGGTCTAGTGGAAAGGAGAGTACCCTTTCAACATCAAGGTTGGGGGTTCAATCTCTACTATGGGCACTTTAAGGGTGGGAATTTCCCTTACCCTTCCCCGCTATTCTCAAGTGCTTGGCCCAATAGGACCCGAGCGGGATCCGGGCCATTTCTTCTTAACAACAAAAAAAATTAGACGATTCACATGCTCCACAATATTCGACTCTCTTAAACAAAAACCAATCATGGTTAGAATAATCCTTACTTTCCCAAACACTTTTAATATCTAAATTTATTGGGTATCTAATTATCTATGTTTAAGGGTGAAAAAGTTTAGATAAATGTAGTATTCTGAGGCGAATATTTATCACACAAGACTTTTATAACATGGTACAAAAGGTATGTAAAAGACCTAACGATGTGACTAGAAGGGACGCACTATGACCTATCAATAATTTACATAGAGTAGATGAAACAATATTTCTACAATTATGGTTGCCACAATCGCCATGAAGACTTGGAGTATCCATGAACCAAAATATGAATGATTCGAAAAGACAATTCTCTAAATTCAATCTTTATGGAGATACTTTCATAATTTATTAATTTCATAAAACCTTTCAAGGATTTTTCAGTCGTGTATCAAACACAAGTAATCAAATATGAGATTTTGGAGATAACATTAAAGATGTTCCTAGTTATTCTAGAAAAATATTAAAAAGGGCCGAAATATGATCATATAGTGACGACTATAGAATACTCGAATAAAGACTTAACTAAACCAAGTCAAATTGTATTAATGAGGTATCTTCTCGCACATGAAGATAGAATGTTCAAAGTTTCCGAACAACCACTATAACAAGCTTATAGGCTAAATTAAATTATCAAATTATGGAGAAAATTAAATTAGTATGGCTACTAGAGGAGGAACATTATATAACCGTGCCAGGGGGAGAGGAAATAATAAAAGTCACATGATTCAACAAAATAATCGAAATTGTAATTTATGTAAGAAAATAACCATAATATACAAGATTTGCAGTGTAAAATGTAATAGGTTTGAAAGCCACACTCATTTTGAGAAGATTCCGGTATTGACAAAAGGAGGAGGCTATTTCTTTTTTTGAAAATTGAGACTGTAATGATCAAATATTTTTATACTTGTCTAAATCACCAAGAGTCAGCTAATACATAATATATTGAAAATGTCAAAACCCCCTTAAAGTATCAACTAATAGAGGAGTGATATTAAACAAGCCGTCCTTTCTCTTTTTTGGTTATTCACAACACATGATTGATACTGAAAAATAGAATTAAAAAACAAAAAACATAAAAATCTAATTTAAACTCTAAAAATCCTAAAAGAAATAAAAAATACATATAAAGACTACCTAAAGGAAAAACAAAATGAACAAAAAGAGTATGGTTGCCTCCCTAAAAGCGTTTTTTCAAAGTCTTTAGCTCTACTATTATAATGCTCACTGAGATGAAGGTGCGGCAAGTGAAGTGTTCAACTTGCCATCAATAGGATCACCAGCTCCATAGTGTCTCAATCTTTGACCGTACCATTGACCTTGAAAGTACTGAAATTTCCATAGAACCATAAGAGTAGACTTTTTTTTGGCAATTAAATTTTTTATTAATAACCAAAACGAAAGAGATATAACCACCAATGCACCTCCTATTCTTCTAAGACTAAACAACAACATATGCACCTAGGACTAGCACATCTTCTAGGAAGGGTTACGAGAACGGGCTCATCATATGCAGTTAGCGTAAGAAGTCTAGGACACCTAACATCACCAACTCAAGTTACAATCAAAGGGTATACAAAATCAGGAATATTACAAGCAACCCTAAACAAAACCTGTCTAACAGCCTGATCAACAGCTAAACAACTATCATGGAACACCTTTTAATTCCTTTGGATCCATATCATATACACGGTCTCGGCAAAGACAACACCATAAGCACATTGTTTTTGTCCGCTCTTCCTACACTACTTAGCTGCTATGACTCATGGTTATTAAAATCGCGATTTAAGTCTTAAAATCTTACGATTTTACGATCTTAATTTGTAAAACGATTTAAATCGCAACTAGATAATCAATTAAAATCTTAGTTATAATCTTAATAAATCATTAAAATCTTAAAATCGTCATTAAAATCTTACGATTTTAACGATTCTATACGATTTTATCAACACTCCGAGATTCAATTAAAACAATGGGCCAAACCTATTATTATAATGTTTTGCTTTTTCAAGATGAGTAACACTCACATAATCACTGAAAAGATTATTAAACTTACTCAATTCACTCTTTTTCATCAATGATGTTACTAGTAGCAGTTCTTTAATTCACAATTGCTAGCCTTGCACTTCTAATCTTAACCGTAGTTAATGAATTATTGTATAATAAAAGGACCAAATAACTAAATAATATTTTTAAAGTCATTTAATGATAAAAAGCGACTACATAAGTTATACTTCCTCCTTTTTTTAAGTGATACAAAATTGCTTTTTTGTTTTTTGAGGCAAAAGATTGTAAGTGTAATTAGGTGGATCTAATTGTAGAGTAAGTGAGTGTGGTCCCCTTTAGAAATAAGTAAGCAAGGGTAAGTGGTGTGGTCCCCTTTATTTAAGTGTGGTTAAATAATTAATTAAGGGTAATATAATCATTTTATAAGGCAAATATTACCAAAGTTAGAAAGTTTTTAAAGTGTATCACTTTAAAAAAACATCCAATTTTAGAAAGTGTATCACTTAAAAAAAAGGAGGAAGTACATTGCATCATAAAACCTTATTTTCGCAAAATTGTAGAATCTTACGACTTTACGGTTCGATTGTACGATCTGATTTTAACATGTCTTTCCGATTTAAATTAGAATCTCGATTTTAACCACCTTGGCTATGAGACACTTCTTTATTGAAGCTCTTGATGGCTCTGTTTCTCTTTAGCACTACTAACATTTTCTACCATAGCTGCTCTAAATAGGTACATTAAAAGAACAAGTGATGCACATCCGCCACTCCATTATCACACATACTGCAACTAGGCTGATCAATCACGCCCCATTTATGCAATCTTTCTCTAGTAGCCAGTCTATCTTGCATAGCTAGCCAAGTGATGAACAAGCTTCTAGGAGAAGCTTGATTATAGCACACCACTCTTCTCCAAGGCACAACAACAAGAATCTCTAGTAAACTATTATACAAAGATTTAATTGAGAATTGGCCATGCTTCAAGAACCTGTCAGGTAGAGTTATATCAATAAGGCTTCTGTTCTCACATATTTTCTTCAATGCCCAAGACATATTAGGAGGAATACAGAATATCCAAGCATCAACTACTTTGATATAATAAGCATGAACCCATTTAATCCATAATCTGTCATGTTTGTTAGCTAAAGCCTAGAAGTTTTTAGCTACAACAGCTTGATTCAACAGTAATAAAATCTTCAAATTCCAGCCATCATATTTCTTAGGAAAGCAGAACTTATCCCAATCTATAAGAGCTTTCTTAGAAGATGCCATACCCCAATCCATAAAAACACTCTACAAATAGTCTTAATCTCTCTCAAAGCTTTCTTTGGGAGAACAAAAATTTAACACCAAGATAACTGAACTCCTTGCAACACAGAACATGAGCTGAAGCCTCCCAGCATATGTAAGCTTCTTGCAGCCAAATTCCTCACTTTAGATGCCACTCTATCAATAAGAGGTTTGCATTCTGTATAAAATAATTTCGTAGGAGAGAGGAGGACTCCTAAATATCTGAATGGAAGCACTCCAATAGAGAAACCAAGATTAGCTTGGATAGCAGCTTTCACCTTGTCATCCACTCCTGCTATGTATAAATTACTTTTATCTATATTAGCACACAATCCTAAAGCCAAAGAAAACCCTCTGAAAGCCTTAAATATCTTTAAAACAAAAGGCAAATCAAATCCAGAGAAGATGAGTATATCATCAGCAAACATCATATGAGTCAAGTTCACTCTCTTTCATTTAGGATGAAACTTAAAGCTATTATCATACCGAAGCTCATTCATCGTTCTCGAAAGGTATGAAGAAAAAGGAAAGGAGACATAAGATTACCTTGTCTTAAACCCTTCTTCGCAGCAAAAGGAACATCAGGAACACCATTCACCAAGTGTAACAGTCCGGCCTCCCGAGCTTCTAGCTTAACACGCTTAGCAATCACAAACCTCAATTAACATATAACCGATAATAATCAATAATGCTTTAGATGGAACTTGAAGCGAAAACAACCTTAAATACACGATCTTGGACCTGTGGGTTATGGGTCCACAAAACAATATCCTTTATATAATACTTAAATTACAGAGTCATTCGATATCAATCCCAAAGAAAAGGAATCAAATCATAATATAACTCATTGTAACAATCTCCTTATATACAACTTAAATCTCAGAACTTTAACCCACAATATACATTTGGAATCATATTTGCTCTCAACTCGATTATGGCTTCTAATATAATCCTGCATCAAGGTTAGACTCTGCCACCCATCAAGTGAACAGGTTTTGGTGTATTTTGAAAACCAATTGATGTATTTTGAAAACCAATTGATAACACATAGTTATAATAGCAAGTAGTCACATTCAATTCAATTACTCAGAGATTTTATGAGATCGAATTGATTGGCGTGAACGCGAGTGGAGAGGGGTACCACGTGGTACCAGTCGTCTCCAAACTGTTGAGGGTCGTCACCCCACCTTTTACTGTTTTGCTTGCAAGACTTAAATCGGACATGTCATATAACGCCTGATTTTCGTCCGTCCTGGAAGGCAACAACTAGGGACTTTACCCGCCCTAACTCGGGTGCCTGTTCACGCCTCACTTTCACAGTTTTAATCATATATATATATGTATATATATATATATATATATATATATATATATATATATTTAATATAGTATGTAGGTGACTTACTCACCATATTTCACAAATCAAACTTTTCTTCTCGTTAAACACTTTCTCATAATATCACGATTTAACATTTGAAATCAAGGTTCATATGAAGTAGTCAATTTAAAATTCATTTCACACAAATATGAAAGATATGCTTAGCATGCATGGATACTCCAATAACTAGTATCTTTAGCTTGATCCTTAGCTCACAAGATTTTCATAACTAATATCCTTTCCGATTAACACCTTTGAATAATTAATGAATAACTATAATAACCTTTGAATTAATTGGCATTAAATCGCAATCCTAGTCATTGTTATTCACCTTAACCACCACAACACTTAATAAGAACCAGGCTTAATTGTTGAAATTCACCTTAACAAACACGATACTTATCGAGAAACCTCTAGTTATAACATCACTAAAATATATATACCTTAGATTAAAACCATCAACCATTCTCTATTGATATCACTCAGACAAAACAATCCTAATTACCTTTATTAAGTCGAGTTCCTTTAGTAATATCCTTAACTTCACTTTAAGTGATAACGAGTCTTCCATCACCAAAGTATAACTATCACTAAAATATTCATGTACCTCGATTTATTCCAAATAAAATATTAACAACGCCAATACCTTAGACTTAACAAGAAAATATTGAACTAGTCTAGTGTATTGATTCCGAGCTCATAAAGCTCCAGTAATAACAACTATGTCTCTCTATGATTATCATTAACTACTGATATTGCTCAAACAAGCTTTGGCATAACTATTGACTTTCTTCACATGGCGAAGCTTTATACTTTGCCTCAATAGTAACATTCCTTGATTAACAACCCTTTTTTGAGAATAGTTTATGATATCGTATTAAATACTCATACCGGTAACTTAATTCATGAATACATTTCCAATTACTTTGGTAATTCTTAACCAACTACTATTGGAGTCTTTATCTTAATAAGTTGTTTACAAAACTTCACTTTTGTGAACCATTGAAAGGACTCCATGAATCATATGTTCAGTCAACCCTAAAAGCTCACTATATTACTTTTCAAACATGATAATCTCTTATAGTTATAGCCACAATCAAATTCAATATAATATTTCTCCTCTCACTTAATTTCCATAATCCAATGTAATATACCATGATGTCCAAATTATATATTTAAACTTGATATTATAAGTCTTGTCACCATTCTCATAACTCAAACCTCATAGCTCATAGCTCATAGTAAATAGTTTATAGCCTTTAACACATACCATATAGCTCATAGGTCGTAGCTTATGCCTCATAGTTCGTACCACATACCTTATACCCCATAGCTCATAACACATACCTCGTACCTTTCTCTTTCACTCTCACAACTGATAGCTTACCTCATATTGCATACCTCGTACCTCATACCCATATTTCACACCATATAACTCATACTGCGTAACAGTTTTTTACCTCATACATAATAGCTCATACCACATGTAGCTTTCATATTTATAATTCAAGATATTTAATGATTCGTATTTCAATCCTCATAACTTATAACTCTTGTAACCTTTTTTCATGTATCCTTACTTGGATAGTTGGAAAAAGCAGGGTTTTAATACTTGAAACTAGTCTTTAGCACGATTACTTTAACTAAACTTAACCAATTATGTCTTAGCGACTTAAATAACACTTAGACATGCATTTTATCGAGATATTACCTATTATCCATTATTACACAAGTCCATGTACTTAACACATTCCATTTAGAAGCATAAACGTGATGACTTAGTGTATAACCGTTGTTTAGGACGAATAAAACATCTCTAGTGAACCTTAGCATGCTATGTCCATGTTATATACTCAATACACACATAATAAGATACACATCATAAGTAAATTCATTTCATAAACATGCTTTACACTAGAAAGAAACATCATAAACATGCTTTACACTAGAAAGAAACAATCACCTAACTATAGATATGAAAATTTCTAGGTTAAAACCAAACTAAGTGTGTACCTTCACTTAGGCTGCTTAACACAACATAAACTTCTTAATCCAAATGATTAATTACTTCTACAGCTTCCCCTGAGTATACAAGGTGCTAAGGATTTGTTTAAACAAGCTTTAGAACAAGAATAGCTAAGCTAAACACAAGAGGGATGCAAAGTTGTACTTACAACAACCTGTTTGATGCTTCTATGGAGTTTTCTACACCTTTCCATGGCTTAAAAGCTCAAACAAATGCTTGCACAAATAAATATGGATATCTAGAAGAGATATATGTAAGAAAAGTAGGTATTTAGAAGACAAATTCGGTGAAAAGAGCCGAAAACCCAAAACTGCTATTTATAGTGAGTTTGCTGCTGTGGTGTTTGCTCTTAAGATTTGGCAACACTATTTATATGGGCTTCCGTGCAAGGTATCTATTGATCACAAGAGTCTGAAGTGCATCTTCACTCAGTGTGAGTTGAATTTGAGCCAGAGAAGGTGGTTGGAGTTGATTAAAGATTACGATATGAAGCTCGATTATCATGAGGGAAAAGCTAACGTGGTTGCAGATGCTCTTAGTCGGAATACTAAACACTCTCTTAATGCTGCTAGTGTAACACCCCGACAATTCTCTCTTTATAAAACATATATTTTTCCCAACTAAAACAGAGAATTATCAAGGCATTATCGCCCGTGTGAAAACGTATCGGCTTACTCAGAGTATTGCAGCGGAAAAACATTAAATAAAACTTTATTAAATACTTAAGACATAAATAAGTGTCAAATCATAATCCAAAACCTCGAAAGATAATTCAAACCAACTTAAAACATTTAAATATATGATCCATATTTCAACTCAGAAAAATTGAAAACTGCTCGCCAATAAAGGGTCATCACAGGATCAATAGGCAAAACGTATAGGCAAATTTTACTCAGACGATGCACCATGCCTTCCGAACCTGTAGGCAAATACTCAATTGAAAACTGCTCGCCAATAAAGGGTCATCACAGGATCAATAGGCACAGCCATGATCGACACACAGAAAAGCACGTAATCAGCAAAGCTGAGTACATACATAAATAAAATAAGACACGAAACCTAATCATGATACTATTAAGCAATAGAACATGATAAATAAATATGCTTCAAGACTTCAACTCGTAAAATAAGACTTGACTCCACAAGACATACAACATGATAATTAATTAGTAAATTGAATAGACAATGGATCGAGTTGTCCAACCAAAAACCAGTCTTCAGAATGAAAGACCGAGTTATGGGCGCGATTCCATAACCCCTTGACCAACAATATAGAGGAACCTTTAGAAATAAAAATAGGGTACGGTGATCAATCCAACCCCAAAGAAAAGCTATGTGCCACAACAATGTACTCCAACTCATACTAGTTCATAACTTCAGACGTGCACAAGCCTAAAGCTATTGCTATTCTCTTCCACTTTAAGTATTAGTATGTTATTCGATGTTGGACTCTAAACAGACAACCAACACATAACATGGATACAACAAATATTTCTCTTTTATCTTAGGATTAAATAAGTGATCGAACAATTCCAATTGACCAAGATTAATCGTCCAAATTTATTTGTTGACTTAAATCAACAATCGATGTCCAAAGACAATAAATATACATACCCTACGAAGCCCTCGGTCTTTGCAAAGTAGTAAAATAACCATAACCAATAATAATCCAACTTACTCACAAAGTACTGGGCCTTTAAAAAGTAATAAAATATCCACTAAGGGAAACAATACCAAAATTCATAATCCAATGATAAAATATATTAATCCATATCACACGATGGATTAAAATATAACTACTTCCAAACAACATGATTGAATCAAACATCCATTCAATCACACAATGAATCATAAAGGCAATTAACATGCTCAACAACACGTAATTCCAATTTAATAGCCACGTATGAACCATAAAAGGGTTCCCTATACATGATACTATAAATAATCCTAATCCTTAGGACATGATACTTGTTGTTTACGGCTTTCGTAAACTGAAATATTTCTGGATGGAGTACCAAAGTAGGGTTGATGAATCTGGGAGGCTTGTTTAGAGATGTCGCTCCGTTCCCGAACCTGCAAAAAGGGAAACCAACCCAGAGGTTTGGATTTTGATTCCCTCTCCGATGCTTAAGTCAGCCTTAGGGAAATAAAAGGTGAGTATGTCTTTTGACAGAGTAAGTTTAGGAGTAGGTGAGATTCTACCTTTTACCTGATTTTGAGGAACTATTTATAGTGCTTGTAAATGAAAAGGGGCAACTTAAAATAGAAGGATGTGATTGGTTGAGCAATAAAAAGACGACACTTGTCATAGTTTCATTGCTTTGAGCCTCTTAACCTATCATTCTCTGCCTTTTATGGGAGTTTTTGCTGATTATTCCCTCTTTTGGGGAATAAATGGGCCTCTTTATTAAGGTTGGTGAGGTCACAAATCACTCTTCCTAATGGCGCCATGTGTCATTTGGAGAATGACCCATATGTCACAAATCTATTAGGCCACGTCGCACTTTATAACTGGGCCATGTGTCATCTTTTGACATATTACAACATTTTCCCCTAAAAGGGGTTTGATCTGGGTCTTGCCTGATTAATGCCCTTTTATTGAGAGTAACTTCTGACATTTATTATATTGTTTAGGAGTTTAACTGACTTATCCTCCAATCAGAAGAATGTGAAGTGACGTGCGCACCATACGGTGCTGACACGTGTAAAGGCACTGTTTAGGGAGAGGGAAGGTTTTTACCCCCTATAAATACCCCTCCCCTCACTTCATTTTCCACTTTTCATTTTGTGAAGATTCTAGAGAGATAAAGTTTTAGAGAGAGAAACTCTATGTAAAAAGGGAGAATAATCTTTTCTTTATTTGGTGAAGGGAAAGTGGATTTGGGAAATTTGACCTTGACCTTTGCTGAGAGCGACGTGACTTGTAGAAAAGGCGAAGAGAGTCTTTCTCATCTCCGTCCAGATCTTTATTCAGGCATTTTCCTCTTCTCCTTTTACTTTTCTTCTTTTATTCTTTGATTCTTGTTTGAAATAAAATGGTATATTGTACCTCATCTAATAACCCTGGCCAACCCATGGAGGATGCTAACCCTAGAGAGGATTCTTTTTCATCCTCAGATGTCTCTAGAGTTGGGCCCATCTCGGCTGAATACTTCTTTTATTTAATAAGAACGAACGACCCATTTTCGACGACCCAGTCTCTGCCTGTGCAGGGTAATCTGGCGCGCGTCAAGCAAATGGAGCGTCTGAGACGTTCACTAATTCTCCCTTCCTCCGGTTCTGAGATGGAAGAGTCGACTGGGAGAGTTCCTGAGAGAGAGGAAAGTGATATGGTGGAGGAGATCTAGCCATTAGAAGTTGACCCTTTGGCGGAGTATGACTTTGAGGCTTCTGATTACCAAGATAAAGACGGACCATCTGGAAGGGCCTCAGACGAGGAGGATGATGAGAACGAGGGGGAAGAGTCTGAGACTTCTACCACCTCTGCTGAACTTCGGGACCGTCTGGGTCCTCTTTCTGACCCAGTGTATGTTTGTGTGGATGTTGACTGACTAGAAAGGTATGGCCCGGACGGGAGTCATTTAAACAGGGAGATGCCTATGATTGACTTCAAATTTGTCCTCCCTAAAAAGAAGGACACAATCTTTCATGCGGCACCCAACCAATTTGCTGTATATAAGCTGGCCTTAGATGCTGGACTTAGATTTCCCTTCCACCCCTTCATTCATGAAATTCTTAGACATTATAGCATAGGTCACAATCAGATTGCTCCCAATGCTTGGCTGAACATTTTAACTTTCATTCCCACTTGTGAGTTGTGTGGCTTAGTCTTGTCACTTAACGCCTTTACGCACATACACTATGTCTCTCAACTTCAAAAGAGAATGAGGGGACCTGGTACAGCGTATGAAATAGGGCTAGATTCTTAACTGTTTTTGGGAAGCCATCAAAGATGCACAACTAGAAGTCAGAGTTTGTGTTTGTCCAGGCACCAGACGTAGAGACAGCCAAACCTTATAGGTACCACAACCGAGCGGTAACGAACATAGGACGAAGTGCCCCTATACTAGAACTAGAGAATAAGTATGATGATGCCGTGGTGGATCACTATACGGCCACGGTGTACATTCACCCTGGGCTTTAGGAGGCAGGACGCCCAAAGCCAAAAAAAGATAGCTTTGAAGGGACCGGCTGGTTGGGTTCCCTTCAAAGAGATGTTTTTCAATGAAAGATTTTTGGTTGCCGCTGGACTGAAGGAGGGCGAAGATCCAGGTAATGTCCTGATCTTGCCCCAACTGTCTGTCAATGTATTTTAGATCTGAACTAACCAAACAATTTCTGTGTGCAGAACCGACAAGAAGAAGAATCCCCGCATCTTGGAAAGGAGAAGTGGACATGAGTAAGTTCGGCGGGAACTTATGGGCGGAGCATTCAAAGGCTCCGTCTAAGAAGCGAGAGGATACGCTGGTAAGACACAGATATATATATATATATATTTTGACGTACTCCTTTCTAAATTATCATCGTCTATAAGTCCTTTAAACCATGGCTTCTTCATAAAGGAAGACGTCTGGAGTGAAGACGAATGCCTCTTTTTCTGGACATTTTACCTTTTCAACCAATCGTCTTTTAGTGATTTTTCTGAACGAAAGGTTGGCCAAAGAAGGAAAAAGTCCGGATCAAGACGGATTCCCTCTAGGAGGAGCCTTGGGTTTGTGTTCACCTTGGTCCTTATTACATTTCTGACCGAAGGTGGTTCCTTGAAGGAAAACGTCAGGCCACGGACGGTTTCCTTCACTTGTTTTTACCTTTTTTACCTTGTTTTTGACTGAAGGTGATTCCTTGAAGGAAAACGTCAGGCACTAGATGGTTTCCTTCACCGAACAACATTTAGGTAATCCTAGCTTGTCACCATGGACGAAGGCATTCCAAGGGGGGTCGGCTTTTCCTAGCCGGTTCCTTCTTGGAACCATCTTCGTTTTTGGATGGTGATTTGAATCTCGAGGCCTGACTTGATTATTGTTGTTGTGCAAAAAGATTCACCGTCGGCAAGGGCGACTATTGCCAAGCCGACTTCATCGAAGAAACGGCCAGCTACCTTGTGGGGACAAGCTTCACCCCCCAAAAATTCAAAGTCCTTTGCTCCGGCAAAGAGGGTTGGGCCGACGAGTTCGTCTGTCCGTAAGGCACCTATCCCCTCCGGCGAGGAGGGGAGAAAGCCTTCTGATCCGGTGGTCTTGCCGCCTCCGGACACCATAATGAGAGCTGGAGATTCGTCCACTCTCATCGATCTGGAAAGCCAGCTGGACGCAGCTGGTTTGAATTTTGAAGAACTGTCTAATTCCGACGCGGTCAATCCTGGGACCTCTGCCTATTCAGGGGCAGTAGCTCAGCTAGTGGGGCAAATGCCTCATCCCTTCAGGACAAAGTCGGCCTCGTCTGGTGAGTTATACTATTCCAACTGGGTCAGAACGCTGCGGGTTGGTGGACGATCGATGAGTCCGTCCAACAAGCTTGCAGTGGTCATCCCTGTTCGTCGAACTGATGCTTCATCTTTTTCAGATAATGGAAAGGATCCAGCCGTGGATGGGTCGGCTTCGGAGCCCGACGAGGCCATCCCCTCATTTGCCAAGTACTCCTCGGTCGAGAGGAAGAAAATAAAGATGGACGTCAATGACACCTTCCCTCAGGAGTACGTCGACAGTCTGAGGGGAGCCACAGCTGGACACGTGGGCTACTTGTCTCAACTCCTTGCCGAGGTATGTCCTTCTTTTGCTTCATATCTTCATTATTATTATCTTAACTTCTTATAACATGGCCTTCTGACTTAGTAAATTTTTCCCTTTCATTCAAGCGTTCGCCCGTAGCATGGCCTTGGAGGGATTTGTGAGTGTTCTCCATAAGGAGAACTTTGCCTATGTTCAAAAGGCAACTACGGCTGGAGATAAGGCCATAATGACTTGTGAAGAGCTGAGGGTCCACCTTAGGCAAAGTTTGGAGGCCTTGGAGAAGCGGTCGGCTGATCTGGAGTTAGCCAACAAGCTCCATCCGCTGAAGATCACTGACCTGCTGAAGGAGAAGGAAGAGTGGCCCCTGGCTCGGGATGTTCTCTTGGACGACCTGGCAAAGGAGAAGGATGATGCTGCTGCTACCTCGGCTGAGTTTAGGGCCAAAATTTCTGAACTCACAACAGAAGTTGCTCAGCTGAAGGATCAAGCTCAGCAGGACTTCCAGGAGGCCCTCAAAGCCTTTGCTGACTCCTTCGAAACGACCAAAGGTTGGGGGGATTAAAGCCATGGAGATGATGGCTGATCCTGACCAAGTGAGCCGATTTTAACGCCGTCTTGAATTCCAGAAGGAGTGTCACAAGGCCGGAATTTGTAACGAAGATCCTCCTGTTTTCGAGGAGTCAAATGAGGAAGAGGAGTTAGAGGACGAAGAGCCTCAAGATGATGCCGCCACGGAGGAGGATGTTCCTATTCCTCCTCCTAATGTCTAAATCAACCGTCCTCCTACTTTCTTCACTTCTCATTTGGGCTACTCATTAAAGTGAGGAAATTAGGAGGCGGTTCTATAAGAAATGGTGCAAGTCTAAGAAAGGCTTGCACCAAGTACTCCAAGAAGTATGACAGCAAAGAGGGCAGGAAAGATATTCAGGCTCAGCTTGACAAGTTGAAGAAGTACGCAAGTGTTATCAGAGTCTTGGCCCACAACCAGATCAGGACGATCCTCTTGCTGTAATTTTGGCTAAGTATTTTTGTTGTACTTCATGGATATTTTGATTAAATCCCAATGCTTTGTAATCACATTAGGAGATATTTTTGTCATTTGGTTTTGTTGTAGTAGCATGGAAACTCAGTTGTGCTGTATTTTTGTGGATTTTGGCAACCAACTTTCGTCCATTTGAATGAGTAGCTTTCCTTCATTTTGCTTGTCCAATGTTTATTCCAGTAATTTATCTTAAAGTTGTTCCATGTGATTGCCTGTTTCCACCTTACTCATCTTGAAACACCTTTTGGACGAAAATATTCTAGACAAACATGCAAAGAAATTTTCCTAAGTATACTCTTTCTCCGTCTAAGAAGGGATCAAAGATCAACCTAAGTCGTCTTTAATCAGATCCTTTGGACGGCTAACATACTAATTGGACGAGAAAGCTCCAAGCATGCATTTTTTTGCTAAGTAATCAACTTTCTCGTCTAAAAGGAAGCAATGACCAGCTTTACTCGTCTGGAGTCACATCCATTAACATACTCATTGGACGAGGAAGCTCCAACATGCAATTTTTGCTAAGTAACCTCTTTTCCCGTCTAAAAGGAATCAATGACCAACTTACTCGTCTTGAAACACATCTCTATTAGGTGAAAAAAGTTTTATTCCGGCAAAATTTGCCATGTCTTCCTTACTCGTCTATAATTACCTGGGTATCTGCCCCCCCTTCTTGGGCGACTAACCATTTGACCAAACTGGTTGCTCAAGAAGGAGAACGTCCAGGATGAAAACGGCCAGCGCCATATCTTCTAGACGGAGGAGATGGAGGGTTTATTTCATTCAGAGTTACTCGACTGGATGATTTTTATAGTCGTCCTGCCTTGGCAATTTATGTAAACGACTGTTGCCCCATGAAGGAAGGCGGCCAAAACAAACCGTGGTCGAGTCTTTTCTTTACTCGTGTGATGGTGATTGATACTCGTCCTGCCTTCTCTTGGCAATTTTTATGAACGATCGTTTCCCCATGAAGGAAGGCGGCCAAAACAAACTGTGGTCGAGTCTGTTCTTTGCTGTTTCAAGACGACCTTCAAGGTTTTTTTTTCAATTTATGAACATCTTCTGACGGCTTCCTTGAGGAAGCAATGTTCGTTTTATGACAATAACAGCTTCTCGGACGAACATAGGTGTCAAACTTAATATGAAGCTACGGTCTAATTTCTATATGAATAATCCTTGGACGTTTTCCTTTTTGGACTAACTATTGGTTAAGTACCAATGTAAGGTTTAAAGGAAGGCGTCTAAGGATTATTCTTTGGACGTTTTCCTTTTTGAACTAACATTGGTTAAGTACTAATGTAAAGGAAGGCGTCTAAGGATTATTTGTAATATCCTGTCCGATACAAAGAGCAAAAGAGACAATAATAAAATAAATAAAGCACTAGTGGTAGCGGAAATACCACTAAGACGGAGATGCCACTCTAAGGAGTAGAATTAAACTATAAAAATAAGTATAAAACCTCCAAATAAAATAGTTAACTTCCGATGATCATATATAAAAGGAAATGAGGTCCCATACCCTCATTCCAACCAAAGTTCCAAAATACTATAAAAGATAATCCAAAAGAACTTTAAAACAAGTGATCCAAAATCCCAAAGACAACTAGAAATCCGAGGTCCAAAACATAGGATAAAACAAGAACGGAAAACCACTTAAGGCCTACTAGGAAGCTAGTCCTAATTCCCGACTCATAGTGCTCATCTACTATGACAAGCACCACCTTCTTGCTCACAAGGCCAAAACGCACTTTCCCGGTCCAAACCGTAACCATCTTAAACAACATCGTCATCTGCAAAATAAATCAACAACTTCCGAAATCAGTGGGGAGTAACTAGCAGTTATCCCAGTACAAACAGGAACGAATAATAAACTAAAAGAAATTAGAAACACGCCAAAGACAACACCACAAGTAACATAACCAAAACATGTGAAACATGCTACGACAACATAAGCACAAAAGATGCGTAAAGAGAAAACTAAGTACCCAAAACCAAATCATCACACACACCATCAAGTACACATCAATACAAAGACAACAGACCATACCGCCTGTGAGTAGACTCATTGGACCATACCGCCCGAGGACTACTATGCATATTCGAGGACCATACCGCCCTGCCGAATAGCAATGCACATTCGAGGACCATACCACCATTACCGAATGGCATACTCAACGAACCATACCGCTCGTGAGTGAACCAATGGACCATACCGCCCATGGTTAAGTAACCAAATCCTAGGACCATACCGCCCTCAGGATACAAACAAATTCCTAGGACCATACCGCCCTCAGGAAAAACAAACAGAGCAACGTATACTCGTCAAGGCATACAAAGGTACTCAAATACTCAACATACGTATACAAGCCAAGGTATACAAATCAACCCATATAACTAACACACGTATACACGTCAAGGTATACATGCATAACCAAATCCAAAAAGCAACAAAACAAACATGTTGGGGACGTACAACACAAAAACGTTATCTGAGTTCGGGTACGAAGTCAATTATGACCGAATCACAATATTCCTCGTACATAACTCTTGGGGAAGAGATGATAAGGACAGTATTATCCTCCCTTATTAATTTCGACGTCGACAACTCAAGCATAGGCCCACAACATTAACTAACCGACAACTAGCAAAACTACCCAACTAACTAGGGTACGTTCCCTTAAATAAATAACACCAACATACTTTAACATGCTCAAAATACTTACATAAGGCCAACACCTAACATATGAACATGCTGTAAAACCAAAAAGGGAAAACAACACAAAAACGCACACAAGCATGGCAGCAGCAGGTCGCGAGGGGCGACCATGCTGTCGCGAGTCGCGAGCAGTCACTGCTCGTGGCTTGCGGGCAGCTCTCGTCGGCTCACGTCTCATCCCCTTTGGTGCACAACTAGCCTCTAACCAACGACTAAACACACAAGAACACCCATACACAACTCAGACACACCCTAGCATGCTACTATGCCCCATCCATAATCCAAACTCAACTCCAAATCAAATAACCATATTACTCCAAACCACAAATCAACATGAACATCATACTCTGCGACACTCAACATTCAAACCAACAACGGAAACATAACAACATGCCCAATACGTAGAAAGTATCACAACAACATCATAAACATGATACTACGCTAAACTACAAGCAAACAATCACCTAAGTTCCACCTATCATGATTCTAAGTTTCTCTAACGTGATTCTAACAACCTAAGTTCACAATCTATTCCTATCGAACTAGAAAAACGTTAGTTACCTTGTTCTTCGCAAGGGAAATAGTGGAACGCTTCAACTGTAGTTAGATAAGTCACCACCTTCATTTCTTACGATCACAACGGCAAGGAACTCAACAAAAGCTTGGAAACCGATGCAAAAGTAGCTTGAAATCCAAAAGGAAAACTGATTTTGTGTGAGATTTGTGTAGGAAAACAAGAGAAATCTTTCCTCTCTTTTCTTTGGGGTTAGGCGTGTGAATGGAGGTGAGGGAGGGGGTTTATTTTCTGATTATAAACTCAGCAAAAATGGTGAGTGAAGAGGTAGTGAATTAAGGGAGTGTTAATGACCATAATGGCGAGGAATTATGAGGGTGAGTGAAGGGACTAGCTCATAAACTCATTAACGTTACAAAAGGATGTCATGGCTGTCCAAAGACTCCTCGTAAGCCAAGTAACTCAGATTTTTGGACTCCTAAGCTCAATAGCAAAATGTGCGCAAACACTAGTACAATGCACGTTTCAAAAATGAAGTACAACGCTTAAAATAAATATTATAAATAAATATTTTTATAAATAAAAATTATAATTATCAACGTAATATATATACATATTTATCAAGCTATCACATTATACAAAACGCATGCAAACAAGCGCTACATTGCTCGTTAAAGTAATTGACGCAAATATAAGCATTGCTCGTATACTTCACAATGCCACATTTAAATTTCACATATAAAATATATTAATATTTTCAAAATAAAAGGTAGACATATAATATAAGTTTTTAACGAAAATATATATACGAAACGTAATTTACCTTCTAAAGTAGTCATAATAAACGCGCGAAATTTTCACGAACATTCAGGGTGTTACATTATTCTTTGGACGTTTTCCTTTTTGAACTAATATTGGTTAAGTACCAATGTAGTGTTCAAAGGAAGGCGTCTAAGGATTATTCTTTGGACGTTTTCCTTTATGAACTAATATTAGTTAAGTACCAATGTAATGTCCAAAGGAAGGCGTCTAAGGATTATTCTTTCCTTGCTGGACCGGTACTGTATGCCCCCTTTCTTAAGATGATTGTTTGTCTATGCTTAGACGAAGGCATCGTATGAAGGTGAGTGTCTAGTCCACGCCTTTTCTGAATAATGAGACCTTCTTTACTAAGGTGTCTCATTTTGGCCGGTTTCCTGTAGGAAATAACATCTTTTATTAATTTTAGGTGTTATGAAGGGGATTTCCTATACTAAGGAAATACGTCTCTCTGGCAGGCTTCCTTTAGGAAGCAATATTCGCCTATTTTTCAAAGTTTTAGTGAACTTGGTTTTTAGACGATCTACTAGTTGCTTCTTGTTAAAGTAAGAACCTTTAATCAAGAAGTCTTTATTCATCATTTATGTCTTGGACAAATTTTGTGATGGTTCTTGCAGACGTTTTCCTTTAGGAAGCAATATCTGTCTTACATAAGCTCATTTATGGTTTATTAGCTAATAACCATCTTTCTTCCATCAATGGTAAAATTCCCCAAAATGGTTATGGATAATAAAATGCCCCTTGCTGAGCGTTGGTAGAACGACTTATAGGCTAACAGTTATCCCATCTATAATCTAACAAGTTGAAGTCAGTTTCTACTCTTGATACACAGCAGCAGGAGACTCTAGCCGCCATCAAGCACGCAGACACGGGGATTAGGAACAAGATGGATGCAGTGATTTCCAAGATTGACTCCATTGTCTCCAACATCTTCAAACGCCCCAAACCATAATTTCCCCCCTCTCTTTAAACAATGATTTACTGGATAATTTTTTTTGGGTTTGTAATATCTGGTTGAACATTTTTTTTTCTTCTCTCCTTTTTTGCGTGTCTTCTTTTGACACAGATCATTCTGAACTCTTCTTTCCTTGCTCTTGTGATATGCTCAATCTGTTCCTTTTTGCTTGCACATGCTTTTTCTTTTCGTACTTGCTTGTGTTTAGATGGCTAATATTATGAGATGACTTTTTGAGCTACTTTAATTGATGCCTAGACTGTTGACTCTTTAGTGCTGCAGGGACATAACTTAGTTTTGATGATAACAAAAGGGGGAAAAGACTAGTTGGCTATCTAAAAATATTTTCTGGTCTGACTTAGTTCCTAGAGCCTTTCTGATTGTCTCTCTTTCTAGTGGATCCAGTTCCTAGTCCAAATTGAGTTTACACTTTACTTTAGACTTAGACTTAGGATAGAAATTTTTTTTCCAACTTATTTGCCATCATAAAGAAGGTGGAATATTGTTGTACTCCTTATTTTGATGATGACAAATGAATAGTTTTTAACTTAGTTTTTAATTAGTTTTTCTTTATATAATTATTTATATATTTTTATTTAATTATTTATTTTATTTTGCCTAAAATAAACTTATGGAGAATTGGTTTAATAATAACCAAAATTAAGTTGTTTAGGAAAATAGAATATTTAGTTATTTGTGTAGAATTAATATTCTAATATTATGGAATATTGGATTCCATAATATTAGTTGAGTTTGTTAATGGTTTACAGGAAAATAGAAGTTGAAGAGCTGGCGATGATGCGTGGCTGAATTGATGGGTTGAGGTCCTAGATTCTAGGGGCCATGATCTCAGCTAACCGCACATCAAACATATATCCTAAACTGCCGAAGACCAAGTCCAGAGCTGCTGAGAAGATCGTGGAAGACTCGAAGACTCATTCAAACCGTGCAAACACACGATCATGGAACGTGGCCTTAACATGGTCCATAACAGCTATGAAGGTGGAAGATAATGCCTAAAAACTTGCGTCCACTACAAAGAAGCTGAAGAAGACCGTTGAAGATTCATCACAGCTACATAAATTAAGAAGAACTCAATTTTTGTTCTTAAGACTTTCTACGATAATTGTGTAAATCTTTTAGAAAGTTATTTCGATTTATTCTTGATATCACGTATTTATATAGACTTTTCTCCCTTATTTACAAGCTAATTTGTGCGTCATTGGAGCTCTTGGGAGCTATTTTGTGCTAACTATCGTATATAGTTGTGGTTTTGTGTTTTAGTGTTGAATTGCAGGTTTTAGGGAGTTTTCTCCTTATTCCCGAGCCATTTAGAAGCAACCACAGCTTTACGAGATGTTACGAGACACGTATTATGGCTCACGAGCTTTATGGGTAGTTTAGGAGGTCCCAAGACCTCTAAACAAGAAGAATTGAGAGCCCAAGAGTCAAAACGGAGATTTCCGTACTCTGATCGGGCAAAAACAAACCGATCGAGCGAAGATATTAGCATCGGGTATGAAAGTCGCGGACCCGATCGGGCAAGGCGTGCCCGATCCAATCGGGCGAGCAAACTTGCACCAGACCCGATCGGGCATAATGTGCCCGACCCGATCTGGTCCCCTCCACTTGAGCTGCTGATGTTCTACGCGTAAAAATGAAGCGTTGTTGGGCCATTTGCTGAGGACCCGATCTCAGACCCGATCGGGTCCTGGATCGAGTTGACCCAAATTTTTGCTTGTTATGTGTGATGCTGCGCTAGAAACGAGGAACAAAGTTGGGGCTGTCTTTTGTGTGGGCCCGATCGGGTGGCCTTTGGCCCGATCGGGTCCTGTGTACTATTTCGCGGATTTCGTCTTTTTAATTCTGTTTTTAGCTAGACTTGAGGGGTATTATAAATACCTTTTCCTCATTATTTTAGGGACATCTTTTTACTGCCTTAGACTCTAGTTTATTTCTCATAGTTTAGCCTAGTTTAAAACACTTTAGATTAGATTAAAGGTGATTGGACCTATTCGATTTCAATAAAAGTTCCTTCTTTCTGTCAATTGGTATTCTTCTTTACTCTAATCTCTTTCATTGTTCTTAATTGCTTAGTTTATTTATTTAATTATTCATGATGCAATTGTTAGGGTTTCATATTAGTTTTGTTGTTGTTAATTCGATTATGAATGAGTAGTTCTCTTTCTAGGGTGTTAGATAGGAAAGCCATGTTTATACCGTGATTGTGATTTAGATTTCTATGAATTTCTAGGGCTTGATTAGGGTGATTGTGATGTGGTTTGTTCTTATTGAGTAATTAATGTCAATGTACAATTTCATTGATTGCTTGTGGTTAATAATTGTTTGCACAGATTCGTCTTACGACTAGAGGCCTAGGACACATAAGTAGTTCTGATTACGTTAGTGACCATGCGGCGTATGTTGAACTATGAGCGTTGATCTTAACCATAGCTCAACTCGTGCTATAATCCCCCGACTCTTGACTTAGGTTTTGGTAGCAATTGACCCTATTTGACTGGTATAAGCATGGTGGACCGACCTAATACCCTAGGCTTTTAGTCCATAGTTAAATCCTTGGTTTATTTCGTCTTCTTTAGTTTAATCATTAGTTCAGTTAATTCTTCTCTGATTTCGTCTGAAGTAGCTAATTGATTGAATATTAAGTTAGAAACTCTGTCTCCCTGTGGATTCGACCCTGCTTCCATTGACTACCATAGTTAGAGGACTGTAGGTTTATTTTTGATTAGGTGACGCGACTAAATCCTATCAAAATTTGGCGCCGTTGCCGGGAAGACAGCTAGTTTTCTAAGTTTTTATTTGGTTATTTGGTCTACTTCTCTGTACCTCATTGGAACTTCATTGTTCTAATCGAGGTACGTTTTACTGCTTCTTTTTGTTTCTTTTGTATGACCAGGTCTCAAAGAAACGGTTCCCCCATCCCAGCGGATCCCGATCTTACTAGGACAATCAGGCGATTCGAAAGAAAAATCAGAAAGACAAGCAGTTTGTTCAGCTGAACACCTCTAGAACAGACACCTTGAGTTCAGTTATGTCAAAGTCACTGAAGTCATATGGGGTGCCCAAACCAGATGGTCTCTCCACTGGACCTACTATGCCCACCATTGTCGCGGCAAATTTCGAAATTAAGCCTGGACTCATCAGCATGGTCCAGCAAAATCATTTGGTGGGCATCCTACTGAAGGCCCGGCAAATCATCTGCAGCGGTTTCAACAGCTTTGTCGAACCGTCAAACATGCCGGTGTCACTCCAGATCAGCTAAAAGTCATGTTGTTCGAGTTTTATTGAGAGATAGAGCCCAGAAATGGTTGAACGACGTGAAAGAAACAGAATGGAGTGAGATTTCTGCTGCGTTTCTGAGAGAGTATTATCCACCTACTAAAACAGCAGAAATCAGAAACAAACTAGCCACGTTTTCCCAAGAGCCTGATGAAACATTACGGGAAGCGTGGGCTAGGTTTAGAGATCTACAGAGAGAGTGTCTACACCACAATATGGACAAATGGTTCTTGACGCAGACATTCTACAATGGTCTGCAGCCTCAGACGAAGAGTATTGTTGATTCGTCTGCAAGAGGAGTCTTTTTAGACAAGGCAGTTGATGAGGGTTATGAATTCCTAGCAAATCTTGCAGCCAATGACCATTCATTATCTAGGAGTGTGACTAAGAAGGTACTTGAAGTTGACGCTATTTCATTGCTTACATCTCAGATGGCGCAACTAACTCAGCAGCTAATGAAGTCCTCTAGTTCCACACCTCCGCCTAAGAGCATCAATGTTATGTATGCCGTAGCACCCATTACATCATCCTACTGCGAGGTATGTGGTGTTCAGGGTCACTTTAGGCGTGACTGTCAGTTCAGTCAACTTCAGATGGAGCAGACAAACGTCTTTCAACAAAGACCACAAACCTTCCCCCTTCAACATAACTACCAAAACCAACAAAACAATCATCCTCCACCTCCACAAAACCACCCCAAACCCTCTTACTACCAAACCCCACAAAACTTTCAGAGACCCCCATCACAAAATTTCTACAACCACAATAATTTCCAAACTACACAAAATTTTACCACCCCACCCCCACAAAATACAACCTCACAAGAGCCTACCAATTATGAACTGATGAAACTAATATTGTCTATGCAAAAGACAAATGAGGAAGCACGGAGGGCCCAAGAGAAGCACATAAAACTTCTTGAGATCCAGATTGCTCAATTGGCAGAAAGTAATGCACATAGGCAGCAGGGACAATTGCACGGGCAACCCATTCAGAGAGAACATGTGAATGCCATCACTCTTCGTAGTGGCATTGCTTATGATGCCCCTCTGTTGCCCGTTGATGAGGTTACCCCAACTGCAGGGAAGAAGAGGGTGGTGGAGGAAGGAAAAAGGAAGAATTCGACGTCTGAAGTTGACTTGTCTGCAAAAGGTGAACAATAGGGAAAGAAATAGGAGAAGGTTTCTGACACGCCTTTTACACCAAGGCTACCTTTTTCTCACAGGATGCAACAGTCAAAGTTCGATCAGCAGTTTGGTAAGTTCTTAGCTATGGTTAAGAACCTTGAGGTAACGATTCCATTCACAGATTTAATTACCCAAGTGCCTGTTTATGCCAAATTTCTGAAAGACATGATAACAAAGAAAAGAGAATTCGGTGGGGTGGAACGTGTCGCTCTTACTGAAGAGTGTAGTGGTTTTAGCCAAAATAAAACCCCACCAAAGTTAAAAGATCTTGGTAGTTTTTCTATACCCTGCCATCTTGGACCTATTTTTATTGATAAGGCTTTGTGTGATTTAGGTGCTTCTGTTTCTGTTATGCCATTGTCTGTTTATAAGAAACTGAACATGGGAGTACTTAAATGCACACAAATCACTTTACAGATGGCAGATCGTTGTATAAAATACCCTCTAGGTGTTTTAGAGGACGTTCCTGTGAGGGTTGGGAAATTCTATATTCCTGTTGATTTTGTGGTGTTAGATATGGATGAGGATGCCCAGATTCCTATTATTTTGGGTAGGCCATTTCTGTGTACTGCTGGTGCTGTCATTGATGTCAAGTCTGGGTCTTTAACTATGAGTATTGGTGATGATAAAGTGATTTTTAAACTAACCAATGTTGTTAAGGCACCTATGCTTGAACAATCTTGTTGCAGGAATGAGGTTTTGGATGAAGTAGGTGTGGAGAAGGTTCCAACTACACCGAAGGTTGCCTCGCCGTCTGGAGGCATTGTCAAGAACATTTGGAGAAGAAAGATATTTGATGAGGGTGGCACTCATTGCCAAGCCCCTCCTATTTGAGAGAGGGAGGATTATGGTCGTGCGGGACCTTTATAAACCAGCGCTGTGCGAGAGGCAACTCGTATTTTTCTTTCCCTTCTTCCATTTCCTTATTTTCTTCCTTTTTGTGAGCGAGAGTGAGGGTACTAACATTGTTTTTCCTCTTAGCATCGTCCTTGTCACCTTTTGGCATTGAGGACACTTCCAAGTTCAGCTTGGGGGAGGAGTTCTGTTTGTATTCTCTATCTCTTTTACTGCTTTCTAGGATAGATTTACTGGTTTCGAAAAATACTGAAAAAAATCAAAAAAAAATATGGTTCCATGACTAGTTTAGTTGCCTCCCTGTGCCCCTTGTTATGCTCTATTTGAAAATGATTTGACTTTGTTTTCCGGATAGCTAGGCATTTGTGATCTTGAGGCTATGATTTGATGTTTGATTGCTATGATTTCAAGCATTTTTGGATTATATTAGACCACTTTGTGCTGCATACCTGAATTGGTTCGACTGTGAGGCCTCTTTGTAGCCTATTGGATTCATATTATTATCTAGTCTATTCTTGTGTGTTAGTTCCTCTTTAGTGGATTGAGCTTGGCTTTGACTTCGTACTTGTCTGATATTCGATGACTTGTAGCATTAGCTTTGATAGAGGCGTTCTTTTGTCTGATTCTTGAGCCTCAGAGTGATTTTTTGATATACTTTTATCCTCCTTAGCCCCGCTGAGCCTAATGACTTGTTTCTTGTTACTTAAACCCCTATTATGAGCCCATGGCCTTCATTTTATATTATTTCCAAGCCTAGTTTGGGGGAGCTTTTGTATGGCTTGAGTTTGAGATTGGTTTCTTGGTTTAGTTTGGCTGTTGAGGAATTTAAAAGTGTATTTGTTGCGGTTTGAGAGTGAGAAAAAGAAAAGAAAAAGCAATTTTAGAGTTGCGTGAATGAAGTTCAGAAAAATGAAAGAAAAATGAAATAAAAGTTCAAAAGAATTGGAAGTTCTTTCACACATACGTTCTTAAAGAAATATTCGCTTCATTGCTTGAAAATTGGGTTTGTTATGAGTTTGTAATTGATTTATGAGAGTTGGGTTACTTTACATGGTTTTATGGTGTTGTTAGGAGTTTTGAAGGCCATCTTAGGCCTTATTTGAATGATTTATGCTCCCCTTTTCTTGGTTTTTCCACCACATTACCCAAAGTATCCCCTACCTCTTACCTAAGCCCCATTACAACCCTCTAAAGTCCTCTTGAGCTCGTGTCTGCAGTGTTCATTTGATTGATTCGAGTCAGTTTGTGAAAGTTAAAGAATATTTCTGCTGATTGAGTCGATTTGACTAGGATGAGCATCATTGAACCTTCTTAAATACATGAGAGTGTGAGTGGGAAGGGTATTTATGGTCGGGTTGGTGAGTGTTCGGGCATATTCTTTGCCTGCCACAAAATAGAGAGGAGTGACACCCTTGTGAGATCCTTTTCAGGACTTGTATGCCTTGTGGATGCTTAAGTTTGATAAATCGCTTGAATGATTGGTGGTTGGATGGATATTATTAGCCAAACTTGAATTATGCCTGCTTGAATGATTCTTATTCTTGAAAATGTTTTGAGCTTTGATTCATTTTTTGTCCATGGGGTGAGGCAATCTTTTCCATGTTCATGTTCTGTTTGCTTGAGGACAAGCAAAGGTTTAGCTTGGGGGAGTTTGATATCACGTATTTATATAGACTTTTCTCCCTTATGTACAAGCTAATTTGTGCGTCATTGGAGCTCTTGGGAGCTATTTTGTGCTAACTATCGTATATAATTGTGGTTTTGTGTTTTAGTGTTGAATTGCAGGTTTTAGGGAGTTTTCTCCTTATTCCCGAGCCATTTAGAAGCAACCACGACTTTACGAGATGTTACGAGGCACGTATTATGGCTCACGAGCTTTATGGGTTGTTTAGGAGGTCCCAAGACCTCTAAACGAGAAGAATTGAGAGCCAAAGAGTCAAAACGGAGATTTCAGTAGTCTGATCGGGCAAAAACGGCCCGATCGGGCGAAGATATTAGCATCGGGTATGAAAGTCGCGGACCCGATCGGGCAAGGCTTGCCCGATCCAATCGGGCGAGCAACCTTGCACCAGACCCGATCGGGCATAATGTGTCCGACCCGATCGGGTCCCCTCCACTTGTGCTGTTGATGTTCTACGCGTAAAAATGAAGCGTTGTTGGGCCATTTGCTGAGGATCTAATCTCAGACCCGATTGGGTCCTGGATCGGGTTGACCCAAATTTTTGCTTCTTGTGTGTGATGCTGTGCTGGAAACAAGGAACAAAGTTGCGGCTGTCTTGTGTGTGGGCCTGATCGGGTGGCCTTTGGCCCGATCGGGTCCTGTGCACTATTTCGCGGATTTCGTCTTTTTAATTATGTTTTTAGCTAGACTTGAGGGGTATTATAAATACCTTTTCCTCATTATTTTAGGGACATCTTTTTACTGCCTTAGACTCTAGTTTATTTCTCATAGTTTAGCCTAGTTTAAAGCAGTTTAGATTAGATTAAAGGTGATTGAACCTATTCGATTTCAATAAAAGTTCATGCTTTCTGTCAATTGGTATTCTTCTTTACTCTAATCTCTTTCATTGTTCTTAATTGCTTAGTTTATTTATTTAATTATTCATGATGCAATTGTTAGGGTTTCATATTAGTTTTGTTGTTGTTAATTGGATTATGAGTGAGTAGTTCTCTTTTTAGGGTGTTAGATAGGAAAGCCATGTTTATACCATGATTGTGATTTAGATTTCTATGAATTTCTAGGGCTTGATTAGGGTGATTGTGATGTGGTTTGTTCTTATTGAGTAATTAATGTCATTGTACAATTTCATTGATTGCTTGTGGTTAATAATTGTTTGCACTGATCCGTCTTACGACTAGAGGCCTAGGACACATCAGTAGTTCTGATTACGTTAGTGACCATGCGGCGTATGTTGAACTATGAGCGTTGATCTTAACCATAGCTCAACTCGTGCTATAATCCCCCGACTCTTGACTTAGGTTTTGGTAGCAGTTGACCCTATTCGATTGGTATAAGCATGGTGGACCGACCTAATACCCTAGACTTTTAGTCCATAGTTAAATCCTTGGTTTATTTCGTCTTCTTTAGTTTAATCATTAGTTCAGTTAATTCTTCTCTGATTTCGTCTGAAGTAGCTAATTGATTGAATATTAATTTAGAAACTCTGTCTCCCTGTGGATTCGACCCTGCTTCCATTGACTACCATAGTTAGAGGACTGTAGGTTTATTTTTGATTAGATGACACCACTAAATCCTATCAAAATTTGGCGCCGTTGCCGGGAAGACGGCTAGTTTTCTAAGTTTTTATTTAGTTATTTGGTCTACCTCTCTGTACCTCATTGGAACTTCATTGTTCCAATCGAGGTACATTTTACTGCTTCATTTTGTTTGTTTTGTATGCCAAGGTCTCAAAGAAACGGTTCCCCCATCCCAGCGGATCCCGATCTTACTAGGACAATCAGGCGGATTCGAAAGAAAAATCAGAAAGACAAGCAGTCTGTTTAGCTGAACACCTCTAGAACAGACACCTTGAGTTCAGTTATGTCAAAGTCACTGAAGTCATATGGGGTGCCCAACCTAGATGGTCTCTCCACTGGACCTACTATGCCCACCATTGCCGCGGCAAATTTCGAAATTAAGCCTGGACTCATCAGCATGGTCCAGCAAAATCATTTGGTGGGCATCCTACTGAAGACCCGGCAAATCATCTGCAGCGGTTTCAACAGCTTTGTCGAACCGTCAAACATGCCGATGTCACTCCAGATCAGCTATAAGTCATGTTGTTCGAGTTTTTATTGAGAGATAGAGCCAAGAAATAGGTTAACGACGTGAAAGAAACAGAATGGAGTGAGATTTCTGCTGCGTTTCTGAGAGAGTATTATCCACCTACTAAAACAGCAGAAATCAGAAACAAATTAGCCACGTTTTACCAAGAGCCTGATGAAACATTACGGGAAGCGTGGGCTAGGTTTATGGACAAATGGTTCTTGACGCATACATTCTACAATGGTCTGCAGCCTCAGACGAAGAGTATTGTTGATTCGTCTGCAGGAGGAGTCTTTTTAGACAAGGCAGTTGATGAGGATTATGAATTCCTAGCAAATCTTGCAGCCAATGACCATTCATCATCTAGGAGTGTGACTAAGAAGGTACTTGAAGTTGACGCTATTTCATTGCTTACATCTCAGATGGCGCAACTAACTCAGCAGCTAATGAAGTCCTCTAGTTCCACACCTCCGCCTAAGAGCATCAATGTTATGTATGCCGTAGCACCAATTACATCATCCTACTGCGAGGTATGTGGTGTTCAGGGTCACTTTAGGCGTGACTGTCAGTTCAGTCAACTTCAGATGGAGCAGGCAAACGTCTTTCAACAAAGACCACAAACCTTCCCCCTTCCACATAACTACCAAAACCAACAAAACCATCATCCTCCACCTCCACAAAACCACCCCAAACCCTCTTACTGCCAAACCCGACAAAACTTTCAGAGACCCCCATCACAAAATTTCTACAACCACAATAATTTCAAAACTCCACAAAATTTTACCACCCCACCCCCACAAAATACAACCTCACAAGAGCCTACCAATTCTGAACTGATGAAACTAATATTGTCTATGCAAAAGACAAATGAGGAAGCACAGAAAGCCAATGAGGAAGCACGGAGGGCCCAAGAGAAGCACATAAAACTTCTTGAGACCCATATTGCTCAATTGGCAGAAAGTAATGCACAGAGGCAGCAGGGACAATTGCCAGGGCAACCCATTCAGAGAGAACATGTGAATGCCATCACTCTTCGTAGTGGCATTGCATATGATGCCCCTCTGTTGCCCGTTGATGAGGTTACCCCAACTGCAGGGAAGAAGAGGGTGGTAGAGGAAGGAAAAAGGAGAAATTCGACGTCTGAAGTCGACTTGTCTGCAGAAGGTGAACAGACAGGAAAGAAATAGGAGAACGTTTCTGACACGCCTTTTACACCAAGACTACCTTTTTCTCACAGGATGCAACAGTCAAAGGTCGATCAGCAGTTTGGTAAGTTCTTAGCTATGGTTAAGAACCTTGAGGTAACGATTCCATTCACAGATTTAATTACCCAAGTGCCTGTTTATGCCAAATTTCTGAAAGACATGATAACAAAGAAAAGAGAATTCGGTGGGGTGGAACGTGTCGCTCTTACTGAAGAGTGTAGTGGTTTTATCCAAAATAAAACCCCACCAAAGTTACAAGATCTTGGTAGTTTTTCTATACCCTGCCATCTTGGACCTATTTTTATTGATAAGGCTTTGTGTGATTTAGGTGCTTCTGTTTCTGTTATGCCATTGTCTGTTTATAAGAAACTGAACATGGGAGCACTTAAATGCACACAAATCACTTTACTGATGGCAGATCGTTGTATAAAATACCCTCTAGGTGTTTTAGAGGACGTTCCAGTGAGGGTTGGAAAATTCTATATTCCTTTTGATTTTGTGGTGTTAGATATGGATGAGGATGCCCAGATTCCTATTATTTTGGGTAGACCATTTTTGTGTACTGCTGGTGCTGTCATTGATGTCAAGTCTGGGTCTTTAACTCTGAGTGTTGGTGATGATAAAGTGATTTTTAAACTAACCAATGCTGTTAAGGCACCTATGCTTGAACAATCTTGTTGCAGGAATGAGGTTTTGGATGAAGTAGGTGTGGAGAAGGTTCCAACTACACCTAAGGTTGCCTCGCCGTCTGGAGGCATTGTCAAGAACATTTGGAGAAGAAAGATATTTGATGAGGGTGGCACTCATTGCCAAGCCCCTCCTATTTGAGAGAGGGAGGATTATGGTCGTGCGGGACCTTTATAAACCAGCGCTGTGCGAGAGGCAACTCGTATTTTTCTTTCCCTTCTTCCATTTCCTTATTTTCTTCCTTTTTGTGAGCGAGAGTGAGGGTACTAACATTGTTTTTCCTCTTAGCATCGTCCTTGTCACCTTTTGGCATTGAGGACACTTCCAAGTTCAGCTTGGGGGAGGAGTTCTGTTTGTATTCTCTATCTCTTTTACTGCTTTCTAGGATAGATTTACTGCTTTCGAAAAATACTGAAAAAAATCAAAAAATAATATGGTTCCATGACTAGTTTAGTTGCCTCCCTGTGCCCCTTGTTATGCTCTATTTGAAAATGATTTGACTTTGTTTTCCGGATAGCTAGGCATTTGTGATCTTGAGGCTATGATTTGATGTTTGATTGCTATGATTTCGAGCATTTTTGGATTATATTAGACCACTTTGTGCTGCATACCTGAATTGGTTCGACTGTGAGGCCTCTTTGTAGCCTATTCGATAATTATTATTATCCAGTCTATTCTTGTGTGTTAGTTCCGCTTTAGTGGATTGATCTTGGCTTTGACTTCGTACTTGTCTGATATTCGATGACTTGTAGCATTAGCTGTGATAGAGGCGTTCTTTTGTCTGATTCTTGAGCCTTAGAGTGATTTTTTGATATACTTTTATCCTCCTTAGCCCCGCTGAGCCTAATGACTTGTTTCTTGTTACTTAAACCCCTATTATGAGCCCATGGCCTTCATTTTATATTATTTCCAAGCCTAGCTTGGGGGAGCTTTTGTATGGGTTGAGTTTGAGATTGGTTTCTTGGTTTAGTTTGGCTGTTGAGGAATTTAAAAGTGTATTTGTTGCGGTTTAAGAGTGAGAAAAAGAAAAGAAAAAACAATTTTAGAGTTGCGTGAATGAAATTCAGAAAAATGAAAGAAAAATGAAATAAAAGTTCAAAATAATTGGAAGTTCTTTCATTCACGTACGTTCTTAAAGAAATATTCGCTTCATTGCTTGAAAATTGGGTTTGTTATGAGTTTGTAATTGATTTATGAGAGTTGGGTTACTTTACATGGTTTTATGGTGTTGTTTGGAGTTTTGAAGGCTATCTTAGGCCTTATTTGAATGATTTATGCTCCCCCTTTCTTGGTTTTTCCACCACATTACCCAAAAGTATCCCCTACCTCTTACCTAAGCCCCATTACAACCCTCTAAAGTCCTCTTGAGCTCGTGTCTGCAGTGTTCATTTGATTGATTTCGAGTCAGTTTGTCAAAGTTAAAGAGTATTTCTGCTGATTGAGTCGACTTGACTAGGATGAGCGTCATTGAACCTTCTTAAACACATGAGAGTGTGAGTGGGAAGGGTATTTATGGTCGGGTTGGTGAGTGTTCGGGCATATTCTTTGCCTGCCACAAAATAGAGAGGAGTGACACCCTTGTGAGAGCCTTTTCAGGACTTGTATGCCTTGTGGATGCTTGAGTTTGATAAATCGCTTGAATGATTGGTGGTTGGATGGATATGATTAACCAAACTTGAATTATGCCTGCTTGAATGATTCTTAGTCTTGAAAATGTTTTGAGCTTTGATTGATTTTTTGTCTATGGGGTGAGGCAATCTTTTCAATGTTCATGTTCTGTTTTCTTGAGGACAAGCAAAGGTTTAGCTTGGGGGAGTTTCATATCACGTATTTATATAGACTTTTCTCCCTTATTTACGAGCTAATTTGTGCGTCATTGGAGCTCTTGGGAGCTATTTTGTGCTAAATATCGTATATAATTGTGGTTTTGTGTTTTCGTGTTGAATTGTAGGTTTTAGGGAGTTTTCTCCTTATTCCCGAGCCATTTAGAAGCAACCACGGCTTTACGAAATGTTACGAGGCACGTATTATGGCTCACGAGCTTTATGTGTAGTTTAGGAGGTCCCAAGACCTCTAAACGAGAAGAATTGAGAGCCAAAGAGTCAAAACGGAGATTTCAGTACTCTTATCGGGCAAAAACGGCCCGATCGAGCGAAGCTATTAGCATCGGGTATGAAAGTCGCGGACCCGATCGGGCGAGCAACCTTGCACCACTCCCGATCGGGCATAATGTGTCCGACCCGATCGGGTCCCCTCCACTTGAGCTGCTGATGTTCTACGCGTAAAAATGAAGCGTTGTTGGGCCATTTGCTGAGGACCCAATCTCAGACCCGATCGGGTCCTGGATCGGGCTGACCAGAATTTTTGCTTTTTGTGTGTGATGCTGCGCTGGAAACGAGGAACAAAGTTGGGGCTGTCTTGTGTGTGGGCCCGATCGGGTGGCCTTTGGCCCGATCGGGTCCTGTGCACTATTTCGCGGATTTCGTCTTTTTAATTCTGTTTTTAGCTAGACTTTAGGGGTATTATAAATACCTTTTCCTCATTATTTTAGGGACATCTTTTTACTGCCTTAGACTCTAGTTTATTTCTCATAGTTTAACCTAATTTAAAACACTTTAGATTAGATTAAAGGTGATTGAACCTATTTGATTTCAATAAAAGTTCCTGCTTTCTGTCAATTGGTATTGTTCTTTACTCTAATCTCTTTCATTGTTCTTAATTGCTTAGTTTATTTATTTAATTATTCATGATGCAATTGTTAGGGTTTCATATTAGTTTTGTTGTTGTTAATTCGATTATGAGTGAGTAGTTCTCTTTCTAGGGTGTTAGATAGGAAAGCCATGTTTATACCATGATTGTGATTTAGATTTCTATGAATTTATAGGGCTTGATTAGGGTGATTGTGATGTGGTTTGTTCTTATTGAGTAATTAATGTCAGTGTACAATTTCATTGATTGCTTGTGGTTAATAGTTGTTTGCACTGATTCGTCTTACGACTAGAGGCCTAGGACACATCAGTAGTTCTGATTACGTTAGTGACCATGCGGCGTATGTTGAACTATGAGCGTTGATCTTAACCATAGCTCAACTCGTGCTCTAATCCCCCGACTCTTGACTTAGGTTTTGGTAGCAGTTGACCCTATTCGATTGGTATAAGCATGGTGGACCGACCTAGTACCCTAGACTTTTAGTCCATAGATAAATCCTTGGTTTATTTCGTCTTCTTTAGTTTAATCATTAGTTCAGTTAATTCTTCTCTGATTTCGTCTGAAATAGCTAATTGATTGAATATTAATTTTGAAACTCTGTCTCCCTGTGGATTCGACCCTGCTTCCATTGACTACCGTAGTTAGAGGACTGTAGGTTTATTTTTGATTAGGTGACACCACTAAATCCTATCAAAATTTGGCGCAGTTGCCGGGAAGACGGCTAGTTTTCTAAGTTTTTATTTGGTTATTTGGTCTACTTCTCTATACCTCATTGGAGCTTCATTGTTCCAATCGAGGTACGTTTTACTGCTTCTTTTTGTTTCTTTTGTATGCCAAGGTCTCAAAGAAACGGTTCCCCCATCCCAGCGGATCCCGATCTTACTAGGACAATCAGGCGGATTCGAAAGAAAAATCAGAAAGGCAAGCAGTCGGTTTAGCTTAACACCTCTGGAACAGACACCTTGAGTTCAGTTATGTAAAAGTCACTGAAGTCATATGGGGTGCCCAGCCCAGATGGTCTCTCCACTGGACCTACTATGCCCACCATTGCCGCGGCAAATTTTGAAATTAAGCCTGGACTCATCAGTATGGTCCAGGAAAATCATTTGGTGGGCATCCTACTGAAGACCCGGCAAATCATCTGCAGCGGTTTCAATAGCTTTGTCGAACCGTCAAACATGCCGGTGTCACTCCAGATCAGCTAAAAGTCATGTTGTTCGAGTTTTCATTGAGAGATAGAGCCCAGAAATGGTTGAACGACGTGAAAGAAACAGAATGGAGTGTGATTTCTGCTGCGTTTCTGAGAGAGTATTATCCATCTACTAAAACAGCAGAAATCAGAAACAAACTAGCCATATTTTCCCAAGAGCCTGATGAAACATTACGGGAAGCGATGGCTAGGTTTAGAGATCTACAGAGAGAGTGTCCACACCACAATATGGACAAATGGTTCTTGACGCATACATTCTACAATGGTCTGCAGCCTCAGACGAGGAGTATTGTTGATTCGTCTGCAGGAGGAGTCTTTTTAGACAAGGCAGTTGATGAGGGTTATGAATTCCTAGAAAATCTTGCAGCCAATGACCATTCATCATCTAGGAGTGTGACTAAGAAGGTACTTGAAGTTGACGCTATTTCATTGCTTACATCTCAGATGGCGCAACTAACTCAGCAGCTAATGAAGTCCTCTAGTTCCACACCTCCGCCTATGAGCATCAATGCTATGTCTGCCGTAGCACCCATTACCTCATCCTACTGCGAGGTATGTGGTGTTCAGGGTCACTTTAGGCGTGACTGTCAGTTCAGTCAACTTCAGATGGAGCAGGCAAACGTCTTTCAACAAAGACCACAAACCTTCCCCCCTCCACATAACTACCAAAACAAACAAAACCATCATCCTCCACCTCCACAAAACCACCCCAAACCCTCTTACTACCAAACCCCACAAAACTTTCAAAGACCCCCATCACAAAATTTCCACAGCCACAATAATTTCCAAACTCCACAAAATTTTACCACCCCACCCCCACAAAATGCAACCTCACAAGAGCCTACCAATTCTGAACTGATGAAACTAATATTGTCTATGCAAAAGACAATTGAGGAAGCACAGAAAGCCAATGAGGAAGCACGGAGGGCCCAAGAGAAGCACATAAAATTTCTTGAGACCCAGATTGCTCAATTGGCAGAAAGTAATGTACAGAGGCAGCAGGGACAATTGCCAGGGCAACCCATTCAGAGAGAACATGTGAATGCCATCACTCTTCGTAATGGCATTGCATATGATGCCCCTACGTTGCCCATTGATGAGGTTACCCCAACTGCAAGGAAGAAGAGGGTGGTAGAGGAAGGAAACAGGAAGAATTCGACCTCTGAAGTCGACTTGTCTGCAGAAGGTGAACAAACAGGAAAGAAAAAGGAGAAGTTTCTGACACGCCTTTTACACCAAGGCTACCTTTTTCTCACAGGATGCAACAGTCAAAGGTCGATCAGCAGTTTGGTAAGTTCTTTGCTATGGTTTAGAAACTTGAGGTAACGATTCCATTCACAGATTTAATTACCCAAGTGCCTGTTTATGCCAAATTTCTGAAAGACATGATAACAAAGAAAAGAGAATTCGGTGGGTTGGAACGTGTCGCTCTTACTGAAGAGTGTAGTGGTTTTATCCAAAATAAAACCCCACCAAAATTAAAAGATCCTGGTAGTTTTTCTATACCCTGCCATTTTGGACCTATTTTTATTGATAAGGCTTTGTGTGATTTAGGTGCTTCTGTTTCTGTTATGCCATTGTCTGTTTATAAGAAACTGAACATGGGATCACTTAAATGCACACAAATCACTTTACTGATGGCAGATCGTTGTATAAAATACCCTCTAGGTGTTTTAGAGGACGTTCCTGTGAGGGTTGGAAAATTCTATATTCCTTTTGATTTTGTGGTGTTAGATATGGATGAGGATGCCCAGATTCCTATTATTTTGGGTAGGCCATTTTTGTGTACTGCTGGTGCTGTCATTGATGTCAAGTCTGGGTCTTTAACTCTGAGTGTTGGTGATGATAAAGTGATTTTTAAACTAACCAATGCTGTTAAAGCACCTATGCTTGAACAATCTTGTTGCAGGAATGAGGTTTTGGATGAAGTAGGTGTGGAGAAGGTTCCAACTACACCTAAGGTTGCCTCGCCGTCTGGAGGCATTGTCAAGAACATTTGGAGAAGAACAATATTTGATGAGGGTGGCACTCATTGCCAAGCCCCTCCTATTTGAGAGAGGGAGGATTATGGTCGTGCGGGACCTTTATAAACCAGCGTTGTGCGAGAGGCAACTCGTATTTTTCTTTCCCTTTTTCCTTTTCCTTATTTTCTTCCTTTTTGTGAGCGAGAGTGAGGGTACTAACATTGTTTTCCTCTTAGCATCGTCCTTGTCACCTTTTGGCATTGAGGACACTGCCAAGTTTAGCTTGGGGGAGGATTTCTGTTTGTATTCTCTATCTCTTTTACTGCTTTCTAGGATATATTTACTACTTTCGGAAAATACTGAAAAAAATCAAAAAAATTATGGTTCCATGACTGGTTTAGTTGCCTTCCTGTGCCCCTTGTTGTGCTCTATTTGAAAATGATTTGACTTTGTTTTCCGGATAGCTAGGCATTTGTGATCTTGAGGCTATGATTTGATGTTTGATTGCTATGATTTCAAGCATTTTTGGATTATATTAGACCACTTTGTGCTGCATACCTGAATTGGTTAGACTGTGAGGCCTCTTTGTAGCCTATTCGATTCATATTATTATCCAGTCTATTCTTATGTGTTAGTTCCGCTTTAGTGGATTGATCTTGGCTTTGACTTCGTACTTGTCTGATATTCGATGACTTGTAGCATTAGCTGTGATAGAGGCGTTCTTTTGTCTGATTCTTGAGCCTCAAAGTGATTTTTTGATATACTTTTATCCTCCTTAGCCCCGCTGAGCCTAATGACTTGTTTCTTGTTACTTAAACCCCTATTATGAGCCCATGGCCTTCATTTTATATTATTTCCAAGCCTAGCTTGGGGGAGCTTTTGTATGGGTTGAGTTTGAGATTGGTTTCTTGGTTTAGTTTGGCTGTTGAGGAATTTAAAAGTGTATTTGTTGCGGTTTAAGAGTGAGAAAAAGAAAAGGAAAAGCAATTTTAGAGTTGCGTGAATGAAGTTCAGAAAAATGAAAAAAAAATGAAATAAAAGTTCAAAAGAATTGGAAGTTCTTTCATTCACGTACGTTCTTAAAGAAATATTCGCTTCATTGCTTGAAAATTGGGTTTGTTATGAGTTTGTAATTGATTTATGAGAGTTGGGTTACTTTACAAGGTTTTATGGTGTTGTTAGGAGTTTTGAAGGCCATCTTAGGCCTTATTTGAATGATTTATGCTCCCCCTTTCTTGGTTTTTCCACCACATTACCCAAAAGTATCCCCTACCTCTTACCTAAGCCCCATTACAACCCTCTAAAGTCCTCTTGAGCTCGTGTCTGCAGTGTTTATTTGATTGATTTCGAGTCAGTTTGTCAAAGTTAAAGAGTATTTCTGCTGATTGAGTCGACTTGACTAGGATGAGCGTCATTGAACCTTCTTAAACACATGAGAGTGTGAGTGGGAAGGGTATTTATGGTCGGGTTGGTGAGTGTTCGGGCATATTCTTTGCCTGCCACAAAATAGAGAGGAGTGACACCCTTGTGAGAGCCTTTTCAGGACTTGTATGCCTTGTGGATGCTTGAGTTTGATAAATCGCTTGAATGATTGGTGGTTGGATGGATATGATTAGCCAAACTTGAATTATGCCTGCTTGAATGATTCTTAGTCTTGAAAATATTTTGAGCTTTGATTGATTTTTTGTCTATGGGGTGAGGCAATCTTTTCCATGTTCATGTTCTGTTTGCTTGAGGACAAGCAAAGGTTTAGCTTGGGGGAGTTTGATATCACGTATTTATATAGACTTTTCTCCCTTATTTACAAGCTAATTTGTGCGTCATTGGAGCTCTTGGGAGCTATTTTGTGCTAACTATCGTATATAATTGTGGTTTTGTGTTTTAGTGTTGAATTGCAGGTTTTAGGGAGTTTTCTCCTTATTCCCGAGCCATTTAGAAGCAACCACGGCTTTACGAGATGTTACGAGGCACGTATTATGGCTCACGAGCTTTATGGGTAGTTTAAGAGGTCTCAAGACCTCTAAACGAGAAGAATTGAGAGCCAAATAGTCAAAACGGAGATTTCAGTACTCTGATCGGGCAAAAACGGCCCGATCGGGTCCCCTCCACTTGAGCTGCTGATGTTCTACGCGTAAAAATGAAGCGTTGTTGGGCCATTTGCTGAGGACCCAATCTCAGACCCGATCGGGTCCTGGATCGGGTTGACCCAAATTTTTGCTTCTTGTGTGTGATGCTGCCCTGGAAACGAGGAACAAAGTTGGGGCTGTCTTGTGTTGTGGGCCCGATCGGGTCCTGTGCACTATTTCGCGGATTTCGTCTTTTTAATTATGTTTTTAGCTAGACTTGAGGGGTATTATAAATACATTTTCCTCATTATTTTAGGGACATCTTTTTACTGCCTTAGACTCTAGTTTATTTCTCATAGTTTAGCCTAGTTTAAAACACTTTAGATTAGATTAAAGGTGATTGAACCTATTCGATTTCAATAAAAGTTCCTACTTTCTGTCAATTGGTATTCTTCTTTACTCTAATCTCTTTCATTGTTCTTAATTGCTTAGTTTATTTATTTAATTATTCATGATGCAATTGTTAGGGTTTCATATTAGTTTTGTTGTTGTTAATTCGATTATGAGTGAGTAGTTCTCTTTCTAGGGTGTTAGATAGGAAAGCCATGTTTATACCATGATTGTGATTTAGATTTCTATGAATTTCTAGGGCTTGATTAGGGTGATTGTGATGTGGTTTGTTCTTATTGAGTAATTAATGTCAGTGTACAATTTCATTGATTGCTTGTGGTTAATAGTTGTTTGCACTGATTCGTCTTACGACTAGAGGCCTAGGACACATCAGTAGTTCTGATTACGTTAGTGACCATGCGGCGTATGTTGAACTATGAGCGTTGATCTTAACCATAGCTCAACTCGTGCTATAATCCCCCGACTCTTTACTTAGGTTTTGGTAGCAGTTGACCCTATTTGATTGGTATAAGCATGGTGGACCGACCTAATACCCTAGACTTTTAGTCCATAGTTAAATCCTTGGTTTATTTCGTCTTCTTTAGTTTAATCATTAGTTCAGTTAATTCTTCTCTGATTTCGTCTGAAGTAGCTAATTGATTGAATATTAATTTAGAAACTCTGTCTCCCTGTGGATTCGACCCTGCTTCCATTGACTACCATAGTTAGAGGACTGTAGGTTTATTTTTGATTAGGTGACACGACTAAATCCTATCAATTCTCTTCAACAATTCATTGTATTCCATTTATCTGAGTTGGGGTGAGTGAAATTTTGTGAGAAAATTTCTACATTCAAGAGCGAAAGAGAGGAAAGAGAAAGAGAAGACTTCGAGTGAAGTCAAGAGAGAAAGTCACGTGTTCAGGGGGAACAAGGTGACTGGGAACCAGTTCCTAGAGGAACAGAGTGAGTTGCTGTTTATAATAGGGTGTAAGTTACTATTATAAATAAAAGGGCAAGATTTATTCCCAGAGAAAATAGGAATAAGATCTTGTTTAAAAACAGTTCTAGTGTTCTTTGTTTTAACTTCTCTTTATTTCATTTTAACTTGTTAATTCCGCAAAAATAGCCCACAATAGTCTTTACTACAATTCACCCCCCTCTTGTAGTAAACTTAGAAGTTCTATAGGACCAACAAGTTGTTTTTAGAATATCATTTCCATCCCAGTGGTATTTTCGCTGCTACTGATCTTTTATTTAATGGATTTTTTTCTTTTATTTCATTTTATCTTTATTTTTATTACTGTTAAAGGACGGGATGTTACATCCTTTCTCTAGAACTACCTAGACAGGACGAATCCACTTACTATCAAAGATAGGGTAGATTATGCTCGCCGCAATTAGTTTCGAGACCTCCTTTTTTACTACCTCCATCATGTTAGGATTTAGTCGTCGAGGAGGATCATCCTCAAGAATGATTTTTTGCATGCAAAAGTAGATTGAGTCCTTTAATATTATCAATGGTGTACCCAATGACCTTTTTATACTTTTGTAAAATGGTGAGCAATTGCTCAATTTGGTTGGCACCGACTTCAACATTAACAATAATAGGATATGACTTTATTAGGACCCATAAAAACATATTTCAACATAGAAGGGAATGATTTAAGTTCTACCTCAGGAGGCATATTATTCTCCTTAACATCTTCATGTTTCAACACCTCCACAATGGATTCTGCATTTTGGAATGTAGGTGCATCATCTAGAAGCCGCTTATAATGTAGCTCTCTCTCCTTTCCATAGTCGGTTCGCACTAAAACATCATGCAATGGGTCATTTAGCATGGGACCAGTGGGTAGGGTACCATGCACTTCTTCCAAAGCATCTACCCCAAAAGTTGCTTCACTCGTAGTAGGGTGACTCCTAGAGCTGAAGAGTTGAAACTTTATCTTCTCATTCCCCACCTCAAAGGAGATCATCCCATTCTTCATATCAACGATGGCTCTAGTAGTAGCCAAGAATGGTCTTTCAAGAATGATAGGAATATGAGAATATTCCTCCATCTCCATGAAGACGAAATCACACATAATATAAAACTTCCCCACCTTCAAAGGTACATCTTCTCAAATGCCAAGGGGGCATTTCACGGATAAATATACAAGCTGAAGAGAGATGCTTGTGGGTTTTAGTTTACCCATCTAAAGTTTCTAGCATACTGAGAGTGACATGAGACTGATACTCGCCCCTAAGTCACAAAGGGCACTCTTTATCTCCATATCACCAAGTTTATAAGGAATTGAATAACTCCCTGGATCAACGAACTTCTTGGGAAGTTTATCTTGCAGTATAGCACTACACTCAGCAGTTAGGGCAACAGTTGCATTCTCTTCAATTTTTCTCTTGTTTGAAAGTATGTTTTTTTTAGAATCACGCATAAGAGTGCATCTAGAAACGGGATGTTGATGTGCAGCTTCTTCAGAATATCCATAAGCTTACCATATTTCTTCTCTAGCTTGGACTGTGCCAATCATTGTGAAAATGGAGCTGGTGGCTAAAGTATATGGTTCGATATGAACATCAGGTTCTTTAATGTGTTGCTAGGCTCCTCATCAACCATTTTTTCAGAATTTTCAACTGAATCAGCTCTATTCTCACTTGTAGGTTCTTCTAACTCTTTACCACTCCTCAAAGTAATGACGTTGATGTGCCTTTTGATGGTTGCTCAGCTTAGCTCAGAAGTCGACCTGCTGATTTTATGAGTTAACTCACTTGTTTTATGGCTCATTGTTTTTTCTAATCAGCTTGTTGTGAGCTTGAATTTTTTGGATAAAGTTGTTGAAGAACTCATATTGCTTTTCTTGACACTCGACCCGTTAAGCTTGAGAAGCAGCCACATTTTACATAATGGTTTTGAGGCTAGATTTGGAGGATGAAGGTTGTTGGTTGAGAGGGGCTATTTGTTGGAAATCAGGTCATTGGCCAAAATTTGAAGAGGGATGAGTGGGTTAATTGAGTTAGTTATTTCTATAGGAGAATTAGGAGGATTTCTCCAACCTCGATGGTAACTATTTGTTAGAAAGTTGTAAGCTCGTTTGTGAACTTGGTAGTCCTCGTGGGAGGAAAGAATTTTGATGAGAAATGCCTTTTTCAACTCAGGTCATGTTGTAATATTTTTTATTATCTCATCTTTCAGCCATTTTTCATCAAAGTCCCTCAAGGAAAAGAGAAAAGAACATAACTGGATCTGATCATTAGTCACATTACCCAACTTCAGTATGCTGCACTTCTCCATGAAGTTATTAAAGTGATCCGTAGGGCTTTCATTTGGTGTCCGTGCAAAGGAATCATGAGAGATGAATTGTATAAACTGCGGCTTCAGCTCGAAGTGTGCAATAGTAATAGTTGGTCGCACAATAGTAGCAGTGGTCTCATCGGGCATGGCATAATCCCGAAGAAACTTAATGGGATCGTCTCACACAATTTCTTTTTGTTTCTTTTTCCTTCTCCTCTTGCTTGTTATCCTTCATATAGTAACTTCAACTACTTGATTTAAAGGGATCAATTCGTCTTAGCTGCTTCATCGGGTACGCATGTAACATTAAAAACTGATTAAACTAACACTATTAGTCGCCGGCAACGCGCCAACATTTGGTACGTGATCGCGAACTTAACAAAAATAAACCTAACTAACCTCCTAACTATGTATTAGGGCAAGTCAGAGTCGATCCCACAGAGACAAACTATATCAATTACAAACTATTTTCGACCAATTTCCACAAAACAAGTGGCAAACAATGAATTATAACAAGCTATTCTAAACTAGACTACTCTAATCACATATTATAATCCATATTATAAACTAAAACATCCAGAGTTAAGTATCACCACTAGCCCAATCGATGAATTGCTAAAATCCCTTGTCCCAATTAATTATCTACCAAACTAAATAGGAAAGATACGCCCTTCGAACACCAATAATCTCTCACGAGTATCATTGGCTTCCATTATAAGCAATCAAACCTATTCTCATGGAATCATGCAAATTAAAGGCATTGAGCATAACACCCTTAACTTCCCAACGATCCAATGCACCTATTCTCATGGGAAATTCATGCCTTATTGAACTAATCAAAACCATCTAAATCCAACTATCGCTGATAAAGTAGATAATAGGTTCGATCAGTACTTTATCACATCTAATTTAACATTGATAATGAAGCACAATTCAATAAGAAAAGGAACATTAATTAATCTATTAAGCGATTGGGGGAGGTTCTTTTTCATCAATCATCGCTAGGGATCAACCTAACCCTATATTAGCAGACTACTCATTCATGATGAAATTAGAAAAGCAATTAATAAAGTAAAAGCAAGATATCATAATAATCAAGAGCAATAAAGAAAACTAGGAATCTTACTTGAATTAAAGACATGAAAAGTAGCAATCTTCGATTGAATGAAGTTTATCTCTCAAAGTTCTCTCCAATGAGTTAAACTATTGTAAACTAGTACTAAGATAATGAATAGTCCCCAAAATAGGTTTAGAGACTGCTTTACACGTTTTTATAATTACGAAGTTGAGAGAAAATAGATATCAGGAAATAAAAGCCCCAACTGTTTATACGGTCGTGCCACGGTATGCACGGGCGTGTGACCAGAAGCACGAGCGTGCCAAACAGGGCACGTGTGTGTGACCGAAGCAGGAACTTTTCTCCTTTTTTTTACTGAATGCACGGGCGTGCTAAATAGTGCGTGGGCGTGCACTGTAGTGCATGGGTGTGCTTAAAGGTGCGTGGCCATGCACAATCAGTAAATCTTCATAAGCCCAACTTTCACAACTCAAATGAACTTGAACTCCACCCTTTGACCTTGAGACTCGCAATCAACGATCTCTATGGCCTACCTTACTCAAGATAGCCCATATAAACTTGAAAATAACATTAAAGGAACAAGCACAAGCCATAAAGTCTAATAATTCGCAAATGATGTTCACTATGCACAACTGATCTAAAATGCTCCCAAAACTATATGAAATCATACTTAAATGCAACTACCACTACCATAATTATAGGCTTTAGTGGAAATTTTTTAGCATCAATTAACAGTTTCCTACAGTAAATTAAAAAAAAGCTTAGATAACTAAATCTACGGTAGCTATTTTAAATTAAAACAAATGGCTATAAAAATTGATGCGAAAACCTCAAATAAAACCCAATCCTATATGGTTTAGCGGCATAACTGTACAAAATTTGGCTCAAAACATTCGATCTACCGCCACTCCAAATTCACCACTTTCGATCCACTGCCACTCCAAATCATTCAATCTTCACTTTCAATTTTTCATCAAATTCATACTTTCAATCCACCGCCACTCCAAAACATTAAATCTTCAGTTTCAGATTTCGTCCACTTAATTCGTGTCTCAAAAGTGAATTGCAATTGACCTAACCGAATATCTTCATATTTCGTCCACTGAATTTATATCTCACGAGTGAATTTGAGTGAATTCGTCATTGTATATCCTCGGAGATTGAGTCGACTCAGCGAGCACGACATCGACTGAGAATCACCACCATTACTCTGTGCCAAAGCTGGTCCTTCCGTCATCAAAGACTTCGCCAAAGTCGATCCTTCTAAGGTTCTTTTTCTCTCTCTCGGATTTGGTTGCAATTTTATTGGTTCTTGGTCCCATTGGCTGTTTGTCCTTCCAATGTAGTCAGTATTGTGCGTAATAAGATTGTGAAGTAGAGACATTGACTCTAACTGAGGCAGTGCGGTGAAGAAGAGGTTAATTCTACTTTTTTTTTAAAAATATTTATTGCAAATTAGTGGCTGTTGATTACATTGTTAAAATTTTCATTGTTGATTTAATTTTGAATTCGGGATTTGATTTTGAATTAGGGATTTCTTGGTTATTTATTACACTGTGAGTTTGTTCCATCTATTCATGTTGTATTTGTCATTCAAAAACTTGTTGAGCCTCAAAGCTACTACAATACCTTCCCCAGGTTTTTGAAACTTATTTGATCTTATTGGTCATAAGATGGGATTATCCTGAGCTTGTTGGTCGATCTTGAAATAATATAAACTTATAGTGGTAAATAACTTGTTTTATTAGCGTGGAAAGTACGAGGCTCAAGTGTTGCTTTAGGACAGTTTAACTCAATGAAATATCACCAATTAGAATAAGAGTAAACACTAAACAACAATTTTAATTAAAGGACAATTAGTAGAGCATGTCGCGAACTGATAGAGGATGACTGCATCATTATTACACAACAAGTGACAGATTATTAATCAAGCAACCACAATAGATCCATATTACTTTTGTTTAGATCCATATTGGGTTGTGAAATCTGCATGTTGTGCTATTTATATTTCCTAATTTGCAAGTTGTAATGTTCATATTTTCTGATATTTTCGTAGTTTCTGAATAGTGCTGTCAGCTCCTTGATGGCTTGTATAGAAATGTGGATTCTCTTACACCTTATGCATGGTATGTTTATGGTTCAGGCTTCCCATGTGTATAACTCCCAGATTTTTTTTAGGATATTTTGTTGACTAGGTGCTCTATGCTGGGTTTGCTCTATAGTTTAAGTTAAACCATTTGGACAACAAAATAAGTATTAGCGCATATTCGGTATGGGCACCCTGTCTAATACAAAAACCATTATCAGAGTTTGCAGCTCATTAATATAAAACCGGTAACTCATGTTCCATTTATTATCTTTTCCTATTTCTAGTTTATAGATTTTGGAAAACCAAATAGTGAAATATGGAAAACCAAATAAAGTCAGGAACTGATTTGACGATAAAAACCACATAAAGTCAGGAACTGATTTGACGATGAAAACCACATAAAGTCAGGAACTGATTTGACGAAGAAATTATCGAGTTAAAAACCACATAAAGGTATGACCTAATTTGATGAGTCGACCATAGCAACTAATAGAATTCTTAGTCGAACTCGCAGATTGAGTACAACCTAACTCAACTTCCTACACTTAGTGATTCTTATACAAGTAAAACCCAACTCGACCATAGTAGGTGGGTGGTTTTGGGTAATAGATAGTTATAGGAAGAGGATATTCTTATACAAGTAGTATGTTATCTCAATTATCGAGTCTTGATTGATTCTTAACCACAAGGGGATGCTTTCTTTGATATATAATCAAGGTATATTTATATGTATGTAAGTGAAATGTGCTATTGGGCCTAAAGATGTTATATAGTCAATATATATTTGTATGTATTTTCAGATTTCATGATGAAACTTTAAATGATGTTGGTAACATGGAGGATCGAGGTGGTGATGATGTAGATATGGAACAACGAGATGAGGAATGTACGCCAAATGTTGACGAGTTTAACAAGTTGTTAAAAGATCTCGAAGTCAAGTTGCACCCAGGGTGTAAAATTACTCAAAGTTATCATTCCTTTTGCACTTGTTTCATATCAAAACTTCATTTAGATGGTCTGGTAAATCTTTTAAGAGTTACTTAAATTGCTTAAAAATGCACTTCTAGAAGGTGAAACATTACCCGACTTCCTTTATGAATCAAAGAAAATGAGTAAGGGTATTAGTCTTACTTATGAGAAGATTGATGCATGCCCTAATGATTGTATGCTTGTTTGAAAAGACAAGGTTAAAGATGATCATTGTAGTGTATGAGGAGCTTCTCGATGGAAATCGTTTGTAGATGATGCTAATGGTGATACATTCGAATCTATGTAAAAAAATATATATAAAAAAGATTCTTCTTCAGGTTTTAAGATATTTTCCGTTAAAGCCCAGGCTTTAAGGGTTGTAAATGTCATCGAAAACAGCTGAAGATATGATTTGGCATGACAAAGACCGCGAAAAAGTAGAGGGGGTTATGAAATAACCCGCAGATTCGGAAGCATTGAATAGATTTGGTTCTAAACATGCAGAATTTAAATCAGATCCTTGAAATGTAAGATTGGGATTGGCTAGTGATGGATTCAACCCATTTGGAGAAAAGAGAAGCACCCATAGCACATGGCTAGTGATTTTGATGCCTTACAATTTACAACCATGGTTGTGCATGAAGAAGCCAGATTTTATGCTTTCATTGGTGATTCTCGGCCCTAAAGCCCTGGGAAATGATATTGATGTTTACTTACAACCTCTTATAAAGGAATTGAAAGAACTACGGGAGGTGGGTGTGCCAACCTATGATGCTTATAAAAAGGAAACTTTTCGGTTGCGTGCTTCCCTGCTTTGGACAATAAATGAATTTCTTGAATATGGAAACCTATCTGGTTGGTGTGTTTATGGTAGTTATGCCTGTCCTTGTTGTAATGTGGACACTTGGTTAAAACGATATGATAATAGTAGTAAATTTTGTTACATGGGTAGTCGTAGGCTTCTAGATGAGGGTCATAGGTACCAATATGATGAATAATCATTTGATAATACTAAGGAGTTTGGTCTGCCCCTATTCCTCCATCTGTATCTAAAGTGTTAGAACAAGTAAAAGACATTGTTTTCACTTGAAAAAACTACTAAATAGGATATTTATGGAGTAAATAAAAAATAATGGAAAAAGAGAAACAACTTCTTTGAATTTCCTTATTGGGAGGATAATTTATTGCGTCATAACCTTGATGTGATGCATATAGAGAAGAATGTGTGCGATAACATCGTGAATACACTTTTAAATAATGGCAAGAAGTCAAAGGATAATTTGTAGGTTCGTCGTACTCTAAAGGAAATTTGGGTGCAAAAGCATATATGGCCTGTAGAACGTGAAAGTGGAACAATAAGATTGCTTGTTGCACCGTATAGCTTAAGTAATGAAGCAAAAGATCGATTATGTGACATTTTGGCGAATGTTAAGTTTCCAGATGGTTATCCCTTTAATATTTCGTGATGTGTCCAGAGGTGAAAGTTATTTGGGCTTAAGAGTCATGATTGTTATGTGTTAATGCAGTTGTTGCTTCCTCTTGCTCTACGAGATACTGTGAATGACAAAGTAGCCATTATTTCCTCTTGCTCGAAAACACTTCATGGAGAAGCTTCAATCTAAGCTGGTGATAACAATGTGCAATCTAGAGAAACTTTTTCCACCAACCGTTTTTACTATTGTGGTGCATTTGGTGGTTCACTTAGCTGATGAAGCTAAAGTTGCTGGTCCTGTCCATTATAGATTGATGTATCCTATTGAGAGGTAATTAATGATCTTATTCTTTTATATTTTCTTGTTTCTTCGTTTTTGTTCTATGTGTTTTAGGACATCATTTGTCTTGTAGGTACTTGTCATCTCTTAATTCATATGTGAGAAATAGAGCATGTCCAGAGGGTTCAGTAGAGGAAGGATATATCCTTCAAGAGTGCTTAATGTTCTGTTCTAGATATATGGATGATGTTGAAGGAAGAAAAAATTGTTATAGCGGGAACACTACTTCTGGTGATGGTGATGTTGATAGTAATAAAAGTGACCAGAATTCGAGTCTTTTTCCCTCAATAGGACAATCTTATGGAAGAAAGGAAGGATTTATGATGGATAAGAAAATGAAGACTCAAGCAAATAGATATGTCCTTTTCAATTCTAATTGCAAGGAAATTAAATCTTTAAAAAGTATGTATCTCAATCATCAAACCATTATATTACAATATTTAAGCTTTTGATTTAGTATTCGTTTATTCAAATTTTCAGGGAACATATTGCTTACGTTAAGAGGATCCATTGTCGAAGTCGTCCGACACAACATGCAATAGATCGTATGCATACTGAACAATTCGGTGAATGGTTGAAGAATTTCGTAAGTTTATAATAGAATTATATTCCAAAAGCCATAAGGTTCTCATGAATCATGGTTTAACATTTTTTTTAATTTAATTTTCTAGGTGAATGATGCTGATAATCAGAGTGATAAAAGGAATACTCATGATGTTAAAGCACTTGCATTTGGTCCAATGTCTCTCGCAAGAAGATTTCAAGCTTTTGACCCATATAGTGGTTATAGATATCGCACCAAAGATTATGAGAGGAATAAGAAAACTCAAAATAGGGGTATGATGGTTGTGGCTGCCGCACAAAGTGATGCAAGCATTATGGATACAAGGCCTATATTAGAAGATGTCACATATTATGGGGTTTTAATTGATATTGTTGAGTTGAACTATTATAACAGATTTAGGATTGTCTTATTTAGAAGTAATTGGGTTGATGTGAATCATACTACTGGAATTAAGAAAGATAATTAAAGTTTGACCCTTGTTAACTTATCACGCTCAAGACACATTGGTGGCGTTTGAGCGACGAGCCTTTTGTCTTTGCATCTCAAGCTCACCAAGTTATGTATGTGCAAGATAGGCGTGAATGTGACTAGTTTATTCCTAGAACAATAATGCCAAGGGATACATTTGATATGGTTGATGAGAATGCGGAACCAAATTCGCTCGTGGAGAGTGAAAGTCGCGGATCAAGTTTGGTGGAACAAAACTGTGATATTGATATTGATGACTTGACATGGATGACAAGAGATGTACAAAGTATAGATGTTCAAGTAGAGTCTTAGGGATACGTATGAGGAGCAATCTTTTGATACTTTTGAATATTCTGTTTTTACATTATATATTTTCATATGTTGAATCAAAAATCTATTGTTATATATATGCGTTTGCTTAAGTTTTAGTGCCTAAGATACTATTGGAATTATGTTTGTGTGTTTCTTTATTTGTGCGTTTCTATGTTTGGTCCAGTCTTCAATTGTATAGCTTTGTGTTTAGAATAATTAAATGTGCTATTACGTGAAATTATTGATAATCAATCATCAAAAGTCACTGAGTGTGATTTTGTAATCTGTTAAACTGAGAGTGCCTTTCAGATTCAATGGCAAAAAGAAGACGTTTAACAAAGGTAAGCGTGTATGTGACTGGTTTGTCTTCTGGTGCCGTCCCCGACCATACTTCAAACTAAAGGGATGTACCGATCACACAAAAATCGTCTCCATAAAATGATATTGATGGTTCGACGCAAGCTAATGAGGGTTCTAATTCTGCACAAGAAGCAACAGAAGCACTTGGTATTAAATTAAATTAGTCTCTTCATGAGACTAATATAGATGCACATGTTTCTCTACTATTTTCAATGTATTCCCTATACTAATAGTCACTTCTTGTTTAACAGAAAGGCTTAGAGGACCAACCATTCTTGCAGATATTTGAAATCAATCACCAGATGAGAAAGTGGTCGTTACACTAAACCGTTATGGACAAACAATCAGTGAAGTAGCATAGTCTTCTAGCTAGTTTTTTAGGGACAATAGGAAGGAATCCGGAGCTGGCACCACAAGGATATTCTGATTGGAGACTAGTACCAAAGGAATACGAAAAATTATGCATGAATGAGATCAAGGTATGCTAATTTATTTCAATCACCTTGTTGTGAGTAAATTTGATTTTTAGTTGTCATATGGAATGATTACTTGCCTTCGCTTACAATTACGATTCAGTTTTCCACGCAAAGGAGAAAATTTATTCTTCAATCTCTGGGGAAAAGAGTGAATGATTTTAGAGGGGAACTGAAAGCTAAATATTATGAGCCCTACAAGTATAACCGGAATTATTTAGTGAATAACAGGTCACCTCGGGTGCCTAATGATCAAAGGTTGGATCTTCTTACATATCGGGATAACGAAAAGACCAAGGTAGATTATTTCATACTACTGATTATAATACTACTGTTAGGTCTGCTACTATGCAGTACACGACATCGGTTTTGTAAATTGCATGTTTTTGAGACGTACGAAGAGAAGTTGTCTCATGTTCTTCTTGAGCATTCAGGTTCGCTGTGGTATTTCTGAGTCTTGTTGGTTTTCGCTTCTGGACACTATGAACACTATGTCACCAGCATGGTTCCCAATATTATTGAGCATCCAGGTCTGTTCTTGGTTGCATAAGTTTATTTTCATAAACATTATGAACGCGACACTATGAGCAGATCATGAAGCTCTCAACACGACATCAACACGTTTGATATGGTTGATTTATGATGTGTATCACAACATTATGTTCACATTTCTCACAGTAGTTGGCTGTTGTAATGTTACTTTACCCCACAATACATAAATATCCATTTGGACGCTACAAGCTGTTCTCACTTAGCCCCTATCCTTCAAACTTTTAATTCCATCATCAAACGTCACCACTCAAGGACTCACCACATGAGTTTGTCATCAGTTTGTCACCACTTCTACTTACTAAACATTCAAATCTATTCACTACAACATCAAAACCCCCTACCAGCCACCTTTTCCTTCACCCTCTCCAGCCTCATTTGACTCTAACTGACCCTTAATTAGTGAATGATATATCTTACAACCTGTATATTCTATATATACTCAAAGCCTCCTTTGACTCTAACTGACCCTTAATTAATCTAAACTCCACCCATCACCAGCCACCTTTCCCTTCACCCTCCGCAGCCTCAGGCTTGTCCTCATCCCCTCTGGCCTCCCTATTGACTATCCTTTCCAGATCCTTTCGCCTCAACCTGCTCTTTTCACGTGCTCTCATTGTAACAGGTGTCTCACAAGTTTAAAGCAAAAAATCTACCACTGAGATGTACCAATTATACATAGTCATTAACTGTATCCATTTCTTTTTATAAAATCTGGGGAGACACTTGGATCTCGTGATATTTATTAAACACTCATCCTACAGTTTATATGTACTAGTGGAATAAAGCTGTGAACTTAAGGAGACTGAGTATTTCTTTGTTGTGTAATAGCACCTTTCAACCATGAAACCGGTGATTCAACTCTTTAGTACTTTACTACCAATATAACCTAAGATATCGAGGACAAGGGATGCTTCCCGAGGATGACTGTTGAACCTATGAGTCTGTCTCCTCATCATCACATTCACTTCATTAAATAAAAAAACAATTACTTCCTACAGGTTGTTTTTCATTTTAAATTCCCGTTTTCAAGTTATCTAGCATTTCTGTTTGACTATGGATTATATCATATCAATAATAGTGTATAACAATTGAAATTAATCATAGATGATACCTTTCTTCTTCCTCAATACATCTATTGTTGATTGCCTTTCTTATGTTCCCAGAGGTGTGCAAATACAAATAGGAATAACCAAAAGAAATTGAAAATGCCACATTGTGCTGGAAGGAAGAATTTTCCTCAATATAGAGCAGAATAGGTGCAATTCTTTATTATAATCAATTTTATTTGAATATTATATCAATCTTAATTTTTCCTTTCGATGTCTTAATATAGTATTTTATTGCAGACTGTTAATGGTGTAGAGCCATCTCGTGCAAAAGTTTTGATCGAAACTCACAAGGATAGAAAGACAAAACACGAAGAAAATCGATGAAGAATCAGCTTAAGCTGTTGTAAGTTAGGATATCTTATTTAATATGTAATGTGCTTTTTTAACAAAAACTTTAATTTTTTTGCATGTCGGATTTGATGAAGAAAAAAATGGATGAACTTCTTGGTGGAGTTGAGCAGAATGATGGACCAATTGCATGGAAAGGAGATATTTTTGACCAAGTTATTAAGAAGCCGGAAAGATATGGTAAAGTACGAGGAGTGGGATTAGGTGTTTGTCCTTCTACATCATGGGGTCAAATTTCAACCAACCAATCAACAACTGATATGCTAAATGATGATGTGTCCAACAAGAAAATTGAAAAGTTAATTGAGCAACGCATGAAGGTGATACAAGAAAAACATCAACAAGAAATAAGTGATACGACAGAAGAATAATATGCAATTAAAGGAAGTTCTAGCTAGACAGAGCCATTTAGAGGGAAACGTGACACAACTAGCACTTCTAACGGAAAGAGCAGAAAATGAAATTGAAAATGAATCGGTAAGTTTTATACCATACCTGCAATTTTTAATATGTAGTCGATTGGTACATTGATGATGAATTGATGTCTTCCTCTATTTTTTTGTGGGGTAATAGTGATTGGATTTTTCATCAACCTTTCCCTCTTATTTTGAATTATTTCTCCATTAGGGAGTGTTCCATATACGGGGGAGGTGTTGGCAAAGTTTAGTCCCGCTTTTGGCATAATCGTATTTAGTGATCGATAAAACTACTAGGCTATGAAGTTCGTTAAACCATATAGTTGTTCTATAAAAGCATAGGATACAAGGAATAGAAAGGCCAACAATGAACTAAGTTCGATGTTATTATAATGTTGTAGAATGATTAAGCTTTAACTCTTGTTCCATTCTTTCAACCATAAGATATGATTGTGTGATTGTCTTTTTTCGATTAGATTTTTGCGTACATTTTTTTCCTTACCTATTTGGTTGATTATGTGAATGTTATTGTTTCCTTGATTAATCAATATTAATCTTATATATTTATTGCCTATAATTATAAGTTACGGATTAATGTATAGGATAATGATCCTTTCACTCAAGGATGGGGAACTATTTACCATGGACTTTGCTGGCATCTAGGTAAAGTATGGTTTTGTAAAGCATATTAAATGCTCTTTTAATAATATTATTTAGCTTTTTTTCTTTGTTTTTGGTAGGTATTACTATAGAGTTGGAAGTAGCGGAGTAGCGGCTTTTGGTGAGCATATGCAACAATTAGGAATATTTTTTTCTATCATAAGTAACATTTGATTTGTACGTAACTGCTTATATGATTATGGAGATATTAGACCCCCTTTTGATATGAGCATGTCAATGTAAATTCTGCTAAAAGTTATTATATTATATATAGTGTGATAGATATTAGGCTATCTCTTTAATGTCTTTGAAATTATTAGCCAGACACTTGTGCACATTTTGATATTGGGAATATTTAGCTATAATTCATATCACTTAAAGTGGAAATTATAATCTATATAAGAATAGTAGTCACTTATTAGTAGTCTCTTGAGAGGCAATTGTAATGGATACAATAGAATCAAAACAAATGGCAAACATATCTTTTGTGGCAATTTCAATTGACACAATAGTAATTATCAAAAGATAAATCATTGTCTTTAGTGGCAATTACAATCGCTGCATAATGAAAATAGTGGTGATTACAATTGATGCTAAAACTAAATGGAGGTAAAGCAAAATAAAGAATTAGTGATTATTGTAATCACCACAATAATCACTGGTATAGCTTTAACCCTTTCGTGGCAATATTTTGGCCTACCCCAGCGGTTGTGAAAATCGCTTCCATATGCTATACAGACAATGGATCTCGTAATGAATAGTCATATAATCCTAAAGGTTTTCGCGACAAATGTATACGCCACGAAAGACCCAAAAAGATCGCCACGAAAGCTCCTTTTTGTTGTAGTGATATACATGTGAGACTTAAATGGACTTATCTACTCCTACGGCGAATGGTGGATTATAAACACAGTTTATAACATTTGTTGTGCTTCATTACCAAATGTTTTTTACTTGGAAACGTATTAGATAGTTAAAAAGGATATAAATACCTTTGATCAAATTGGTTTCAACTCGAAGGATAAAACCATCATAGACTCCTACGTGAATGGTGGAGTATAAAACCTATCAAAATAATTTTTGTGCTTAATTACCAAATATTTTTGACTTTTTGAATATGTGTTAGATAGTTAAAAAGGATAAAAAGTCGTCGGATCAAACTGATTTGAAATCGAAGTATAAAAGCAACATAGATTCCTACACGAATTGTAGACTATAAACACATTCCATAAATTTTTTTTAATTAATTACCAGACATTTTTTACTCCTTCAATATGTTTTAGATAGTTAAAAAGAATATGAAGTCCTTGGATCAGACTCATTTAAAATCAAAGCTTAAAACATTTATACACTCCTACAGAAAATTGTGGAGTATGAACACCTTTCAATAGATTTGTTGTGATTAATCATCAAAAAATTTGAGTCGTTGGGTATGTTTTAAATAGTTATAAAGGAGATCAAACCCATTTGATCAAATACATTTCAAATTGAAGGTTAAAAACATTATAGACTGCTACTTAAATTGTGGAATATAAACACCTTTCTAAACATTTATTGTGAATATTTACCAATTTATTTTGACACCTTAAATACGTTTTAGATAGTTAAAAATGATATAAATCCCTTAGACCAAACCGATTTCAAATAGAAGGTTAAAACCATCGTACTATCCTATGAGAAACGTAGAGTATAAATACCTTTCAAAAATTTTATTGTCCTTAATTACCAAATAATTTTAACTCATTGAATATGTTTTAGATAGTTAAAAAGGATATAAAGCCTTTGAATCAAACTCATTTCAAATCGAAGGTTATAACCATCATAAACTCCTTCACAAATGGTGGATTATAAACACCTTTGAAAGCATTTGTTATGCTTAATCACCAAATATTTTTGATTCCTTGAATATGTTTTAGATACTGAAATAATATATATGCCCTCAGATCAAATTCATTTCAAATCGAAGGTTAAAAAACATCATAGACTCCTATGTGGATGGTGGATCATAAACACTTTTCAAAACATTTATTATGCTTAATAACAAATAATTTTGACTCCTTCAATAAGTTTAATTATGTTGGTCCCCGATAGAGGTATGGGGTTATAATTGGTCGCTCCTACTATTATTAATGGGATTCATACTGCTAGATTAGAGAAAACTGAGATTGATATAAGGACAAAGAAATGGTTGAATGGTGTGATTGTTTATGTGGTGGGACCAAACCCCACTTTAGCTGCCTTGAAATCGTATATGACTTCACAATGGAATATAAATGAAGAGCCCCAAATGTTTAAGCATGAGGAGGGTCATTGTTTGATTCGGTTGTTAAGGAAAGAGATTAGGGAAACTACCATGTTTTCATGTTCTCATTTGTTCTATGGTAAACCAATGATAAATAAGCAATGGTCTGCCAATTTCAATTTCCATAGCGAAGTGTTGAAGGTAGTTCCAATTTGGTTGAAGTTGCCTAACTTGCCTCTTTGTTTCTAGAGTGAAGATTCCTTGAGTAGGATAGGCAGCCTAATTGGAGTCCCTCTCTATGCTGATGAGTGTACCTCAAAAACATTAAGATTATCTTTAGCTAGATTGTTGATTGAAATGGATGTTACAAAGGAGATTCAGTACTCACTCAATGTTGCTGATCCAAGTGGAAAGATTATTAACCAAGTTGTGAAGTATGACTGGCTACCTCCTTTTTGCCATAAATGTGACACAATTGGACACAATTGCAAGAATTAACATGCTCAGAAAGTTCAGATGAAAGCCCCTCAGCAGATGTGGGTTAAGAAAACTCTACCAGCTCAAAAACAATCTGTTGAGTTCACTTAAAATGCATCTAAGATTATTGAAGTTGAGAAAACTTAAAAAATTCTTGAATTTTCAGAAGATTAAAGTTTGTGTGTTGATTGAAACTAGAGTTAGAGCTCATAATATGGTAAAGATTCAAAGGAAGATTGGTAAATGATGAATTTGACTGTGCAATTATGATCACTCTCCTAAAGGTAGAAGATGGTTAGGCTGGCAATCTATTAATGTGATATTAAATATTCTGAGCTCTTCTGAATAGCTTATTGTGGCTGCACTTAGTAACCACACATGTTCAGTGAGTTTTACTATGATCTGTGTTTATGGTTTGCATACTATCAGTGATAGGGAAGTGCTATGGACTGAGTTATCATCTGCCAGAGCTGGGTGTTCTACTCCCTATATCATCATTAGGGATTCTAATGTTATCTTTCATGTTATTGATAGACTGAATGTGGTTCATGTCAGTGAGGCTGAAACTAAAGATATGGCTGATTTTATCAGGAATTTTAGTGTTACATTATATGGAAGCTCCTAATATGGGCGTAAACTGCTCTTGTCTAATAAAGGCCTCGGTGATTGTTTATGCTAAATTCTGCTTAAGGCAAAACTAAGCTGGGAGCTACAGCTAGAAGGCGGCAAGGTAGCTGGACGCTGCTGGACACAGCTAGGATGAACAAAGAAAGCAAAAATAGAGAGAAGAGAAGAACACCAAGTATGGTGACACGGAAACCCGTGGAATAAGGGAAAAACCGCGGGTGGCCTTGAGTCCACCAATCCACTATAATCTCAGTTACAACCTTAGAATTTTGTGTATCAAAGCGATTTGTAAGCTAAGAACAATGTTTGCTATTTGAATGTAAAAATACTGTATGCGTAATGCTTGTGTGCCTTCTATACAATCATTGAGCTATATATATACTAAGGAGAATGTCCGTTTGAACCAGCCTCTGCAACGACTTGTAACCGTCCTTAGATCTTTGCTCATATCTGCAATTAATGGCTTTGAATAAAATCTTCATCCGCATTTATCTCTCTGTATCTTTGACTTTATTCTTTGCGAGATTTTAGGTCTTGATAATCGCTGACTCATAACGTATCTAGCAGAGTTGAGTTCCTTAGCTGGGAGGTAGGAGTTGGGAGGTATTAGCTGGTTCTTCATAGCTGGTACACCCAAGCTGGAATTCTTTAGCTGGAGATCCTAAGCTGGAGGATCATAGCTGCAATAATTATTTAACCTACACATGTAGCTGCATAATTTTTCAGGATATAACAATTGCCCCTACCTTGTAGCTTGTACTGCTTGCTTTGCGTAGTAAGGCTGTAAGTTATGACTTTAAGATATAATTTCAATGTAACGTTTATCATAAAAGATAGAAACTCAAGAGGCAAAAAGATTTAAATGAAGCACGCTTATCTTTAAAGATCAAGGCTAATCATTAGTTTAGTTTAATTAAACTAAGCAATAAATACTAGCCGTTTTTGTCAGAAGGCTTAAAATCAAAGAGATTTCTGAAAGATTTTTTCCGTTTATTCTTTCTTCTTCTTTGGTAAGTTTCCTTTCCCTCTCTTCTTTCTTCTCCTCTTTGTTTCTCTGCATGCCTATCAAGCAGTCAGCTAGGAAGAAAGTTTTTTCTCCAAAAACCACATTCATGGGTAAAGCGAAAGATGATGTTGCTTCTAGTATCACTTGGGAAGATATAGAGAATATTAGAATTAGAGGAGGGCTTCCGGAGAGTACGGAGTTTATAGTTCCGAAAGAGTTAAATAGACCGGAAAAAACAGCAGATAACCATATCTGCTTCTATGAGTACCCTTTTCTGTTAGGGTATAGCTTCGAGTTCACACCCTTGATTCGTTCTTTCATAGAGGTTCTAAATTTTTCCCCTGGTCAGCTGATGTCAGGTTTCTAGAAGATCTGTTTTACAATTGAGTCAGCTAGTAGGGACTGGACCCAGCCTTTGCCCTAGAAGATCTCATCACCATCTATGGCCTTAAGATTATAAACCCTAAAAAAGTCACCCTGAAGCAAAAGCCAAAGTACCCTAGTCCTGGGGAAGGGGCTGGTGCTTCGGAGTCTTACTGGAAGACTCTCTTTTTCTTCGTCGCCAAGGATTCCCTTGGCGAAGCTGGGGCTTACCTACCCTCTGGCTGGCCTGCTGGAGGTACTTTTTACTGCATCTTTCCTTTTCTCATCGAATAATTTAGTAATTGTGATTCTTAACCCTGTCTTTTTTATAGGTGCTGCTGAGACTGTGGAAAGTCTTGAGGACAGGGACGAAAGGGCGAAGGTCTTTCTCAGTATCTCTGTAGACAAAAGATCCTACACTCCTCCCTTCACAGCTATTTCTGTTTCTTCCTTAACCCCTTCTACTTCAGGAAATAACTCCATGACTTCAGGTAATCCAACCCTCATGCTAACTATTTTAGGGTTTTTTAGAAAAGGTGTGTAATCTTTTACATTCTATTGTGCAGCCAAAGGTAGTACTTTGTCTCAAGCTGATGCCTTGGCTCGACTGAAAAGGAAGAGGATGGAAGCACCTACTACCTCCACTCAGTCTAAACCTGCGACTCCTTCTAAGGTTGCTACTACAGCTCCTAGTATGCCTCCTCCTATAATCAAGCTGGACCTAGATCCATCTGCCCCTAGTTCATCAACAATCAACCTAACCATGCCTGCAGACTTTCTGTCTGAGGATGGGATAAACATGCAGATAGGTTGTTCTTTCCTGCTGCGGCCAAGCGCCTCAGGTTGCAGGACCCTGAGGTGATGGTGAACCATGCAGTCCCGTACTCTCTTCAGGTATAGTTTCTTGCAGATAGGTTGGGAAGCATTGCCGACCTTAAATCTTTGGCATTGGGCCTTAACCCTCCCAGGCAGGATTCTTCAGCTAAGGTCCCAGCTGATGCCCCTGCTACAGCTGAGCCATCTAGCAGTTCAATCCCAGTCCTTCCAGCTTCCGAGGTGCCAGAGCAGATGCGAACAGCTGACCAGCTTGCTAGGTAAGAATGTAGCTAGTTTAATTTCTTCAAACATCTTTTTCTTTTCGTTCTTGTCAAACAATTTTTTATTTTCCTTAGATGCTTTTTACCGCCAGCTAAGGGGCTGGTGTGTTTTTGAACATGCTAACTTTTGGTACATATATGCATTTGTGTGTTTAGAACTTTAGTATAATGAGCTAGCTGCTTTATGTTTTTACCTGGCTTTTTTGATGCCAATGTCTTGTGTGATGGGCCCAGTTACCTTGGCGTATAACCCTTAGCTGACGCAACCTTGGTAGCTCAGTTTTTTGATAGCCTCTTTCCAAGGCGTCTAGGTGTACTTGCGTCTTTAGATAGCTTTGAGAGGCTAGGAAATGCTCCAACCTACAGCTACGCTTGCGGTACCTGCATGTGTTGACTATGCCAAGACAGCCGTTGGCTTCTGATGCCTAAGTCAGTAAGGATTATGGGAATACCTTATAGATAGACAAAGCACGGTGGAAGAGAGCCTAACCTGGCGTTTTTGACCTTGCCCAACAATTTTTCCTACCTGGTGTAATTGCTTTGTTTGTCGTTTAAGTTACTGTAGTTGACAATTTGATTTCTAGTCATGTATCTAGTTTCCTAGAAATGATAGAGTGTTAGATGTGATGCGTTCCAGCTTCTGGGAACAGCTTTCCCTTCTGCTGTAGCTAGGCGATATGCTCCTTTACCTATTACTTGTTCGATTAGGTAGGGGCCTTCCCAGCTGACGCCCAGCTTCCCTGCATTCAGCTCCTGGGTATTTTGAATAGCTTGGCTTTCATGCGTAGCTTCCTCGATTCTAGCTTATCGTCTAGCAGTATGTCCCTTTCCAAGTAGTCTAACAGCGTTTTGTCCAGCTATCAGTACCTGCTACATCACCAATACTAAACACACGGCTTACCTCCTTGTTGACTGCTGGCTCAACTAAGTGAGCGATGGGATATTGTTGAAGCTTCATTTCCTAAGTGCAGAGCCTAGGTTAGCTACTGCGTCAGCTTTAGTATTCTGGTCTCTTGGTATTTGTTGTATGGTAAACTCTTGAAAGAGCAATATCTTGGATTTGAACAGCTCTAGGTAGAGGGATATCTTCGAGTCTTTAGCTGCGTACTCACCTTTTACCTAGCTAACGATCAGTAAGGAGTCATTGTTTACCTGCAACCTGGCTGCCCCTAGGTCATGAGCCACGGTCATACCTGCAATCAAAGCTTCATACTCGGCTTCGTTGTTAGTAGCTTTAAAATCACAGCAAATAGAGCGTACTATCATGTCCCCTTGTGGCGACTTTAGGACTATACCTAGACTAGCTCCTCTAAACTTTGAGGAGCCATCCACAAATAATTTCCAGCTACCTATATGTGTTACCTGGTTAATGTGTCGTACCTCTTCATCTGCTGAGGCAGCTAGGTTAGGACTAAAGTCAGCTAGGGCTTGTGATTTTATAGTCGTTCGGGGTTGGTACCTGATGTCATAGGCACTCAGGGATATAGCCCATTTGCTCATCCTGCCACTATATTCTGGTAAGCGTAGCACAACTTTTATGGGATAATTAGTCATAACACATATAGGATAAGCTTCGAAATAATGTCTGAGCTTCCTGGAAGCTGTATACAGAGCTAATATCAATTTTTCTAAAGATGTGTACCTGGTTTCTGCATCAAGCAAAGACTTACTGATATAGTACACTTGTAGCTGCTGGCTGTCAAGAACTGTGCTAACAGCCGTATTACTTACAGCTAGATAAAGCTGTAAGGTCTCTCCTTGCTTTGGTTTGGAGAGTATGGGTGGAGTAGCTAGGTAAGCTTTAGTTGCTGTAAAGCAGCTTCATGTTCCGCAGTCCAATCAAAACCTTTATTTTTCTTAAGTACATGATAGAAAAGGTGACACTTATCTGATGATCTAGAAATAAAACGATTGAGCGCAACAACTCTTCCTGTCAGCTTCTGGACTTCTTTCAGGTTTTTTTGGTGATTGGATGTTGATGAGTGCTCTGATCTGGTCTGGGCTAGCTTCAATCCCTCTTTGCGTAACTATGTAACGTAGAAACTTACCAGCTGGTACCCCAAATGAACATTTTGTTGGATTTAGCTTCATGTTGTACATTTTCAATACATCGAAGGTATCCTGCAGGTGAGACACATGATCTCCAGCTTGCTTAGATTTTACCAGCATATCATCTATGTAAACCTCCATCGTATCCCCTAGCTGCTTTTCAAACATCTTGTTGACTAGGCGCTGGTAGGTGGCATCTGCATTCTTGAGACCAAATGGCATACCTTTATAGTAGTAGATAACTCTTTCAGTCATAAAAGCTATTTTTTCTTGATTAGGTCCATCAGAATCTGGTTGTACCCTGAATAAGCATCCAGGAATGTGAGTCTCTCATGCCCTGTTGTAGCATCCACCAAGGCGTCTATGTGACGTAGGGGAAATGGATCTTTGGGGCAAGCCTTGTTTAGATCCGTGAAATCTATACAGACTCGCCATTTGCCATTCTTCTTTCCTACCACAACCACATTAGCTAGCTTGTCAGGATATTTGACCTCTATAATGTTACCTGCTTGCAGCAGCTTTTCTACTTCCTCGTTGATGATCAGGTTGCATTCAGGTGCGAATTTTCTTCTTTTCTGTTTGATGGGTTTGTGGTTTGGATCTACGTTCAGCTTGTGAGTGCAAAGCAGGTGATGTTGTTTTTGAGGAACTCAATGATCCTAGATTTTTCTTCTGGTGGTAGTGACGCTCCAACCTGCACTGTTTGTTCTGGCTTAGCAGGATCCAGCACCACTTCTTCAATGTCCTGTTTGTCGGGGTTGCTAGGTGCTGGATGTTGCTATAATTGCTAGATCTCCTCCTTCTTAGGTTTGAGGGATATGTTGTAGCATTCTCTAACTATCTTCCGGTCCCCTTTGATCTCTTCCACTCCCTATTTGGTGGGGAACTTGATAGTTTGGTGATAGGTGGATGGTACAACTTTCATCCTGTGAATCCAAGGTGTACCGATAATAACATTGTAAGCTGAAGGACAATCTACAACACTAAACCTGGTTTGTAAGTTGACTCCTTTGGGATAGGTGGGGAGAGTGATTTCGCCAATGGTAAGGCCATGTTCTCCACTGAAACCGTATAAGATTGTTGATTTCCTGATGATATATTCATCACGCAGGCCCATGCTTTGTATAGCATTCTTGAATATGATATTGGCGGAGCTGCCGTTGTCCACCAACACTCTCTTGATCAGGCAGTTGCTGATGGTGAGGGATATGACCAGTCCATCATGGTGATCAGCTTCCTCAGCTTCCTCAGTTTCCTCGAAGCTGATGGTCATGCTTCGCAGCTCTCGTTCCTCCTTGCTTCTGTCCTGTATAGGAGCTGCTTTAGAGCCTTCTCTGGGGAATCGCTTAGGTGCAGAATAGGTTAGTCCACAAATTTCTGAACCTCCAGAGATAAAATTGACTACCTTGTTATGGGTTGGATCAGGTGGGGGGCCAGCTGGCTTGCTATTATTTTCCTTGCTGGGTTCATCCTTTTGGCCCTTCTTCCCCATGAGATGTTCTAGGTAGCCCTTCTTTAGCAGCCAAGCAACTTCCTTCCTGAGGGCCTTGCAGTCTTGGGTTCGATGACCATGGTCACCATGGTAGCTGCACCATTGGGAGGTGTCTTTTTGGCCATCAGGTTTGTCGGTCATTTTGGGTCACCTAGCCTCCGAACCTAGCTTCTCCAAGGCTTTCACCACACCTCCTGCATCAACGTTAAAGCAATAGGAGGACAAAGGAGGAAAATCTGTATTATTGGACCTGCGAGGAGCTTCTCTAGCTACACTGCTAGCTTGATCACGTTTTTGGTACGGCTGATGACGCCAATCATTCCTCCAGTTGTTGTTCTCCCCCATACATCGACGCGTCATCCTCTTCACGCGGATTTAAGACATAGCTCTAGCCCTGACCTCTTCAAAGGTACTGCATGGGTACCTGGTTAGTTCATAATATAAGCGAGACTTAGGGATCAAACCTCTTCGGAATGCCTCGATGGCTGTTGGGATATCCAGGTTCTTGACAGAAATCATTTCCCTGTTAAATCTGTCCAGGTATTGGGGCACAGCTTCACCTGTCTTTTGGATAATGCGGTATAGGTCGTCGGTATGTTTCTCCAGCACCCTGCTGCTAGCAAATTGCTGATAAAATTTGTTAATGAGGATAGATAAATTAGGGACAGTACCAGCCCTGAGGGTGATGAGCCATTGTAGCTTTCAATGAATTTATTGGATTCAGATTGATCCTCTTGGAGAGATTCAAGAGCGGCTTTCATTTGCTCAGGAGTGAATTCAGCCATTTTGAATTAAGTGTTTTAAGAAGAAATTGACGATAAAAGATCATATATGAAATCTAGTTGTAGGCCCCACGATGGGCGCCAAACTGTTTATGCTAAATTCTGCTTAAGGCAAAACTAAGCTGGGAGCTACAGCTAGAAGGTGGCAAGGTAGCTGGATGTTGCTGGACACAGCTAGGAGAACAAAGAAAGCAAAAACAGAGAGAAGAGAAGAACACCAAGGATGGTGACGCGGAAACCCGTGGAATAAGGGAAAAACCGCAGGTGGCCTTGAGTCCACCAATCCACTATAATCTTAGTTACAGCCTTAGAATTCTATGTATCAAAGCGATTTGTAAGCTAAGAACAATGTTTGATATTTAAATGTAAAAATACTGTATGCGTAACGGCGCCATTTTGATAAGAGGTTTTTAGTGTGTCGTTAAAGCACTAAGAACCGCTTAGCAAACACAATTTATAAACCTAACGAGCAACTACTAAGAACGTAGTAATGGCAAGTCAAGGGTCGAACCACAAAAAAATCGGGATTGACTATAGTCCACTAAGTCCAAAACTACCTAAGTGAAGGGTTTTTGGGTTTGAGATTGAATAGGTTACCAACTAATTAACTAGCTAATGAATACCAATTAATAATCAAATAGGAGAATTAATATAATAAGGAAAACACTAGAGTTCGGGCTACTCGTATGAACATGGGCTAGACAATGATAATCGACTCTATGGTGATTCACAACGGAGTCAATACAAGGTTAAGTTTCCCTCTAATTTACTTGAGTCCTCTCTCGAATGGTCCTCAAGAGTAATCGATTAATCAACCAACCAAATCCTCTTTCAAATGGTCTTTGGTCCGTTGATTAATAAATTCAATGAGATCGAAAAACCCCTAATTAAAGGATCCCCTTAATTTCTACCCAATCCCTTGGTTTAGAAATCAAGTGGAAACATAGGAATGACAAAAGGGATTAAAGTTCGATTAAGAACGATAGAAACCCTAAGTCCCCTAGCACAAATGTGATCAAGATCTATCCTAGGGTGTCAAAACACCACATTCAATGCATAGACAAACAATTGAATCAATAAAAGCATGAATAATCTACATTAAGCCCTTAATTCATACTTTCGCCCAAACCCTAGATAATGAACTACTCACTAATCATGGATTCTAAGCAATTGAGATTAAATAAATTAAACATCATAAACAAAGTAATAGAATTAAAGAAAAGAGATTGAAGGAAAATTACTTGAATTGAATAATGAATTCGATCTTCAAAGATGAACAATTGAGTAGACTAAGTTTTTAGGGCTAAGCAAATGTTATTAGAAACTAAGTGTATGAGATAATGTCGAGTCTAAGCTATAAAAACTAATTAAAAGAGTCATTAAACTATGACGGAGAAAACGGGTCAACACCTGAAGTCAGGTCACCACGGTCGTGGTGCCTTAAAATCGTCCAGGCAGTAGCTAATCTCCAAACGGACTGACTCGATGAAGTCAGGTCACCACGGCCGCGGTGATTTTGCCACGACCGTGGCCCCTGAATTTCATAGGATCAGTTCCAAATCTTCAACAATTTGTCTTTCTCGCTACATGTCCCCACGACCGTGGTGATGTCACCACGACTGTGGTGACCTACTGGTCAGCGGACAGCTCAACTTTGAACGATCATATCTCTCTCGTCTCGTATTGGAATTGGGCTCATGACCAGCTGTTGGAAAGCTATCGAAACGAGCTAAGACCTCCCACTAGAATCACCTTAATCCGATTTATAGATCAAATATTATGTCTATTTGAAGTTCAAAAGTCCACAACTAGTCTTCCAATAATCATATGGCTTCAAAAACCTGCTAGTTAGCCTGGAAATCATCCAAAAACAACTAAATAGATAATGAAGCAACAATATAACTCAAAGGTGACAAAAACTATGCAATACTAGGCTTAAATGCTCTAAACTACATGCAAAGGTACTAAAAATGACCTACAATTAAGCACAATAAAGTGCTTATCAGCCTTCTATACAATCATTGAGCGATATATATACTAAGGAGAATCTCCGTTTGAACCAGCCTCGGCAACGGCTTGTAACCGTCCTTGGATATTTGCTCATATTTGCAATTAATGGCTTTGAATAAAATCTTCATCCGCATTTATCTCACTGTATCTTTGACATTATTCTTAGTGAGATTTTAGGCCTTGATAATCGCTGACTCATAATGTATCTAGCAGAACTGAGTTCCTTAGCTGGGAGGTAGGAGCTGCGTGGTATTAGCTGGTTCTTCATAGCTGATAGACCCAAGCTGGAATTCTTTAGCTGGAGAACCTAAGCTGGAGGATCATAGCTGCAATAATTATTTAACCTGCACATGTAGCTGCGTAATTTTTCAGGATAACAATGATGATAGAATGGCTAGAAGAATTGATAGAGCATTTGTAATCTGGCATGGATTGATAAATATCGTAATGTTAAAATTACATATCTGCCCTGTGGTATCTCTGATCATTCCCCTTTGATGTTCAATATGAAGCCTGTTGTTGTTGAAGGGGGTTGGTCTTTAAGATTCAACAATATTCTTTGTGAGCATGAGTCTTTTGAAGATTTTGTTAAGCTAACATGGGAATAGGGTGAGGAGAGATTTCATATGCAAAGGGTTTGGAACATGCTTAAGCATGCTATGAAAAGTTTGCACTCTAGACATTATGCTTCTACTCATTTGAAAGTGGAAGAGTTTAGAAGGAAGTTAGCTGCTATACAAGTTTTGCATGAGCTACATGATGTTTTTGAGCTATAACAACATGAAATTGAGGCTTATGCTAAACTAAGGTTCCGATACAGAATACATGGAAGTATTCGGAGATAGAAATCAAGAATCAACTGGATTCCAATTCTAAGTTTTTCTTTACTGCTGTTCAAATCAGAAAAACAAGAAATAGAGTAGTTGTGGTGTAGAATGATCTTGATGAACCTTTTACCACTCCAGATGCTATTCAGAAAGAGCTTATTGGATTCTTTGAGAAACTCTTAGGCACTTGTAATACTGAGTTTAGGGGGATTGATCTTCTTATAGTTAGAGATGGGACTTCCTTGAGCTTCTAAGGCATAGATGAACCGGTTCTTCATGTTTCTCATCTTGAAATTCATACAGTTCTCCATTCTTGTTATGTCCAGATTTTCCTAAGCTAGTTTTGCAGGTTCTGTGATCGTAGGTTCCAGCTATAGCTTCCGAGTATTAGCTTCCAACTAGCTACTACTAGCTACTGGATGTAAGCTTCCAGCTTGCAGCTACAAGCTTCCAGGTTCCAAGTTCCAGCTTGCAGCTACCAGCTTCCAGGTTGCAGCTTGCAGCTACCAGCTTCCAGATTGCAGCTACCAGCTTCCAGATTGCAGCTACCAGCTACCAGCTACCAGCTTCCAGCTAGGGGTCTCGAGCTATGGAAAGATCATCATAGATCTCTCAGCTAAGGAATCTCACCTTCACTGACACGTCATGAATAAGTTATGGCCAAAGCCTAAGATTGCGCAAGACTAAGTCCAACTGCAGTAAAAGAGAAACGGATGAAGACTCATTCAAAGCTATTAAATACTGACGTGGGCGAGAATCAAGGGGCAGTTACAAGCCGTTGTGAAGGCTGATTCAAACGGATACTCGTCTCAGTATAAATAGGACAATAACAATGTAAATTAGCCAGAAGCTTTTACGCATTTAGCTCTTACATTCTAAGATTGAAACATTTTTCTTAAGCTTAAGAATTACATTGGTACGTAAAACATTAGGGTTGTAACTGAGATTATAGTGGATTGGTGGATTCAAAGCCACCCGTGGTTTTTCCCTTATTCTACGGGTTTTCGCGTCACCGTCTCTGGTGTCTCTTTCTCTTCTTTGCTTTCTTTCGTTCTTCTTTGCTTTGTTCACCTTGATTAGCCATCCATCTTCATTAGCTAGTTGTAGGTCTCTAGCTAGATTTTACTTGTGTAAAATTTGGCATAAACAATTCTATAGATGATTCTAAGACACCTAGTATAAACGGATGTAATGCTGTATTTATAAGCGACGTTGCGGTTTTATTAAGTATGATATATATGCTACAACAAGAGAGTTCTTTCACGAGTCTTTCATGCATGACCCTATCAATGTTACTTCAGTCACTCTCATTCCTAAAGTGGTGAATGCAATATATACTAAGGACTTCAGGCCCATAGCTTGTTGTACTGTTCTATACAAGATTAGTTCTTAAGTACTGACCTTTAGGATGCATGGGGTGATTGGTGAAGTGGTTAATCAGTCACAGTCTAGTTTTATACCAGAAAGGCATATACTAGGAACGTCAATTTATCATGCACTGTTGTTGCATCTACGAGGGCATCTATGTTGGTGAGAGGAAAAGGATCCTTAGGGCAAGCCTTGTTCTGGTGTGTGAAGTCGATGCAGCCTCGCAATTTGCCATTCTTCTGCCAACCACGACCATGTTAGCTAACCAGTCAGTGTACTTGTCTTCCCTAATATTTATAGCTTGCAACAACTTCTCTACTTCTTAATTGATAATGAGGTTGCGTTCTAGTGCAAATTTGCGCCTATTCTGCTTGATTGGTTTTGAGTTTCGATCCACATTCAGCTTGTGTGTGCAAATCTCAAGATCGAATACTAATATTTTTTGAGGAATTCAATGATCCTCGCTCTTTCTTCAGGTGGTAATGAAGCACCAATCTGCACGGTCTGCTTTGGTTTAGTTGGGTGTGGTGCTACATCTTCTAGATCTTGTTGATTGGGTTTAGTAGACGATGGACCTTGCTGTAGTTGCTAGATTCCTTCCTTCTTTGGTTTGAGGGATATGCTATAACACTCCCTGGCTAGATTCCGAACGCCTTTGATCTCCTGGATTCCCTAGTTGGTAGGAATTTGATGGTTTGATGATAGGTTGATGGCGCAACTTTCATTCTATGAATCCAAGGTGTCCCCATGATCACGTTATAAGCTGAGGGACAGTCTAGGACGCTGAATCTTGTTTGTAAATTAACTCCTTTATTATAGGTGGGGAAAGTGATCTCTCCAGTAGTTAGGGCAAGTTCCCCACTAGATCCATGTAGAACAGTGGATTTCTTGATGATGTCTTCTTCACGAAGGCCCATGCTTTCAGTTGCACTTTTGAAGATGATGTTGGCAGAGCTGCCATTGTCCACTAGCACCCTTTTGATCAGGCAGTTGCAAATAGTGAGGGATATGACTAAGTCTTCATGGTGATATGCTTCCTCAGCTTCCTCTTCAACATCGAAACTGATGGTCATGTTCTACAACTCTCGTTCTTCCTTGCTCCTGTGTTGTATAGGTGCTGCAGAATAGGATAGTCCACATATTTATGAGCCACCAGAGATCAAATTCACTACCTTATCACGGGATGGGTAAGATGGGGGCCATCTTGCTTGTTGTTGTCGTTTGAGGCTTCTCCTTTCTGTCCTTTCTTACCCATAAGGTCTTCCAGATAGTCTTTCTTCAATAGCCAAGCAACCTCCTTCCCGATAGCTTTACAATCCTCCGTGTGTTGGCCATGATCATTGTAGTAGCTGCACCATTGGGTGGTAAGGTTGGTGGCGCCAGTCGTTTCTCCTGTTGTTATTGTTGTTAGGAGCTTTTCTATCATAACTGGTGTGTCCGCCATACCTAGAGGCCTCATCCTCTTCCACACGTATTTCAGCCGTAGCTTTGGCTCTAACATCCTCAAAAGTACTGTTGGGATACGTGGTTAGTTCGTAATATAATCGAGACTTAGGGGTCAAACCTCTACGAAATGTCTCGATTGTTGTGGGAATGTCCAGGTACTTAACATAGATCATTTTTTTAATCTGTCCAGTTAGTGATGTACAGCTTCGCCAGACTTTTGAACAATGCGGTACAAATCGCCAATGTGCTTCTCTAGTACCCTGTTGCTGGCAAACTGCTAATAAAATTTGTGAATTACAATAGAAAAGTTAGGGATACTACCAACTCTGAGTTGAATAAGCCATTTCAAGGCTGGGCCAGCTAGGATAGCTCCGAACAATTTGCACATCGTAGCTTCTAGGAGATGTTCAGGGATAGGTAGAGTCCACATCTTTTGCTAGTACTGGTTCACGTGATCGTATGGATTCGTCGTCCCATCATATGGCTTGGAAGATGGAGTTAGATGCAGCTTCTTTGGGATCATATCTTTAGCTATGTGATCGACGAACGGAGACTTGGAATACCAGTCAAGTGCCTCCTCAGCTACAAGAGTGGGTGCCCCGGGCAGCTTGGCTAGTGATAATTAGACTTTAGGTTCACTAATTTGCATTTAGTTTTAGGTCATTTAGATGCATTTTAGGCCATATAGTTTCTTTTGCTTCCCCTTTTACATCCTTTCTCATATTCTCATGCGTTTCATTTAGTTTTAGTTCATTTGCATGTAGTTAGGTTGCATATAGATCATTACATGTGCATGTGCACCCCCCGTCCCCTATCTAATGTCTTCTTGAATTTTTTTAAGCTAGATTTGCAAGGAAGAGGCTCCACAACAAAGGAGCGGGCGATCCAAAAGAGGCGAATCGGGCGCTCCATCCATGAAGGAATGAAGAAAGGAGGGCAGTGACCTGGAGCGACCATGGAGCGGTTGCTCCAAGCATGGAGTGGGTGCTACACAGTGTAAGGAGTGGGTGGTCCTTTGCCCAGAACTGCACTTTTTGGATCGTCTTTTACATCTTTTCCCTTATGTTTATGGGGTATAAAAACCCATTTTTATAATAATAATGAAATGAGTTTTAATTCCAGAATTTAATTAGCTTTAATTAGAGAGAGAGTAGAGAGAGAAGTTGAATGTTTAGAGAGAGAAACTAGATCTAAAAGTTTAAAGTTGAAGATTAAAGTTTTTCTAATAGAGTTTTGCATTAGATTTCCATCCATCTTTGAGTATTTCTTCTATCTCTTCTCTTTATTTGCTTTTATACTTGTTTTACCTCGATTTAGTATTGATTAGTAGTAATTACTTGATGATAAGCTTATTTAATATGATTTCCACCATTGCCGGATCACCATTGTTGATTCAAGCTTTTTATTTCATGCTTTTCAGGGCTAGTGAGTAGTTTACTAGATAGGGGAAGGGATGACCTTGCTAATCATGAGTTGACCTTGAAAGTCAATCTAGGGGGTTAGACCTAGGTAAAATGAGGTTTCTAGTTTACATTAATTGCTATGTTTGATTGATTGATCACCATATAACTAGATTGGGTATCTTAGGTGAAGGTTTGAGAAATGAAGCCTATATTGACCTTAAGTTAGTCAATAGGTTGACTTCACCATGAGAATAGGTGTTGACTTCCTAAGACCTCAATCGAATCACTATGAGTTGTGGAAATACTTGGTTGATTAATTTTACCATGAGAATAGGTAAAATTGGTTGATTATTCCTCCTAATTAGCTCGAGAGAGTAATTAGAAAATATTTGAGTGACTTAGTCCCCGAATCGACCCTAAAGAATCCCCTTAGCTTGGCAATTTGGTTAATTAAATGTTAGCTCGTGAATCCCCTATCCCTAGTGTCATTATATAGTTTAATTCGAATCACTTAATCTATTTGCTAGTTACTTATTTCCTAATTTCTTAGTTGATCATTAATCTCCAAAACCCCAAAAATAGGCTTAGCTCGGTAAATCTCATTCAAATCTTGATTAATCATTGCTTACTCGTGGATTCGACCCTTTCTTACCCTATATTAGGCTAAGTTAGGTTATTAATTTGGCACGTGCAACGACCGTGTCAGCTAGCATCCGCATCATCTTTGTGTCTGGGACTCTAGAAGCGCTCAACTTCCTATCTGTTGGGTCAACTTCTTGTTCATTAGAGCTAGACTTCTCTTGTTCTACCTCCTCCTCGTCACTTTTTTAAAGTCAGTTAGATGTAAGATACAAGGGGAGACGTTACGACAACATCTAGAAGCTTTTTTGGTTGTTGCTCTTCGTAGACTCTAGTTCTTTTCTCAAGCTTTCAATAGTTTGCCTGGATTCAGATTGTGCTTTTTCAAGCGTAGCAAGAGCAGTATCTTATGTTCAGGAGTAAGGTCAATCATTTCGACTGAGTAAGTTGGTGTTTAGGAGATGGATGACAAGAAGGGGATGTGAAATCTAGCCGTAGGCCCCACGGTGGGCGCTAAACTATTTATGCCAAATTCGGCACTGGGGAAAACTTAGCTAGAGACCTACAACAGGAGGATGAATGCAAGGTGGATCGATGCAAATGTATGCAATTATGAAAAAACGAAGAAAGAAAAGAGAAGAGGACACCAGAGATGGTGACGCGAAAAACCCGAGTAATAAGGGTGAAAAATCGCGGGTGGCCTTGTGTACACCAATACCCTATGTAAAAAGAACGATTACAGCCCTAGTCTCCTAGCTTCTGAACGTAAATATAATGTCAAAAGTTTTTATGCTTAGAGAGTACAAATGTTATGAAAAAACAAGTGAATACAAAGTATTGCCTATTTTCCTATTTATACTAAGATAAATATACGTTTGAAATAGCCTGGAGCAACGGTTTGCAACCACTTCCTTGATTCTAGCAACAACCTCAATCTTCTCCTAATATTTTGCAGCTAGTCCATCTTTGGCAACTTGAACCAGCCATACATATTTATGCACATTGAGTTGAGGTAGACTTGGTCTTCCATAAAGATAGGAGTTCGTTGTAACAAACTTATGGCGAATTACTGAAGTTGGGTTGCTCACCTGCTCAGCTAATTAGCTGGAATCACATAGCTGGAGGAGCATAGCTGGATCTGAGTAGCTGCAGAGACATAGATGGGTCTAAATAGCTGCAACTAGCTTGTACCTGCAAGATAGCTAGGTTGAAATCTAGGACATAACAGGTACTATATGACGCTAAAAACTATTAGTTTTGAAAAAAGTTTTCTTATTGTACGGTTAGAAATTGAGGACTTCTCTTCCTTCGTGCCTCCAAATGATTTGGTTTATGATGCTAGAAGACTATCAAAAGCAAGAGATGTATGTCCAACAGAATTGAAGAGTGCTTCAGACTTTGATAATTTACCATGGTACCAATAACCACATTGTGCCAGCTTAGCTGGCTCATTGACTACCTGACTACCCAAATAATTGGGTTGAATGAATAAAGTAATTAAACTCGAGAGAATAGACTAAAAAAAATGTTCTCTGTTATGTCAAGATTTTCCTAAGCTAGTTCTGCAAGTTTGCAGGCTCCACGTTCACAGGTTCCAGCTACTAAATACCAGCCTCCGAGTATTAGCTTCCAACTAGCTACTACTAGCTACTGGATGTAAGCATCCAGCTAGCAGCTACTCGCTTCCAGCAATTCGTCACCATCTTGGAGCAGGTCAACGTATGACTCAACAATACCCTAAGATATTGGAGAGTTTGTAATGAAGACCAAGTCAAAGTAAGTTAGAAGAATAAGTCATCCCACGTGCCTAATATAGTGGGAAACTGATTGAAAGCAAGTTGAACAGGAGATATTAACATATTCCTTGATTTAAGGAAGCTATTACAACAACTTACCTATATTTTAGGAAGATGTTACACTAGTCCAAACAAGCTGATTTGAAGCCTATTTAAGCTGTAAAAGTATCAGTAGATACAGAAAACAATACCATAAGCTACTGCGCATTATTCTAAGTTTAGAGAGTATTTCTACTCTTATTTTACACTTAGCATTCACATTTCTACTTATTATTCATAAGGAAACACGTTTTTTTCTTGTAATTTACATTGATCATAGTGGATTGGTGGAATCAAGGTTACCCGCGGTTTTTAGACCCTTATTCCTGTGGTTTTCCACGTCACCATTCGTGGTGTCCCATTCTCTTTTTCGCTTTCTTTTGTTCTTATTTGCATTGTTCATCTTGATTAGCTAGTTGTAGGTCTCTAGCTAGATTTTACTTGTGTAAAATTTGGCATAAACAGTTTGGCGCCCACCGTGGGGCCTACAATTAGATTTCATCTTTAAAATCTATTCTCTCACAAAATTCGAAGAAGATGATTGATCTTACCCTGAATAAATGAAGGTTGCTTTACTAGATCTCCAACATGCTCAATCTGAGTCACGTCACAGCATTGAAAAACTGAAAAAAGGAGTTAATCTGCTAAGAGTAATAGCAAGAAGTCCAAACGATGCAACATTGGCAACATATTTCGTTTCCCTAAATTATCTGATTTAGAAAGTGTAACCCCGACTTTTTAAAACTTAATTCATTATATTATTAGCTTAAAATAAGTATTAATTTTGCAATTTAGTTATAATTATTTTCAAATTTGTCTTAAAACGTTTAAAACAATTATAAAGCGTTTAATTTAACGATTTTGAAGTATTATTATTATTATTATTATTTCATTTCCTATATTATTTAATTTCTAAAATTATGTTGTTTAACTAAATGTATAAATTCACAATATCAAATTTGCTCAACTAGCCAATTAAAGCCAAATATCATAATCCATAACCGCCCAAATGTAAAACCCATCTTCCCTTCCTTTGCTTTTTTACTGATTTTCTCCTTCTTCCTTGCTCCCCAAGTCCATTGGAGTCTTCTTCTTCAAGCTCACTTAGTCCCTAAGGTCTCATGAGTAAAGCTGGAAATCTGATTTACATACAAATCTCCTATAAATAGCCCCAAGTCTCAACCCAATGGAGGAACAAAACAATAAATAAAACCATCTCTTCTAACACAAACTCCCCTGTTATCTGCCCTACCTCTCTCGCTGCTCTTCACCTCCACCTTGGTTGCCACCGCGGCCTCGCCGGAGAAACAAACACCGCAACAACTCCCGGCCACAATGCACCTCCTCTTCCCTCCTCTACCTTCCCTTCGCTGCTCCTCTGCTTCCCCTTCCTTCTTCCTTTCCTTTCTGGCCACTGCCACCGCAGTAGTGCCGCCAGCCCCGTTTGCACCCGCTGCCACCTTCGCCAGCGTCCTGAACTCCGGCAAACGCACCACCCAAACGTGGCAATTACCACCGCAAGCCACCACAATCACCTCTCCTTCGCTGGCTCGCTGCACCCCCCTCTATTCCTGTTCATTATTTTTCTTAAGTTTTGGAATTCTAACTCAAAAGTCATATGTTGACTTCTCTTAAGGTATAATCCCATTTTCCTATTTTAATAATTGATAAAAGTAGCCCAATTAAAGTAATGAAGTCTTTTAGTAAATCATTTTAGAAAATTATTAGTATTGGTTTTGGAAATAAATAAGTGTTTAAGCTAATGTATGAAAATAATATTATAAAGATTAATTATAAGTTTAGTTAGTTTTATAATATAATTATTTCAGAATCGTTTAATTATTATTATCGTTATTTAGAAAATATTTTAAGAAATGTTTTTAAATTATGAAAATGGAATTTTGAGAATGAATTATAAGAATTTTTAATTGCATTTAAGATTTTCGAAAAGGGGATTAGTAAGGAATGTACTATAAGTAGTTACGAGTTGAGTAGGTTCTAATTATGTATTTTATTGGTGTATAGGGAGCGATATGCAATAAGGTGAAAAGGCAAAAGGTCTTAGGATGACGGTTTGGAATCTTGTCGATTATTTGGATGGAGCGGTTAAGATAACTTTTATGTCCAACATTATGTGTATGCTCGTTAAATAATATGATATCTAAATATGCATATATGAACGGATGCATGTGTGTATTTTGATTACTTCACTTCTAAATAGTTTCACAATTATGTTTTATGAAATTATATGATATTAATTTATAAATATTAAAGTAACTTTGATGTCCATGATTTTACAAAACGTGATTATATGCTTGCTTGTATATGAATTATGAGATTGTTTTTATGTTAGGTTTATGGAATTATATTGCTGAAGTTTATTAATTAAATTATTACATAACACAAAATGATGGATATTAATGATTTATTTTAAATGATGTTCATGCTTAATTCATGTTTTAAGTATAGTATAACGTTTTATAAATTACGATTTATATTTATGAGAGAAAATATTTTTTTTGTTAATGTGAATAATATCTTGTGATTAGTATGAAAATTTATAACGTTATAATTTCATGTACATGTGATTTAACAAATTATATGATTAATGCAACTTAAATAGTTTCTTGTTTACATGTCCTATGCATATATATGTTATAAGTGAATTATTTAAGTGTTGAAGTAATATCTATGCTATTTAATGATTGCTCTTATGTACATTATGGTTGAATTATACTCAAGATATTCATTTAAAGTACTTTTGAATTGTCATATATCATGTAATAATGCAAGTGTCGTTTTATACGATTTACATGATTTTCTAGTTATTATAAAATATAAAATGAATTTATGTTTAAGTCAAATATGGTGGTTTATGAGTTATGCTCCATGGTACATGTTTAGGTAATTAGCTCTGTTTCCGTAAATTATGGTTATTTTATGCTTAACATTATAGTTTCATGAATCCACTACCGTTTGATACTAATTGGTCACATGAGTTATGAGTAAAGTTAAATGTTAATATTATCCATACATGAAGTACGGTCTGTGAAGGGTTTTCCGTTGATTTGACGTTTACGAATTAGTAAAGTTGGGAAAGAATGAATGATCTATGACAATGTGATTTAGTTATGATTCTGTTGATGATTTTAAAATGTTTCGAAGAAAAACACTAAAAGATACATAACATGATAAATAAAAGTGAAAGACGGTTCTTGGCAGTTTGTCGTGCATGTACCATTCTGGCGGCTCTGTCACCTTCTGTTGGGGGATAATAATCTCCCATGGCATCCGTGCTCTGATATCATGCCACCTTCTGTTGGAGATGTGTTCTCCGTGGCTTATTTTGTTGGTTGTGCACTAACCATTCTGTCCGCTCTGTTACCTTCAATTGGGCGATAATAATCTCCCGTGACATCCGTATTTTGTTATGCCACCTTCTGTTGGGGATAATAATCTCCGTGGCTTATGTTCTGTTAAACTTGCCAAATTACCAAAATGAATGATATTTCTTAAAGGTCTTTATAAGAAAGATGATGCCACATGCTAATTCTGGATGGTTTCATTCTGTATCTGTTACATGTTGCCAAACGAATTTACGATGTTAATGTATTAGGCTTACGTGATGGATGGTGTACACATGTCTACGTTATGTGTTTTTACGAGTTTAGGTATGCTATTATTAATCTTGATGATGCCTTGTTGACGTGACTATGAGTATTATATTATTGCGAGTTCAAACAAGAAGTATGATTTTGTGTGATTTAAGTATGCATATGTTTTGTCTTGTAATGAAAGTATGTGAAGCATGTTTGAGTGCAAATAAGTTTTCAAACCAAAACTGTTTTTACGGGCTGGAGTAAAGTTACGAGTTTTCCACTCATTTTGGAATGTTTTTCTCTCTTTTCTTGTTTATCTATTTTTCTTCTGAACAAAGCTCAGGTTAAGAAAGCTAGAGGGCTCAGGATCGGCCCTTGGAAAGGAAGTCGTTGAGAGTGATTTCATGAAGCGTTAACTAAGGTTATTAGGATCATTTAATATAAGGTCGTTATTTTAATAAAGGAATTGTGAGCTATTTTTGAGGATATTGTATTCATAGTGGGCCATAACCCACGAGCTTAAGGATTCGCTTTCGCCGGTCTCTATTTAATGATGAGGTATTTAAGCTAATAGTGTTTCATTAAGGACCCCTAAGTTCAGGGCGTTACATAACGTAGCAGTTAAGAAGAGGATATCAAGGAAGATCCTAACTAGGAATGTGGGGAAGCTGATTCAACAGCTAGCAGGTTAACTGTCCTAGAAGCACAAAACGAGAAGATGATGCGCATGCTGGCCAAGCTACCTAGGGCACCTACACCTATAACCCGGGAAGCAGTAGATGGCTATGCTCAATCACCTTTTGTACTCGAGATTGCTAAGGCCGGGATCCCCAAGAAGCTGCATGTAGCTCCATCATCCAAGTTGTATGATGGGGCAACATATCCATACGATCACGTGAACCAATATAAGCAGAAGATGTGGACCCTGCCTATTCCTGAGCATCTCCTTGAAGCCACTATGTGCAAATTATTTGGAGCTACCCTAGCTGGCCCAACTTTACAATGGCTTATTAGCCTAAAACCGTGTTCTATATCTAACTTTTCTACTTTAATTAACAAATTTAACCAACAATTTTCTAGCAGTAGGGTTATGGAAAAGCATACTGGAGACCTCTACCGCATCACCCAGGGCATAATGAAGGTGTCCGTCAATACCTAGATAGGTTCAACAAGGAGATGATAGCTGTCAAGAATCTGGACATTCCAACCGCAATTGAAGCATTCCAGATAGGGCTGACCTATGAATCTAGGTTGTACTATGAATTAACCAGGTCCCCTTGCAGCACCTTTGAATATGTGAGGGAGAGAGTTATGGCTGAAATCAGAGTTGAAGAAAATGAAGCAGCCATATGCTAGATCCAGGCTAGCTACGGTTAGTTAGAAAGGGGGCATATCGCCTAGCATCCTAAATGGTAAGGTTATACCACTTCTAATAAAGTCAGGTAAAATCTCTAAATTTTTTATTATTTAGTTTTCTTCTATTTTACCTCATGGAACACTTACTCACTTAAGCATCGGAGGGTCGTTGGTCATACCAACGACCTTCTTTGACCAAGATGTGATGAAGGATTACCTAAGCTAACGAAGAGGCTTGTACGCCAGGTTCACCAAAGCTATTAGATTGACTTATACGTCATATTCATCTAAGCTAACAAAGAGGCTTGTAACTCAGGACGCAAACATCAGAATCCATAAGACTTATACGTCTAGATTTATGCGGATTCAAAAGCTAAGGCTCACGAGGCAGCAAATTATGATTAAACGAAGTGGCCACATACACGCATGAACATAAGTCACAAGTCTAAGGTTCTTAACACAAGTGGTTATATCCCAAGTATCAAAAGACAAACGAAATGGTTATATCCCATGTACCAAAAGACAAATAAAATGGCTAAAGTCCCAAGAAAGTCAAAAGGATTTTAAGTTTAAAAGCATAAGAGTCATTCACTCCCATATATACATCTAATCAAGATCATTAATGGATTGTGATGAGTAATTTTTTACTAACGTTTTTCGATGTCGCTAGATTAGCTAGATGGATGGTAACTTGCACCTTCCAAGCAGTTGCGCATGCAAGGTCCAAGTTAGGGGCATTTGTTATGTCCAGATTTTCCTATGCTAGTTCTGTAGGTTCACATGTTCCACGTTGACAGGTTCCAGCTACTAAATACCAGCTTCCGAGTATTAGCTTCCGGCTAGCTACTACTAGCTACTGGATGTAAGCTACCAGCTTCTAGCTACCAGTTATCGTCCGCCAGCTATCGGTCACTAGCTTGGAGCAGGTTAACGCATGACTTAACAATAGCCTAAGATATTGTAGAGTTTGTTATGAAGACCAAATTAGAGTCAGTTAGAAGAATAAGTCAGTACACATGCCTAATATGCTGGGAGGCTGATTCAAAGCAAGCTGGACAGGAGATATTAACAGATTCCTTGATTTAAGGAGGTTGTTACAACAACTTACCTATTTTTAGGAAGTTGTTACAGCAGTCTAAACAAGCTTATTTGAACCCTATTTAAGCTGTAAACGTATCATTAGATGCAGAACACGATCCCATAAGCTACTGCTCATTATTCTAAGTTTAGAGTGTATTTCCACTCTAATTTTACACTTAGCATTCGCATTTCTACTTAGTATTCATAAGGAAACACGTTTATTGTACTTGTAATCTACATTGATCATAGTGGATTGGTGGACTCAAGGCCACCCGCGGTTTTTACACCCTTATTCCTGGGTTTTCCGCGTCACCATTCGTGGTCTCCCTTTCTCTTTTTCGCTTTCTTTTGTTCTTCTTTGCATTGTTCATCTTGATTAAAACTCCATCTTCATTAGCTAGTTGTAGGTCTCTAGCTAGATTTTACTTGGGTAAAATTTGGCATAAACATTCTCATTTCATATTTTTCACTCAGCTAATGCAGAAACCAGAGTGAAAGAAAAAGGCAGAATTAAACAGCCTACTGCGCACCGTTATTATACAGAAAAAATTACCACAGTTTCTATATTCGACAGATCCCCAACATTTGTATTCTTGTTCCTTTTCTTTTCTTAGGCTTATATTTAACTACATGAGCAGGTATATATGGAAAGCAGCAGGGAACCTAAGTTTGGTACAAAAATATACTGGGCTCCGTATTCAGACAGGTGATACTGAAATAGTGAAATATGCCCATAAAACTAGTAGGCAAAAATATATGATTACCCATAAAAGTAATGCCGATGGAGGTGTCAACACATTAAGGAATAGGAAGGTTTGATTTCAAGATAATTCCCTGATATCCTTTCGGTTAAAGCTAGAGTAAGGAATTTTACTAGTGGCCCGAGCAGTATAATAAATACATGGGTGTGGCAACTCAGTTTTAATTTCTCAGAACAAATACCATTAACCTTCCACAAATTTTATTCCAAACAAACTACACTCTTCCCATCTTGAACCTCTTCCACCAAAACCAGAAGGCAATAAATTTTAAAAAAATTAAAGAGTTGTAAGTATCTACCTACATGGAGATTGTGCAGCGTTTAGTAGAAGAAAAGCCAGTGGTGATATTCAGCAGGACTTCCTGTTGTATGTCATACTCGATGAAAAAACTTATCAGTGGCTATGGAGCAAATGCTACAGTCTATGAACTCGATGAAACTCCAGAGGGAAGCGAAATTGATAATGCATTGCAGAGACTTGGTGAAGCGCCGCCTAGTGTTCCTGCACTGTTTATAGGCCAGAGGTACGTTGGTGGTGCTAAAGAAATCATTAGCCTACAAGTGCAAGGCAGACTAGTTCCAATGCTAAGGGAAGCGAAGGCCATATGGGTTTGATCATCTATTATCATCACATTTACAGCTCTTTTCTTCTTTTCCGCACTTTATCCACTTATAAAAGAGCCTCACAGTTCTGTAGTTAGTTGTGGACTCAGCTTTGTAGATGATAACCAATAACCATAATAAAGTAGTATATTATTATCAATCTAATTAGAAAAAAAAATTTACATATATTTGGATCAAGTAGGTGACAACTGCACCTCAAATGTTGGATAGTAGCACCATGTACTCATTCCTATACACAAACACGCACACAAGTCAAAGGTCGTATTGCTAGGTGCTAATATTATCAGATTGCATATACGTTTTATAATTTAAACAAATGTACTCATGCTTATACGTACACACACAACTTCACGGAAATTGCATCTCTACTTCATCAGTAATCACTAATTTTCGTTACTCAATACAGCCTCTAAGATGATAATGAGTGGCGATGGGCATATAAAAAGATCAACCACACATTTCTAGAGCGATATTGTATTGTTATGTACGTTTGTAATATCATACAAAAATATTTAGAAAAGATTGTCAAAAACAACATAATAAAATCAATAGTTAGTTTATTTTTCAAAACAACCACCTAATAAAAACTTTTTTTTCAAAAGCGCCATCACTTAACGGAAATAGCATTGGCGGATCCAGAAAAATTATTGAGTGGGATCGAAGTGTAATTATTAAATTTTTTCTACTGACTCAAGTGTTGTCACTTGACCCCATTTATTACAAGGTGCATCCACCACTGGGAAATAGTTAAAGTTTTCGTTATGTTTTCCGTTAAGTGTTGGTGCTTTAAAAAAAATCGTTATTTTGGAAAAAGTATTGTTAATTTGACCCGGTCGACGGAAAGATTTAGCAGAGATTAACTATTTTTGTTAAGTGGCGGTGTTTTTTTTTTTTAAAAAAAGGAAGTTCTTATTAGGTGGTTATTTTGGAAAAATTATTTATTAGGTGATTTTTTTTAAAAAGTAAGTTTTATTAGGTAATTTTTGACAATTTTTCCAAATATTTACACAACTCAATACTATTATCCTGATTTAATATCGTTAGCCAAACTGGCCACACAAGATTTAATATCGGTATGCCTTTAATGTGCTTTCTATGCCATATATGAAGAGTTACAGTATAACATAGTCAACCAAAAAAATTGCATTACTCAATAATCTTTCTAGATCCACAACACTTGACTGAGACAATATATACATTCAAGTAACAAACCCCGTCGATAATACACAATAAATCAAATGAGGAGCTATAACCTCTAAGAAATGAACTGATCAATTCGTGACTAGGGCTGTTAATTAGCTCGTGCTCGCAAACTGCATGGGATCGGCTCTGTCACAGTTCGGCCAGTGCTCGACTCGAATTCGGGTTTGTCTCGAGAGTCAGCGAGCCAATACACGAGCTAGGATAAGTTCAGCTCGAAAAAGTTCGGAAGCGACTCAAAATAAATTTAATATTTAAATAATATTATTTAAATTTTAATATATAAAACATCCAAAAAAACTATATTTAAGACAGAAAGAAAATGACGTGGTAATGTGGTACTAATTTGCTAACTAGTAATACTAAGAAAAAAATCCAAAATTTTGCTTACAAGTTATTCCATATGAATTACCAGGAACACGAGCTTATAATGAGCTCAAACGCGAGCCTTAAACAAGCTCAAAGTGAGCGTCTACAAACGAGTCGAGCCTCGAGCCGAGCCCTTCGTTTTAAGGACTCGAGCTCGAGCCGAACTGATTTTTTAAGGTTCGACGAGCCATGAGCTCCAACTGAGCTTCGAACTCAAACTCACGAGCTCGAGACGAGCCTACCACTATTCGGGCTCGGCTCGGCTCATTAATAGCCCTATACGTGACAATGAATACAAATTTAAAACCATCGAAGGGAAGTAAGTAACTTTGATAGTTTGATACTTAAACTATAGTTGTGTAGTTACTGTTCTGAGTAGAAATGAGAGCGTTCATTATTAAAAGCCTGCATTAGTATGGTGGCAAGTCGCTATTTCTGTGGAAACATTAATGTATTGTTTAACTAAATATTCCTTTGGTTGTTTTAAAGATTACTTTATTCGTTTGTTCTTCATGAATATTGCAATCACTTCCTTATTTTCCTAAATTTTCGATGTAATTTTCTTGATTGTTGTATTCAAGTAAATACAAAGTTTATAATTCATAGTTAGTTAATAACGGTACGAGAATTAAACTGAGCGTTAATTCGCCGAGTTTAAAAGGTGAATATTTGAAGAACACGGACAAATTGTTGACTTTTATAATACAGATTTTTGGATGTATACGCATTTAAATATTAAAATGGTTTCACTTTAAAAAGTTCAGCCGAAAAATCGGCCATTACGTTTCTGCTTTTACTAATACTATACTTTAATTGAAAGATATATACTTATATACCTATGTATTATAAGTACATCTCTGGAGGACTACTTAATTACTATAATTACGATATATTAAAAAACATATAAGTCCCACAATAATACCTAAAATAAAAATAGAAGACCAACATAATAACTAAGAATCTTATTATGGAGCATGGCAAAAAAAATGGTAGATAGAACTAACAGATTCAAGGAGAGGTTGGCCAAGAAACGAGACAACGACGAAGAAGCATTGTGGCAACACGGTTGTTAGAGAAAATTGGGAGGAGTCGCGGTTTATGAGTGAGTATGTGAGTGTGTTGAAAGAATAAAACAAAACTCTAAAAGGTCATGCATGGTCGCAAAGACATGAGAATTTGAAAATTGTAATTTTTTATTAATAAAGATTTTCAAAAATAAAACACATTGGGCACATTTTAAATAAGTTTTATACGAGAGGGTGAAGTTGTTTATGTTTTAAACGAAGAGGGCTCAAAAATACTTTTTAAGTGGATTCCGAGTTTTGAACGCATTTTAAATTGTTTTAGCTAACTAACTTTATACTGATCTGATTCTTATGAACTTCTGAATTCTGAGCATTGGTTATTCCGTTATTGTAAAGGTATGGTTGGAAAAATTATATCTTGTATCATGACTTCTTTTGCAGATCTGAAGAATTTATACTTTTGAGTAGCCTTGTCAAAATTCGGCCCGACTCGAAACCCAATCAAAAATCAACCGGAAAATAATGGGTTTTGAACACAACTTTTTAACCCGATCCCGAAAAAATCGTTTGTTATCCGACCGACCGGAAAATCATTATATTAATAAGAATAATATAAAATTATGGGAATTTTATTGCTAAAAATAGCTTCGACTAGAGTATTTGATTCCAAAAATGAATTTTGTTAAATGTGGACGTAATGTTTATTGTTGAATTCAGCTATAAATAACTATTTTTCTTATATCTTACTATTTCCAACTTATATTGTGTATATTTTGTTACATTATGACCAAAAACTAAAGGAAAGAAAGAGCAAATTTAAATCTCTTAACCCGTTGCCATCGGCCCGAAACCGAACACGCTGGGTTTTATTCAAGGTTTATTCGACCCGAACCCGAAAATATTTTATTTTGACAGACCGAATCGACCCGTTTGACAGGTCTACTTTTGAGTCCTAACAAATGTCGATATTGTATTAATGAATGATATAGAGGAAAATGATAGGGTTTGATTCTGTTAGAATTCGTTAATTCTAACAAAGCACGTATAGCTCTTGGTGATACCACGTAATTGGGTAAAGTCTTACATTAGGATGCATAAAGGGACTTTGTTTATAATGATAACAACCTTTGGTTCTTATCTATGTTCTGAAGTTTGGTATTATAGTTCTCCCAATCGCAATTATTTTTCCGATACTATCATTGTTATAAGTCTTATGCAAACTATCGAGTGGAGTTTCTTTTTTAGTTGGTTTATATAAGATAGAGTTGCTACAAGACTATAGGAGTCCAAGATCTCTATGGAAAATTATACCAAGATGCATTGGTTTAATGCTTGTGGCAGTAATGGTAATGTTGATTTAGTCAAGGAGGTCCTTTGATCTTATCGCGTTTTAGTCGATTTCCAGAATCTGGTTATTAATCGAATACATGAAACCAATTGCTTCGAGCACTTATGTTCATGCGACTATTGCGAGATGCTTCGGTAAACATTGTTAATAGTCTTGCTATCTTAGTAATAATACCTTGGTTACCCTCCTGGTTTAGGTTGTCAATTGAAATGAGCTCTAGCTGGAGTAAGATGGAAAAAGTGTTGAGCTCATATGAATCACCTATGGATCAAATCCCAACGTACTTAAGGAAGGTTTTTCTTTAATTTATCTAATATCCAACTCTAGCTTAACATAATTTGTTTATTATGTATCCCGTTATTTTTGGTGTTTGAGCAATACTTTTATGCTTGATTGTGTTGCAATTTCAGGGTAAGTTAAAGTTTAAGACTAACTAGTAAGTTATATTTAGCTTACTTCGATAAAAATGTTGGAGAAAGAACTTCTATTATGAGAGCCTACATGATTGTGACTATTTGTTTAACTCTTTGAGTTTTGAGTTGTATACTTCTGCTTGTTGCATTGTATGTGTTGTATATATTTCATACGTTTGTTTGTTTGGAGTTGTGTAGTTTTCTTGAAGAGTCTAAATCCACTGACCATGTTTAGTCGATTGGATTATTGCATTATTTGAATGAGTTTCAAGTTCTTGGTTGCAGCTCTCGCACCTTTAGTCGTCTCTCAAAGTCTATTACGTTTGTTGAATTATATGAATGAATTTTTGAAGACTGGACTATTTAGTAAACTTGGAGTATTAAAAGGTGACTGTTACCTTGTTTCATGTGTTGGATTATTAGTGGGTAGCATTTTATCTCAAAGGTCTAGGTGAAATCCTTTAAGACTCCTTGTTCTAAAGCATGAGTGAAAGGCTAAGGCTCCATTTGTTTTGGTGGAAAACCATTTTCTTAGAAAATGATTTTCCTCCATTTTCATTTTCCTTTGTTTGTTTTGGTAAGGGGTGGAAAACAATTTTCCTAAAGGTGGAAAATGCTCTTAGAAGAGGAAAACTGTTTATGCCAAATTCTGCAAGGGCAAAACTTAGCTGGGAGCTACAGCTAGGGGTCTATCAGGTTGTTGGGAGCTAGCTGAAGCAGCTAGCACGTTCTAAGTAAAAGAGAAGTAAAAAGAAATAGAGACAAGACACAGAGGTGGTGACGCAGAAACCCGTGGAATAAGGGAAAAACCGCGGGTGGCTTTGAGTCCACCAATCCACTATAATCTTGGTTACAGCCCTAATATTCTTGCGAATATGTAATTCGTAGTTTGTAAACTAATGAAACAATGCTTATGCTTTTGTATGAAATTATTCTAGTTGTCCCTTCAATCATTGTGATTACATCTATATATAGCTAAGATCCTTCTGCCCGTTTGTCCCAATAACGTTCTTCAAGCAGCTCCAAATCTTTCATTTATGTCCGCCATTAATGCTAATTATTTAGCTGATTCTTCTTTAGCTGGTTTAATCCAAGCTGAATTTCCTTAGCTGGAGGTTTCTAGCTGGAAGACCATAGCTGTAATAACTTTCAACCTGCATCAATAGCTATGTAAATTTCATGATATAACAATTGCCCCTAATTTGTAGCTTATGCCACTGTCCTGGCGTAGCTAAGTTGCAAATTAATGTCAGCGTAACGGTTGCTATGAAGGTTGGACTTCCAAAAGGCGCAGATATTAAATAGAACACACTGTAGCTTTTACTGAACTAGGAGTAATTACACACTTAAGTACATATATTCTAAGTCTTAAATACTAGCCGTTTAGGTGTCAGAGTTGGTTTAAAAATCTGAAGATTGCGTGAAGATCCTCATTTCCGTTTATTGTTTCTCTCCTTTGGTAAGTCTTATCTCTCTCTCTCTCTCTTGCCTCTTCTCGACTTTTTGCATGCCTTTTAAGCAATCTGCTAGGAAAAAGGTTTTCATTCCTAAACCTAAATCAATGGGAAAGGCTAAAGATGACGTAGCTTCCTCTGTCACTTGGGAAGATATTGAAAATATTAGGTTTAGAGGTGGTTTTCCTGAAAGTACCGAGTTTGTGATACCTGAGGAATTCGACCGGCCAGACAATACTCCTGAGGATCTGATTTGTTTTTATGAGTATCCCTTCCTCCTAGGTTACAGTTTTAATTTCACTCCTTTAGTGCGTTCCTTTGTGGAAGTTCTAAACTTTTCCCCTGGCCAATTGATGCCAGGTTTCTGGAAGATTTGTTTTACTATTGAATCTGCTACTAGGGATTGGAGTCCTCCTTTCGCTTTAGAAGATCTACTCACTCTCTACAGCTTAAAAATTATTAACCCTAACAAGGTTACCCTAAAGCAAAAACCTAAGTATCCCAGCCCTGTAGAAGGGACTGGTGCCTCTGAATCTTTCTGGAAAACTCGTTTTTTCTACGTTGCCAAGGACTCTCTTGGTGAAGCTGGGGAGTTTCTTCCCTCTGGCTGGCCTGCTGGAGGTATTTTACCGCTTTTCTCTTTCCTTTAGAATGTTCTATTAACTATGATTTTAACCCTGCTTTTACTCAGGTTCGTCTGAAGCTGTTGAGACTTTAGAGATACGGGACGAAAGAGCCAAGGTGTTTCTTAGCATTTCTTTGGAGAAAAGGTCTTACACTCCTCCTTTCAAGGCGATTCCTATTTCCTCTTTGACTCCTACCACTTCCGGAACAGATTCTATGACTTCGGGTAAGACAGTCTTACTGTTTCTCATTTTTAGGGTTTCCTAGGTGCAAAAAACGCTAAACATGTTTTACTGTTTCTGTACAGTTAAAGGTAGTACGCTATCCCAAGCTGATGTTGTAGCTCGGTTGAAAAGAAAGAGATCTGGGGTCCCTGCTAGTTCGAGCCAACCTAAGGCAGCTACCCCTGCCAAGGTGGCTGCTCCTACTCCCAGCATGCAGCCTCCTGTAACCAAATTGGACTTGGATCCTCCCCCTCCTCCTAGTACCTCGACGGTCAACCTAACCCTGCCAGCGAACTTCCTATCCGAAGAAGGGTTAAACAACGGCATATGGCCGCTGATAGGTTTTAGTCGTGTCACCTAATCAAAAATAAACCTACGGACCTCTAACTAGGTAGTCAGTGGAAGCAGGATCGAATCCACAGGGAGACAGAGTTTCTAAATTAATATTCAACCGATTCAGCTACTCCAGATGAAATCAGGGATGAAATAATTAAACTAATGAATAGACTACAGAAGACGGAATAAATTGAGGATTAAACTATGGAATAAAAACCTAGAGTATTAGGTCGGTCCACCATGCTTATACCAATCAAATAGGGTCAAGTACTACCAAAACCTAAGTCAAGAGTCGGGAGATTAGAGCTTATGTTGAGCTATGGTTAAGACTCAACGCTCATAGTTCAACATACGCCGCATATTCACTAACGTAATCAGAACTACTGACGTGTCCTAGGCCTCTAGTCGTAAGACGGATCTGTGCAAACAACTATTAACCACAAGCAACCAACGAAACTGCGGAATAACGTTAATTACTCAATAAAGAACAAACCACATCACAATCACCCTAATCAAGCCCTAGAAATTGATAGAAATCTAAATCGCAATCATAGTATAAACATGGCTTTCCTATCCAACACCCTAGAAAGAGACTACTCAGACATGATCGAATTAACAATAATAAAACTAATATGAAACCCTAACAATTGCATCATGAACGATTAAATAAATAAACTAAGCAATCAAAGTAATTAAAGAGATAAAGAGTAGAGAAGAGTACCAACTGACGGAAAGCAGGAACTTTTATTGAAATCGAAATAGGTTTGATCACCTCTAAATTAATCTAAAGTGTTTGAATTAAACTAAGAACAATGAAGAATAAAACTAGTCTAAAACCTAATGAAAGATGAATAGATGATCGATCTAAATAATGAGGAAAAGATATTTATAATACCCCCTCAAGTTCACTAAAAACGGAAACAAAAAGTGAAAAAGCGCGATTAAAGCACCAGACCCGATCGGGCCCGAGCACAGTACCCGATCGGGTCCACATACAAATTCCCCCAATCTTCACTCCTGGGCTCTGGCAGCAGCAGTGCAGCAATAAGGCGAGAAAAGAGGTCCACCCGATCGGGCCCGAGGCATCCACCCGATCGGGCCTGGGCGCATTATGGCCTAGGAAAGACGCCCTTCAAGCAGCGTCTCTAATAAGACCTACGAGCAGCCCACCCGATCCGGTTGGGCGGTGGATGCCCGATCGGGTCTGGGCACATGTGTTCTCGCCCGATCTGATCGGGCACCCCTTGCCCGATCTGATCGGGCACCCCTTGCCCGATCTGATCGGGCACCCCTTGCCCGATCGGGTCCGCAACTTTCATACCCGATCATAAATATTTCGCCCGATCGGGCCAATTCCTGCCCGATCAGTGCACGGAAACCTCATTTGACTCTTTGGCTCTCTAATCTTCACGTTTAGGGGTCTTGGGACCTCCTAAACTATCCATAAAGCTCGTGAGCCATCCTACGTGCCTCGTAATATCTCGTAAAGCCGTGGTTGCTTCCAAAAGGCTCGGTTTTAAGGAGAAAACTCCATAAAACCTGCAATTCAATACTAAAACACGAAACCACAACTACATACGATAATTAGCACAAAATAGCTCCCAAGAGCTCAAATGAAGCACAAATTAGCTTGTAAATAAGGGAGAAAACTCTATATAAATACGTGATATCAGCCGCACGCTAATAGGCTGTTCCTCCCTGCAGCAGCTAAGCGCCTTAGGTCTGAGGATCCTGAGGTGATTGTGAACCATGCGGTTCAACACTCTCTGCAGGTATGTCCTTCCGCTCTTTCCCTTATCCTTTGAACTTTTTATTCTTTAGCTGTCCCCTCTCTTATACGTTTTTTAAAAAAATTTGCCCTAGGCCCTACAGAACTGTCTTGCGGCACGCTCCAGCTTGAGAACAGTTGCCACGATGTCATCCCAGCTTAAGGCTTCTCAAGCTGAGGTGGCAGCCCTAAATAAAGAGGTAGAGAAGGCCAAGAGGGGGCAAGTTATAGCTGAGGAGCAACGCAAGGTTGAGACGTTGCTCTTGGAGAAAGAGAGGGAGGAGGCTAAGGTGGCTAGCTTCAAGCTGGCGAAGGTGAAGAAGGAAAAAGAAGCTATGGATGCTCAGTTGGCTTATCAGAAGGACATCCATCTGGACAAGATGGCTGAGGTCCAAATTGTCGAGCCTGCCAAGCTGGCGTACCTGATGCTCTTCAAGAATCTAGGTATTAAGGAACTGCACAAGTATACTGACGCTTTCCTAGCTACTATGGGGAGCATTGCGGATCTCGAAGCCCTAGCCTTGGGTTTGCTTCCTTTTGGGCAAGAGGCTTCTACTGCTGACTCGTCAGCTAAGGATTTAGCTGAACCTCCGGCTAAGGACGCAGCTGACACCGTAGCTGAGCCTCCTAGCGGTTCTGCCCCAGTAGCTGAAATGTCCAAGCCCATGCCTGTAGCTGAGGGAGCCCCAGCCGAAGATGCAGCTTAGTTTCAGCTTTTTCCAATTTCGTTGCTTTGTCGGGTAATTTTAATTTCTTTGTGCTTCGGATTAATTTTACCGTCAGCCAAGGGGCTGGTGTGTCTTTTGAATACTTTGACTTTGACGTATATGCATATTCTTAGTACAAATGAGCTAGCTGCTTTGGATCTTTACCTGGCGTTTTATGATGCCAATGTCTTGTGTGATAGGCCCTGTTACCTAGGCGTGTAGCCCTTAGCTGATGCAACCTTGGTAGCTTAGTTTTCCTTTGTAGCTGTTTTCCAAGGTGTCTAGGTGTTCTTGCGTCTTTAGATAGCTTAGGAAGCTAAGTAGTGCTCCACTTGTAGCTAGCCTTGCGATACCTGCGTATGTGGCTAGGCCAAGATAGTCATTGGCATAACCAATGACTCTCCGATGCCTAAGTTAGTGTAAATTCTAGAGAAAACCTTCACAGGTAAAAAATGCAAGGAGGAGGGTCTAACCTGATGTTCCTTGGCTTTGCTTAATAGTCTGTCCTTACCTGGTGTTACTGTTTTGTACTTGATGTCTTTTATTTTCAAGCTGATTGCTCAGCTTTTTAGAAGTGGTACAATTTAAGGTGTGAAGCATTCCAGCTTCTAGGTACAGCTTTTCCTTCTACCGTAGCTAGACGATACGCTCCTTTGCCTACCACCTGTTCGATCAGGTAGGGACCTTCCCAGCTAGCACCCAGCTTTCCTGCATTCAACTCCTGGGTATTTTGGAAGATTTCCTTAACACCCAGTCTCCTTGCTTGAAGACTTTTGCTCTCACGTTTTTGTTGAAGCTACGGGCCACGATCTGCTGCTGGGCAGCCATCCTGACCAGTGCGTTGTCTCGCAGCTCCTCTATGGTATCTAAATCATAAGACAATTCAGAGTCATTTAGCTCAGGGGTTAAAAGTCCATACCTGGCAGTAGGCATGGCTACTTCTGCTGGTAACACAGCTTCACAACCATAGACTAATGAGAAAGGGGTTCACCCTGTTGCTCCTCTAGGTGTTGTCCTGTTGGCCCAGAGGACTCAAGGCAGCTCCTCCACCCATTTTCCTTTTTTAGCTTTTAACCTCCTTTTGATACCGTTGATGATTACCTTATTGCTGGACTCAGCTTGTCCGTTAGCTTGAGGGTACCTGGGTGTCGATGTTATCAGGTTGATGTTCCATTCGTGGCAGAATTGCCGTGTTTTATCACTTATAAACTGTGATCCATTGTCGCAAACAATCTCACTAGGTACTCCAAACCTGCAGATGATGTTAGTATGTATAAAAGCAATCACCTCCTTATCTCTTACCTGCTGGAATGCACCAGCTTCAATCCACTTAGAAAAATAATCGGTTAGGGCCAGCATATATACTTTTTGTCCTGGCGCAGCTGGCAGCTTACCTACTATGTCCATGCCCCACCTCATGAATGGCCAAGGTGTCAACGTGGGGTGCAATGGCTCGGAAGGTTTGTGTACCATACCTGCGTGTTTTTGGCAACTCCCACACTTAGCTACGTACCTCTTGGCATCCCTACGCATAGTTGGCCAATAATAACCATAGGATAGTATCTTCTTAGACAAACTTCTTCCTGCTGTATGTGAGCCGCATTCCCCCTCATGAAATTCTTTGAGGGTGGCTTCCCATTGTTCTTTCTCCAAGCATCTCTGCAAAATGTCATGCTTAGCTGCGCATTTAAACAAGACTCCAGCTATTACCTGGTACCTGCTGGCTTTCATGCGTATCCTTCTTGATTCCAGCTTATCACTTGGTAGTACATCCCTTTCTAGGTAATCCAACAGTGGCTTTGTCCAGCTATCAGCTCCTGTCTCATTACTAATGCTAAGTATGTGACTCGCCTTTTTGTCAATGGCTGGCGCAGCTAGGTGGGCAAGTGGGACGTTATCGAAGTTACATTTCCTGAGTGCGGAGCCCAGGTTATCTAGTGCGTCAGCTTTCGTATTCTGATCCCTTGGCACCTGTTGTATTGTGAACTCCTGGAAGAGCAATATCTTTGATTTGACCAGCTCCAGGTACAGGGACATCTTCGAATCTTTAGCTGCATACTCACCTTTTACCTGGCTAACAATAAGCAAAGAGTCGCTATACGCTTGTAACCTGGTTGCCCCTAGATCTTGGGCAACAGTCATACCTGCAAGCAGGGCCTCATACTCGGCCTCATTGTTAGTAGCTTTAAAGTCACAACAAATAGATCGTACTATTATGTCCCCTTGTGGCGATTTTAGGACTATACCTAGCCCAGCTCCTCTAAAGTTAGAAGATCCATCTACAAATAGCTTCCAACTACCTGCAGGGCTTACCTGATTAGTATGTCGCACCTCCTCATCTGCTGAAGTAGCTAGATTAGGACTGAAATCTGCCACAAAATCAGCTAGAGCTTGTGACTTTATGGCTGTTCGTGGTTGGTACCTGATGTCATAGGCACTAAGTGATATGGACCACGTACTCATCCTGCCAGTATACTCAGGTTTGCGTAACACAGCTCTTATAGGATAATTAGTTAAAACACAAATGGGATAAGCTTCGAAATAGTGTCGGAGTTTCCTTGAAGCTGTATATAGAGACAACACTAGTTTTTCCAAAGAGGTGTACCTGGTTTCTGCATCTAGTAAAGATTTGCTGATATAGTACACAGGTAGCTGCTGGTTGTCAGCTTCCCTAGCTAGTACCGCACTAACAGCTGTGTTACTTACAGCTAGATAAAGCTGCAAAGTCTCTCCTGGCTTAGGTTTAGATAGGACGGGAGGCGTAGCTAGGTACGCTTTTAGCTTTTGTAGAGCTTCTTCGTGTTCTGTAGTCCAATCAAAACCTTTATTTTTCTTAAGCATATGATAGAATAGGTGACACTTATCTGATGACCTGGAAATGAAACGATTGAGCGCTGCTACTCGTCCTGTCAGCTTCTGGACCTCTTTCAAATTTTTGGGAGACTGGATATTGATGAGTGCTTTGATTTGATCTGGGCTAGCTTCGATCCCTCTTTGAGTTACTACGTAACCTAGGAATTTGCCAGCTGGTACCCCGAAGGAACATTTCGTTGGATTCAGCTTCATGTTATACTTCTTCAAGACGTCAAATGTGTCCTGCAGATGTGACACATGATCTTCAGCTTGTTTGGATTTGACCAGCATATCATCGATGTAGACCTCCATCGTGTCCCCAAGCTGCTTCTCGAACATCTTGTTCACCAAGCGTTGATAGGTAGCGCCTGCGTTTTTTAGACCAAACGGCATAACTTTATAGCAATATATACCTCTTTCGGTCATGAAAGCTGTTTTCTCTTGATCTTCTGGGTCCATCAGAATCTGGTTGTAACCTGAGTAAGCATCCAGGAAGGTGAGCCTCTCATGCCCAGCTGTGGCATCTACCAAGGCGTCAATGTGAGGTAGAGGGAAAGGATCTTTTGGGCAAGCTTTATTTAGATCGGTGAAATCGATGCATACTCGCCACTTGCCATTCTTTTTACCTACCACAACCACGTTAGCTAGCCAATCAGGGTATTTAACTTCTCTAATTTTACCTGCTTATAGCAACTTTTCTACTTCCTCGTTGATGATGAGATTACGTTCAGGTGCGAATTTCCTTCTTTTTTGTTTAATTGGTTTGTGATGGGGGTCCACGTTCAGCTTGTGAGTGCAAATGGAAGGATCGATCCCAACCATGTCTTCATGCGTCCATGCGAAGCAGGTGATGTTGTTCTTGAGGAACGCAATGATCCTAGCTTTCTCTTCTGGTGGTAGGGATGCCCCAATCTGTACTGTCTGTTCAGGTTTCGCAGGGTCCAGCATCACTTCTTCTATATCTTGCTCTTTGCTGGATGCTGGATGCTGCTGTAATTGCTAGATGTCTTCCTTTTTGGGTTTGAGAGAGATGCTGTAACACTCCCTAGCTATCTTCCTGTCCCCCTTGATTTCTTGTACTCCCCACTGGGTAGGGAATTTGATGGTTTGATGGTAGGTGAACGGCACAGCTTTCATCCTGTGAATCCAAGGTGTATCCATAATAACATTGTAAGCTGAAGGACAGTCAACGACACTAAACCTGGTTTGCAGATTGACTCCTTTGGCATAGGTAGGCAGGGTAATTTCACCAATGGTGACAGCTGGTTCTCCGTTGAAGCCGTATAGGACTGTTGACTTTCTAATGATGTCTTCGTCACGTAGCCCCATGCTTTGTATGGAATTTTTGAAGATGATATTAGCTGAACTTCCATTATCTACCAATACTCTCTTGATTAGACAGTTGCTGATGGTAAGTGAAATAACTAGTCCATGATGATGGTCAGCTTCTTCAGCTTCCTCTTCTTCTTCAAAGCTGATGAGCATGCTACGTAGCTTTTGTTCCTCCTTGCTTCTGTGCTGGGTAGGTGTGGATTTGGATCCTTCCCTTATCATGTGTTGGATCAGGTGGTGGTCCAGCTGGTTTGCTGCTGCAACCCTTGCTAGATTCATCTTTCTGACCCTTCTTCCCCATCAGATGCTCTAGGTAGCCTTTCTTCAGCAGCCAAGCTACCTCTTTCCTGAGAGCTTTGCAATCCTCAGTCAGATGGCCATGGTCTGCATGGTAGCTGCACCATTGGGAAGTATCTTTTCGTCCATCGGGTTTGTCAGTTTTCCTGGGCCATCTAGCTGTTGAACCCAGCTTTTCCAACGCGTTCACCACGCCACCTGCATCAACATTAAAACAGTAGGAGGATATAGGAGGGAAATCCGCATTGTTAGTCTTGCGGGGAGCTTCCCTAGCTACACTGCTAGCTTGGTCACGCTTCTGGTACGGCTGGTAACGCCAATCGTTCCTTTTGTTGTTGTTGTTCTGAGTCTTCTTCTCGTAGCTAGATTCTCCCCCATATCTGGATGCATCATCTTCTTCTACGCGAATCTCAGCCATAGCTCTAGCTCTGACTTCCTCAAAGGTACTACAAAGGTATCTAGTTAGTTCATAATACAAGCGGGATTTAGGTATCAAACCTCTCCGGAATGCTTCGATAGATGTAGGAATGTCCAGGTTCTTAACAGAGATCATCTCCCTGTTAAACCTGTCTAGATACTGACGAACAGCTTCACCTGTTTTTTGAATAATGCGGTACAGGTCGCCTGTATGCTTCTCCAGCATCCTGCTGCTAGCAAACTGTTGATAGAATTTGTTAATAAGAACAGAAAAATTAGGGATAGTACCAGCCCTGAGGGTGATATGCCATTGTAGGGCAGGTCCACCTAAAGTGGCTCCAAAGGATTTGCACATTGTAGCTTCGAGGAGGTCCTCTGGGATGGGGATAGTCCACATCTTCTGCTTGTAATGGTTCACATGATCGTATGGATCCCTGGTCCCATCATACAGCTTACCAAATGGGGCTAGATGCAGCTTTTTTGGGATCATAGCTCTAGCTATCTCTCCTATAAAAGGTGATTTGGTGTAACCATCAAGCGTCTCCTCAGCTACAGGTGTTGGTGCCCCTGGCATCTTTGCTAACATTCGCATCATTTTCCGATTTTGGGACTCTTGGAGAGCCAGCTTCGAAGCTGTGGGATCCAAGTCCTCGTGGTAAAGTTGTTCTGGTACATCCTCAGCATCTTCCTTAGGACTGGCTTCTGCGTCATCCAGCTCCAGAACTCGAGGTGTCATACCAGGAGGTCGTCGCGAGGACCTTTTAGCGTTGCTCTTTACTGATTCAAGCTCTTTTTGTAAGTTTTCGATGATTTCATTGGATCTCGTTTGAGCCTCTTGCAAAGATGCTAGAGCTTCTCTCATCTGCTCGGGAGTTAATTCGGCCATTTGGTAGTTAGGTGTCTTTCTTTCTGGGAAGGGATTGATTTTTGGAAGTTTAGATATGAAATCTAGCTGTAGGCCCCACGGTGGGCGCCAAACTGTTTATGCCAAATTCTGCAAGGGCAAAACTTAGCTGGGAGCTACAGCTAGGGGTCTATCAGGTTGCTGGGAGCTAGCTGAAGCAGCTAGCACGTTCTAAGTAAAAGAGAAGTAAAAAGAAATAGAGACAAGACACAGAGGTGGTGACGCGGAAACCCGTGGAATAAGGGAAAAACCGCGGGTGGCTTTGAGTCCACCAATCCACTATAATCTTGGTTACAGCCCTAATATTCTTGCGATTATGTAATTCGTAGTTTGTAAACTAATGAAACAATGCTTATGCTTTTGTATGAAATTATTCTAGTTGTCCCTTCAATCATTGTGATTACATTTATATATAGCTAAGATCCTTCTGCCCGTTTGTCCCAATAACGTTCTTTAAGCAGCTCCAAATCTTTCATTTATGTCTGCCATTAATGCTAATTACCATGATTCTTGCTCGTTTATTGCCTTTGATTTTATGGCTTTAATCATTATGCGGATCTTCAGGCTTTGATGTTTTTGACTTGTAACGTTTCTTTGAAGTGAGGCTATTGTTCTCAAGCTGGACGATATTTAGCTGATTCTTCTTTAGCTGGTTTATCCAAACTGAATTTCCTTAGCTGGAGGTTTCTAGCTGGAAGACCATAGCTGTAATAACTTTCAACCTGCATCAATAGCTATGTAAATTTCATGATATAACAAAAACCAATTTCAATTTGTAAACAAGGTATGCCACATTTTCCTCTCCACTCCTTACTCCTCTTGATTCTCTCCTTCTCATCTTTCCTTCTCTTTTGCTTCATTTACCTTTTCTTTCTAAGTTTTCCTCTATTCAAACAAACAAAGGAAAACTTTTGCTAAAATCATATTTTCTATTGAATATTGTTTTCCTTGAAAAGTGATGTTCCATGAAAATTGTTTTCCATTAAAACAAACGAACCCTAAGTATGTGTTTCTATCAAGCGAGTTAGTTCATTCAAGGGAGAACATGAGTGTTCAAGAGAGAATTATATATACCCTTTTACCATTATCGGTAACACCCTTGATGTGGGGGTGGCAGCCATGTTCAGCAAGTAGAACTTTGTATTTGATAAGCTCACGAGTTGCTAGTTAAACTCTCTTGTCTTATTCGAGGGAGGGTTTCAGTTGTAACTTATACATTTAAACGGTGGGTTCTAACTAATGTAAAATTTATGTCCATGTGTGTTTAATCGATCTTATATTTTTGGCTTTCACACCATTATTGTTTATGTGGAACTGAAGGTTTCAATTTCTTAAGTCAAGACGAAAGATGGGGATTAGGCATTTCTTGTGGCTTATAGTTGTAAGGCCAAAGTATTACTAAAGGTATCTCTAATCTAATCTTGTTTTTGAGCATGTGTCAACTAGAATGTTGAATAGTTAGTATGAACTGTTATTTTCTATTACATGCTTATGAATCTATTTAGAAAGTGATTTTCTAAATAATTACGCTTAAGCCCATGTTTGGTATGCAATTTTTGAGGGCCGGTAACGAAAATAAATAAACGAATTCGTTACTGTGCATTTGGTAGCAGTACTGGGTTAAGCCAATCCGTTTCTTAAAAACTGATACCCCTGTTTTGTTACCGCTCAAGAAGCAGCGGTAACACTTACCTAAAGAGATGCTTCTTCAACTCTTCCCAACTACACTATTCTTTCTCCTTCAATCATGGCTTCAAGAAGGAAGATATCTAAGATAACTAGATCCATGGGGATTTTTTTTCTTTGAAATTCTTTTCAGTTTTTCTTATAGAAATTTTGTTCTTTTTTAAATTTATTTTGGTGAGACCTATAAACTTCCTCTCAGAATTTTTTCTTATCTAATTAAACATTAGCATATCAAATTTGAAAAATTCGAAAATTTGAGTTAATTTTAAAATTTTCTTGTCAATCACTTGCATGAAACTGATTTTTTTTTAATTTGTAAGGGAACTAGATTTTGTTGTCAAGATCCATTTTCCTTATTTTATTTTTCTCACTTGATAGGTTTTAACTTTTTTCATAAATTTTGTTTTTACTAGAAAGTTCAAAGAGTTTGTAAGAATTGTTCTTAAACATACCTAGATAGATAATTTAAAATTATCTCTCCAATTCCGCTTCACTTTCCTCTAAATATGTTATTTCCATTTCTACATGAAATTATTTTTGGCTTTTTCCAAAAAAAATTGGAGAGAGAAATCAAGTTTAATTAAGAAGAAGAAAATGGAAAAGGCAACATTGGAAAATTGAAGTGATGATGCTTTGGGTTGCTTCGACAGTGGAATTTTTTGTTGCAGAGCTTTGACAGTGGTGAAATAGAGAGACAGAGGAATGAGAAAGTGGTTGAAGAGGGGATTTTAAAAAGTTCAAACAAGTCTTTTGCATTTATGTTTCCATTTCTTTCGTTTATACGAAACAGTCAATAACAATAACACTTGTTATTTCCATTTCCGTTTTTTAAATGTTTCCATTCCATTCCCTTTCCACCTTCCATACCAAACACTACCTAAATGTTTTATAAGTGTATGTGTGGGCAGATTGTTCTTGACTTGAGGTTGCTTTGTCTTGAAGTGTTAAAGCAAGATGGATTGCAAAGTCAACCATGACATTGATTTCATTAAGTGTTGAAGTGGTTAAGTTAAGAAGCTAATAGATCAAGAAATCTCTTGGCATGTTAGCCATTGTGAGGGTACTAATATTCCCGTTTATTCCCAGTGTGATTTTATTTTCGTAGGTGCTTTATGTACATTTCCATGTAGGGGAAATGGAGGCATATGTGTTAGATCATGCTCGACTTGGTGCTTGGTTTACTAAGAATGGGTGTGATGAGGGACTCACGACCTCTTGTAAAGTTGAGCAGTTCTTAATGCTAGAGCTCATGATAAAATTCTTTTGGATTATGGATTATGTTTGACATATTCTTTTCTATTCTTCCTTAGTCATGTATCTATAGCCCTTATTGATTGGGTGGTTCAATTTATTTAAACTTGATGGATATGTGAGAATTCATAGCTTATGGTGGTTTAACTGGTGGATGGTAATTTGACATCATAATCCATTACCTTTGTGGTGGTTCAAATTTAAGCTTGATGGATTGAGGAAAGCGTAGCCCTCATCCTGCTGAAAATTGGACTTGGTAGATTATTGGTTTATATGTTGAGTGATGAGACTGGGCACAATAGCTCTTAATGGTATCATATCCCATGCTATTGGTGGTCCACGAAATGGACTTGATGGTTACACTGTTGGTTACTATCGTGACAAGTTTATATGATGAGGCTAAGATAGTGGCTTTGAATGTTTCCATATCCAGCCTAGGTGGTCCACATAATGGAATTGATGTTTATACTTAAACCCTTCGTCACTACTATGACATGTAAATTTCTATTATAACACCCCGCCAATCCGAACCCTTTTTCGTTTAATAAAGCTCGAGATGGGGGGAAATCCACGAGGGTTCAACTCGACAGGCGTGCTACCGCCGCACTTAACTCCTTGAAATTAAATGCAAGGGTAATAGATTAACTCATACTATATTAAAATTTAATTAATCCTTACAACCATAATAAATTGTTCATTAAACATTACTATTTACTAAAATGTTTAGTTTTCCAGCGGAAGCTAATTCATAAGCTAAGTGGATGAAAACTCTAAACGTTCTCTTTTTGTTCCCCCGCTCGATCACCCACCTGCACAAATACATTTAAAAGAAACAAGAGAGACAAGCTCCCAAAAATCAGAAAAAAAACTGAATAATTCCAACTCCATCCCGTAAAAGTACTTAACTTGAAAATACTTTGTAAAAATAATTACTCAGTTTTTTTCAATATTCAGAGAGGTGCGTATATATATGATTAATAATCTCATAGGTACAATTAATTCAATATTCCAAGATTATCCAATATAGGGAGAGGAAAGAGAACGCCAATAAGTCGGAGAAATTACACTAACTACTCACTTTAACAATGTGAGCCGGAGAAACACCAGTAACTACCCACTTTATCGTAGGCTGAGAAACCCTATAACTGCCTAAAATTCATAATGGTCATATACAGGGTCCCTACCATGCACACCCCTTCTACTTGGATCACAACAAGATAGAAGGAATACAAGTAACAGAAAATTCAGCATAGTAACCAGAAAACATGTAGGTGGTCGCTGAACCTCCCATACAGGGCAACATGTTCATCATATCCCTCCAATATTCCACTTTAAGTGATGAATATCTTTTATAAAAGTCACTTTTTAAATCATAGACACATATACAACATCTCATTTAACCAAGTGTGAATATATAAGTTTCAATATCCAAATCTCAATTCATTCACGGCTCAACCAGAAAGCCTATTTTCATTCGTGTACACAACCATCTCTTGGTAAATATAATTACCCAACTCTTTTCAATCCATTTACTTGTCCTAACATATAATTATTCCATTTTTTTTCAAATTTTTCATACAATTTAATAACAATAATTATATAATAACAACGATAATGATAATAATGATAATAACAACGATAGTAATAATAGTAACAATCGTAACAATAACGTTCATAATAATAACAAAGTTAATTACGATAATAACGTGATAACATTAATAACTTGAGAATTATTGTGATCGTGATTAAACGGTAATTTCATCATGTCGGTCATTATACGAGCCATTTCATGTCCCATATCAGTTTATTGTTCATAATCATACTCCATTTCGAATAATCACATTAATTTCATTTAATCTTAACAGGATCTACTTTTGGATGGACATCGGAAATAACCTCGTGACGCGTGCCCAAAAGTCAAACAACGAACCGAGCAAAGCTACTAGTAGTCCCCGTCTACAACGAGAATTAACGAAATCTAAATTAGTTACCTAAACGAACTTAAATAATTCAAATAACTTAAAAAAAATTCTTAATCATTTAAAAAAAAAGCACTAAATTAATTGGGCTTAAAATATATCAAAATTGTTATGAAATATATGATGGGTGTCTATTAGGAGATAATATGTATATACTAGTTTTCGTGTACTTCTATTGTAATTAGATCACTTGTTTCCCAAGCAAGTTACCTACATATTGTACTACATATTAGCACCGTAGCTCTAAACTCGTTGAAGAAACAGAAAAAAAAAATTACGTATAAAGACTCAAAGATCAGATTGTTTCCCTCCATGGAATCCTCGTTGCTCCGGCGTCGGCAGTCTCCTCTTTCCTCCTCAGCGGCTCTGTGTTCTTCAACCACTAGTAAGTATTTTGCCGCCTGCTAAATATTTTTTATAATAGATTTGTGAAAGTATCTTTTGTCATTGAATATACTCACGTTTATATAGTTACAAGCTAGGCTAAGACTTAAGCTAAATAAGTAAATACAATCAATCAGTTACATGAAAACAGGAAGATAAAATCATAAGAATATTTACATAACAATGGTAGGAAATAAATCCCTAAGTATATGCCAAGATATATGCAGAGATATTGGCAAATGATTTTCATTCCTTAACATGCCCCCTCAAAACGGGCGGCCAACAAGAGAGCCCGATTTTGTAGACCAAGGTGTTAAACGGAGCTCTGGGCAAGGGCTTAGTGAGTGCATCCGCGAGCTGGTCATTGGTGGAGATGTACGAGACTCTTAGTTTGCCGTTTTGAACGTTCTCTCGAACAAAATGATAGTCAAGGCCAAGATGCTTCATTTTAGAGTGAAAGACGGGGTTGGCACTGACATATGTTGCCCCGGCATTATCGCAATATATAACTGGTGGGAGAGAAAGTGATTGACTAAGTTCTTGAAGTAAGTTGCCTATCCAAATAAGTTCAGCTGTTGTATTTGCAACTGCTCTATATTCGGCCTCTGTGGAGGACCGAGCTCTTGTACGTTGCTTCTTTGAAGTCCATGAAATTGGATTTCGGCCCAAGTAGACAATGTATGCTGTTGTGGATATGTAGTCATCCTTGTCTCTTGCCCAATCCGCATCAGAATAAGCATGAAGAGTGAGGGGTGTTTCTTTGTGTATAGTTAGACCCATATGTAGTGTGCCACTAAGATAGCGAAGAAGACGATGGAGAGACTGCATATGATCTTGAGTTGGGCGCTGCATATATTGGGCCAATTTATTCACCGCAAAGGCGATATCCGGTCTTGTGAGGCTCAAGTATTGTAAGCTACCGATAAGAGCACAGTACTCGGTGGGATCATTGAGTGGTTGGCCGTGGATAGTTAACGGTGGTTGTGTGGCAAGTGGTGTTGCTACGGCCTTTGAATCTTCCATGTTGGCTTTGCTCAAGATTTCAGTAATGTACCGCTTCTGACTCAAGAAAAGACCTTGTGGATGAGATATAACTTCTACTCCCAAGAAATAGGACAAGTCACCTAGATCTTTAAGAGAGAAGCGAGCGGCTAAATTTTTTATGAATGTTTCCAAAAACACACTTGCATTACTGGTAACAATAATGTCATCAACGTAAACTAACAAGTATATCACATTATCCTTTGTGTGTAAAGTAAACAGAGATGAGTCAGAGATAGTGTTCTTAAAGCCCATGATAAGTAAGTGTTGTTTAAGTTCCTTGTACCAAGCTCTAGGAGCTTGTTTCAACCCATAAAGAGCTTTGTTGAGTTTACATACATGAGCCGGGTACTGAGGGTCTACGTAGCCTGGGGGTTGTATGGTGTAAACATCATCAGTGAGTGTTCCTTATAGGAAAGCATTGTTAATATCAAGTTGGCGCAACGGCCAACCTTGGCTGACCGCAAGAGATAGAACAAGACGCACTGTTGCAGGCTTAACTACGGGACTGAAGGTTTCGCCGTAGTCAATCCCGGCCCGTTGATTAAATCCTCGAGCCACATATCGTGCCTTGTACTGAATGATTTTTCCAACTTTATCCTTTTTTATGCGAAAAATCCATTTACACCCAACAATATTTTGTGATTGAGAGGAAGGAACAAGATCCCAAGTTTGATTTTTTATTAATGCATTCATTTCCTAATCCATTGCCTTACGCCATATGGGACTCTTGAGAGCTTGAGTGATGTTCTTTGGAATATCGACTTCGAAAACTTCAACATGTAAGTTCATTTTACGTATGGGTTTCCTAATGCCATGTTGAAGTCTAGTGGACATGTGATGATGAGTGGGTGATGATGGAGAGATGGGTTGCGTGGGGTTATTGCAAGGAAAGGGTGTGATAGAAGTAGTGGGTGATGAGTGGATTTCAAAGTTGGAGGATGAGGTGTTAGTGAGGCTAGGTGTTGTTGCAGCAGAAGATAGAGGAGAAGATAATGGCGTGGGAGAGTCAGATGTGGGAGAGGAAAAATTTTATTGTGTGGGTGGTGGTTGTGGATGTAGAATAGTGATGGGGAGAGGGGCCCATTCGTCGAGTATTGTGGGGAGGGAGTAAGTAGCAGAAGGTTTTTCAAAAAAAGGAAAGACATTTTCAATAAAATGGACATGACGAGATGTATAAATACGAAGAGAGTCAAGCTCTAAGCAGTAGTATGCGCTTTGAGTTGGAGAATAGCCTATAAAGACACAAGGTTTGGATTTGGGTTCTAGCTTATGAGTGTTGCAAGGCTTTAGCCAAGGGAAACATAAACAACCAAAACTTCTTAGTTTGTCATAGTTTGGTTGTACTCTAAAGAGTTTGAAGTATGGTGAGTCATTATTTAGAGTGGGTGTTGGTAGACGATTTATGAGATAGGTTGCCGTAGAACAAGCAGTGGTCCAATATTCCAAGGGCATTTTAGCATGGGTTAATAGGGTGAGAAATGTTTCAACAATATGTCGATGTCGGCGTTCAGAATAGCCATTATGTTGAGGAGTGTGAGGGGGGGTTGTGAGATGAGAAATTCCGTTTGGAGATAGGTAGGTATTTAAGGTTTCATATTCGCCCCCATTGTCGGAATAAAGGGTTTTGAGAGGGAGTTGAAAATATTTTTCGACTAGAGCTTTGTATCGTATGAATGCATTTTTTGTGTTTGACTTTTGTTTTAGGTGATAAAGCCATGTATATTTAGTGTAATGATCTACAAAAATTATATAGTACTTGTAGCCATCATGAGAGTAAATAGGAGCAGTCCATAAATCGGTATAAACATATTGCAAAGACGCAGTAGATGTGATAGAAGAAATAGAAAATGGTAGTCTATGACTTTTATTGCAAGCACAAGAAGTACAATCCAGAGTTGAAATACTAGCGACATTGAGTTTATTTCGTGAAATAATTTGTCTAAAAACATGTTGAGAGGGGTGGCCTAAACGGTGATGTCAATCAAGAGAGGTGGATTTGTGGCTTGCGTAGATCCTAGGAGAGGTGGATTGTACTTCATATGTTCCGATTTTAACTGGTTCCTTGAAGAGAGTTGCTCCGGAGTGGTGATCCTTCACAAGAAAGTAGTTTGATGAGAAAATGACAGAGATATTGTTATCTTAACAGAGTTGTGAAACAGAGATGATGTTTTTAGTCATAGCAGGAACAACAAGAACATTATTAAGTTTTAAAGAAGAGAAAGATAAAGAACCAAAGTGAGTAATTTTGAGGCCCATACCATCACCAACGATCAACTCATCGGTGCCATCATAAGGAGCATGAAGTGAGAGAGTATTGAGGTCAGTTGTGACATGGTGCGAGGCACCACTGTCCAGCAACCATGAAGAGTTTGAGGTGGAGTCATTGAGTGTGGCAGTGTTGGCTTGTGGTTTTGAGTGTGACCGAGTGGTTTGTGGTGGTGGAGGAGTGACATTAGGAAACCGTTGAGTAAAAACTGGACAGTAAGAAACAACATGCCCTTGTTCCCTGCACCATTGACATTTACCAAGAAAGACTTTCGGTTGTTTGGCATAATGACTTGGAGTTTGAAGAGTACCCGGATAATGAGAGCGGTTGTTGTTACTATAAGTGCGAGCGGAGTTCCGGGTAGTAGCAGAGAAAGCAGTAGCAGGAAGAGAGGGATCTTGGAGGCTTTGTTTGAGCGAGAGTTCCTTGTTGATAAGTTTCTCATGCAGTTCTTCAAATGAAATGGTAGTGTCCCGTGCGTTGACCGATTCAATCACAGAGTTGTAGGCTTGATCAAGGCCAAAGAGTACACGGTCAATCACATCTTCCTGTTCCACTTTCTTTCCTAAAGCTGCAAGTTGATCAACACAAGCTTTTATGGTTTGCATAAATTCAGTTATGGAACGGTTGCCTTTGGTGATGCGGTTCAGTTGGTCTTTTATTTGTTTTATGTGACCACGACTAGGGGTTGCATAAGTCTTGGCAAGAATGTCCCAGATACTTTTAGAGGTAGTGGCTTGGGAAACTAGTGGAACAAGATTTTGGGAGAGTGTACCAATAAGAGCTCTAAAGAGCAGCTTGTCCTGACGAGTCCAAACGGAAAACGCTGGATTAACGGTCTCTGCGCCGTTGGTGGTTAGTACTGGTGGAGGACATGGAAGAGAGCCATCAACATATTGAAAGAGGTCGTGACCGACAAGAATGGCCTCGACTTGTAATTTCCATGATAGGTAGTTGGTTTGAGTGAGCTTGATAATGTTTGGAAGATTAACAGAGGTGAAAGGTTTGGTTGGATCACTGCCATTTGGAATTTGGTAAGAGTTGTTAATGGGTGATGCCATGGAGAAGATGATAAGAAAAAATTGCGTGATGGTGTTGGGTTGTTTAGATCAATGCTCTGGTACCATATAATAGATTTGTGAAAGTATCTTTTGTCATTGAATATACTCACGTTTATATAGTTACAAGCTAGGCTAAGACTTAAGCTAAATAAGTAAATACAATCAATCAGTTACATGAAAACAGGAAGATAAAATCATAAGAATATTTACATAACAATGGTAGGAAATAAATCCCTAAGTATATGCCAAGATATATGCAGAGATATTGCCAAATGATTTTCATTCCTTAACATTTTTATCCCTAATCCTCCGCCACTAGTAAGTATTTTGCCCCTTTATTTACAAAATTTCAATTTTTACTTGAAATCAAAATTTTGTAATTGATTTTCTATGTACAGCTCTTTGACTCAATCTTAATCTGCTAAATTTGAGGAGTTTGCCTTGTCCTTTGTTGTACATATAAGATTTTCAAGATAATGCCATTTTTTATTGTGTTGAACGACGAGTATTCATATTGCGCTCACTTGTAAAATGGAGAAAATATGCAAATAATTTGTGTTTTCGGCTAAATGATTATAGACCGACACTATAAAGGTGTGGCTAAAATGGAAGTAGCTTTAGAGTTGTATTCATGGTGTGGCTAAAGTGGGCTATTTCAGTATTGCTATTGATAAAGTGCTATTAAGATAGATTGCTATTAAAAATGGAGGTAGCTTTAGAATGTGATACCCACCTATTATTGCTTGTAGCATCGTTAGTGAATCATAGTTAATCTTACTACTTCAATGCACACTTTGTTTGGATCTCACAATTGTGTTATTATTTGGGAGTAATTGTCTATCATATGATATCTTTGGGTTTTTGCTTTCGATCTTAATAGTAGAAACAAGCCAGAATTTATTGTTTACTCGGTATTAATTTGCGTCAACATTGATTTGTTTATTTATGTGAATATATCATGTTATATAATTGTTTATGTTTGGTCAACACTTATGCTTTATTGATTATTATTTTATCAATCCTTGTATTTGTTATTCTGATGGCGAGTCAATTGCCCATACATCATTGATTGCTATTATTATTGTTTATGTTTGGTTATATCTCAATCATTAATTAGATCGTAATAGTCTATTTGATAAGATGGATATTTTTATTGAGTTTTCTGCATCGCTCTATATGAACATACATCTATAATCTGCTCATATTATATAGATGCAATATTGTTGCTCATCTACGTAATTTAGTTTTATGTTATCTTACCTACAAATATGTGTTGCTCATGTGTTCCATTAAAATAGAAGCATTGCATACTTTATAATATGGATAAATTGTGAATAACTACCTGTTAGATACACCAATTTCAAAATAACCACCCCAAATTGTTTTGCATTTAAATAATCACCTCTACTTATGTTCACGTTTTGAAATACCCACCTCTTAACGGAAAATCTTAACACCGTTAGTTTTAGGGCTCAACTTTTTTAACTCCCTCCAAAATTTCACTAATTACCTTACTAATCTATAATTTGACTGATCAAATCATGATTAACAATTTAAAAATCTTTTTTTTATTCAATTTTACAATTTTTTAAACTATATATTTTTGATATATGACACGGTAATGGACACAAATTTCGAGACAATATTTAATCGCGTTTTCAATACTCAAGACGACGTTTTTCGAAAAACGGACACCACCGTACGCCCTTTAAGGGCACGAATTTTGAGATTCCCTACGAAACAAGTACCTACTAGCCGACTTTTCGGGCACGTACTTCGAGACGCTTTTTTCGGACGGAATACAATTTTTTCGAAAAACGGACACCGAATCATGATTAACATTTTAAAAATATTTTTTAATTCAATTATACAATTTTTGAAACTATATATTTTTGATATATGACACGGTAATGGACACAAATTTCGAGACAATATTTAATCGCGTTTTTAATACTCAGGATGACGTTTTTCCGAAAAACGGACACCACCATACGCCCTTTATGGGCACGAATTTTAAGATTCCCTACGAAACGAGTACCTACAAGCCGGGTTTTCGGGCACGTACTCGAGACAATTTTTTTTGGATGGAGCACGTTTTTTCGAAAAACGGACACCGCCGTACCTACAAGCCGGTGTCCGTTTTTCGAAAAACTTTGTATTCCGTCCGAAAAAGGTGTCTCGAAGTACGTGCCCGAAAAGCCGGCTTGTAGGTACTCGTTTCGTAGGGAATCTCAAAATTCGTGTACATAAAGGGCATACGCTGGTGTCCGTTTTTCGAAAAAACGTCGTCTTAAGTATTAAAAACGCGATTAAATATTGTCTCGAAATTTGTGTCCATTACCGTGTCATATATCAAAAATATATAGTTTAAAAAATTGTAAAATTGAATAAAAAAAGATTTTTAAAATGTTAATCATGATTTGACCAGTCAAATTATAGATTAGTAAGGTAATTAGTGAAATTTTGGAGGGAGTTAGGATAATTTAGTAAGAATTTGGGCATCACACTTAACGGCGTTAGAAAATTCCGTTAACAGGTGGGTAATTGAAAAAGTTAAGGAAATGAGAGGTGGTTATTTAAACACAAACAAAAATGGGGTGGTTATTTTAAAATAGGTGTATCGTGTAGGTGGTTATTCACAATTTTTCCTTATAATATTGTGCAGACTTGTCAAGGTTAATTCTTGACGTGTGAAATATTTTCTTGTATGGTTTATAATGTCAAACCTTGTAAAACTTGAATTTACTATTGGAGAAAATATTAATCATGGGTATGACGCACTGAAATGTACCTAGATGCAAAGAGTTTTGTTGAATCAATTAAAGAGGTTAATAAAGCAACAAGTCAATAAAGGTCAAAGCTATGATACTCCTACATCAACACCTCGATTAGAGACTTAATAATCAATATTTGACTATTAAAGACCCTCAAATATTGTGGAGTAATTTGAAGGACAAACATAACCACCAGAATACTGTAACTCTCACTAAAGCTCGTTATAATTGGGCAAATTTAAGATTGTAAGATTTCAATCTGTGAAGGAGTATAACTCATCCATGTTCAGAATTACTTCTCAATTGACATTAAGTTGAGAGAAAAATTAATGATGTATAAATGTTAGAAAAGCATACTTCAACTTTCTGCTCATATAATATTGTCCTACAGACACAATACCTTGAGAAGGGTTTTAAAAGGCAAATTCTGAACTTCTATCTTGTTTGCTTGTGCCTAAGAAAAATTACGCGCTCTTAATGAAAAATCGTGGGTTACGACCAACTGGCTCTACTCCATTCCCTGAAGTGAATGTGACATTCCATATTAGGAAAGAATTTAAGACGAAATATAGTGCCACTCACAGTGATCAGGGTCTTGGCTGAGATTGTGGTCATGGGCATGGACATATATGGGGTCAAGGTCGATATGGTTAATTATATCAAGAGCTCATACTACCACCAGAAGTGGGACAGTTTAAGAAGGTAACAAACATAAGAAAGATAAAGTGAGAACGTTACTAGTGAATATTTTCGTTATGTAGAAAAGGTCATTGGTCTCATGTGTTTCGTACACCAAAGTATTTGGTTGATCTTTATAACCAATTGCGAGACATAAATTAAAGATACGAGAGACAAATCTTACATATGACAATGACCAAAGTGGTTTTGACTCCAGCAATACAACTTACTTGAAAGTTGATGATTTCCTCACCACCTAAGAAGGGATAATCGAACTCTTAATGGTTTAAAGAATAACTCTAGTTTTCTATGTTCATGGTATTTCATGAACTCTATGGACGTATTATGATTTTGCATGTTCTATGGATATTTATTTAGTTATGGACATTTTAATTTGGATATTTTTAAAAAAAAAGTTTTGGAAACTTTATCAATTTTGTGTCTTAATTTTCGGACATGTTTTTTTATTTTCTTGATAATTTTTCTATTTTTGTAAAGCGTTCTTGCATTAATATATGATATTGCAAGGAACTTTATAAATTTAATGGTATAAGGTGTACAAAGTTGGTAGGTTATTTCCGCACCCCTTATGCAAGGATTCGGGGGAGATAACCTGCAAATGGGTAAAATCCTTGCACAAGAATAAAAGAATATATTAATGGTCAATTTGGTACATACTAGATTATGTTACGGGCTTATATTTGACAATATGTTTATTGAATATTTAGAATGATATCATCCTAAAGATGGAGATAAATAAATATCATTGACTATATATCAGTTGTAAATGACCCATGTACAATTGATGTTCCAGAAGGACAACATCAAGATGCTAAAGAATATAGAGCGCATTTGAATCATGGTAGACCAATAGGCTCCAAAGATAAGAATCCTCCAAATGAAAGGATCAATAGTTGACAATTGACAAATTCGAAAAAAATGATACATTTTGATAGATCTCCATAAGAGATTATGTCGGGAAAATTAATATGTACCATAATTATATAAAATGCTCTCGAAGAGTATAAAATGCCTAACAAGATTGACATGTATCAAGATCGAGACTGATAAACGAGTAGGATATGAGAAGCGAGATTGACATATTTCAAGAATATAACCGATACTCCAGAAGAGTACGACTTCTCTTAAAATAAGATGTTAGCCAATAGTCTTGCTGATAGAAGAAAAGACACTAGTCGGTGTTCTTATGTCACATCTTATACATGGCCAATCATAAAGTTTTACCAACAAAGTGATCACTAGTGTTGAAAAATATATAATTAGTTAAGTCTTAAATGTGTTTAGATGTGATGAGTGAGGCCATCCGAGTTCATTATTATCTGTTTTGAGAATTTAAGTTCGATTTTATGTAAAGAGTTGATGTGCTGACGCTCTCTCATGTTATACGTTTGAAAAACTGAAAGGAAAGACATAATAATGACACTACACAGATTTGTATATGAACATATATTAGGTGGCCAGAAGTTCACCAAAATGACTGATACATAATCAGATATTGGATGATCAAAAGCTCATCAAAAGAACTTACATGAGAGAAATTTTGAGTAACAAATGCTTATTATTAAAGTCTTGGGGGACTATAATATCACCATCTAGTGAAATTACATACAAGTGATCTTTGAATGATAATGATAATAATAATCTCTTGATTGGGGCTATTATATGTCAGCACAAAATAGAGATATAAGAGAAATCTGATTGCACAATAAACAAGATACTCCCTATAATTAGTATTCTCTAAGAGATGAATTTTTGGTGAATTATATTTGAAGAGATGGAATTTATTGCACATGAAAATTATATTCTAAGTTGGTTGAACGTCCGATACCCCTGTATTTGAGATAATTTACCAACTTAGGGGGAGAAGAATTGGAATAAGTTGGCAAACTTGTAAAATTTGGAATTATTTGAAATTACAAATTGATGATCCCTATATGTAAATTTGAAAAGTTATATGCCAACTTTTCTCTATGTGTTGTTAAGATATGTTGCACATCTATGAATTGATTTGTATCCAGTTATAACTGATGTTGCATAGCGTTGAAGACACACTTTGGTCATAGGAATACCATGTGTATACATTGAGATAAATCTTGTCAATTTTACTTGAATTGCTACACTTTAAGTGTAGATTGTATGATCGGTTCCAATAGATATATATGATACATGGCAAGTTAGTGCAGTTGTCACTTTTAAAGTGGAATAATACTATATTAATATCATAGTGTATGGAATAGCCCAGAAGCATTATAGATATCTGAATTATAGTAGATGGCCTATTATATGAGAAAAGTTATAATGGTACCAATTGGAAATGTATTCAGATATCATTGAAAAATTGCATGTAGGATGTATATTGAGGAATAGTATGATACCGGTATATATGATGGAACCGATGAATAATATGCATATGCAGAAGGAGTGGACTTGAGAATAAGGGATTTGAAATAAATGTTCCACTTTGATGTCGACATATTAAAGCTTATTATGGACCAGAAGTCCAATGAAATGTGAATGATGATCAAAAGTTTGTCATGGACCAGAAGTCCAACGAACAAAATGGATTTCTAAAATACACATTGTACAGTGTCTTGCATTTTAAGTCTTACAATAATGTGCATATAGATAGAGTAAATGCATCATGCATAATTTTATATATCGTTGTTCATATATTTTATTTTATTTATTTGACTTCTTCATAATGCATGCACATTTAGTAAATTTAGTACTTTATATACGTTGCATGTAATATTTATAAGAATGATAATTTATTCCTGTAATTCAATGGTTATTGAATTACTAATCTCATAGTAAAGATATGATAATATCATAGTCTAGCATATATATATATATATATATATATACGATGGATCATTGAATACGTGAAAAGTTCCAGAAGACCTATATATGAAATATATGAACCTCTAGTGAAATGCATACACATACATATTAATGTATGTAATGCAAACCAATGGATAATTATACACATAAATGGTTTGAATGATCAACATATTTTGAAAAGTGAATTTAATTATTAATATCTCAATTAGCAGTTTGAGTACTTGAAATCAATACCCATTTCAATTGAACGATATCTTATGCAACAATAACATTTTGGAAAAGAAGAATCGTAGATTAGATTACTGATGATCCAGAAGTGCCACAATATCTAGAAGCTCCATGTTATTATTTAGGGAAAATTGGCGCCAACAGCACCAACTATTCGTTTGGTGCACAAAACAGCACAAACTAAAGAAGGTGCAGTGCACAACACAAACATTATGTGATGGGTGCACAAAACAACACAAGGAGATTTTGGCCTGAGATTCTACTTAGAATTCATGTTGTTTTGTGCGCCCATCACATAGAGTTTGTGTTGTGCACCTACCACAATATTCGTTTGTGTTGTTTTGTGCACCTGTCACATAAAGTTTGTGCTGTGCACTACACCTTCTTTAATTTGTGTTGTTTTGTGGACCAAATTAATAGTTGGTGCTGTTGGATATTTTATAGTGACATAAATTCTATTATCATAAGGAACTTGATTTTTGGGTAATTGATAAAGCATTGATCTTTCTAGATATTCGATGACCTCAAGAAGTACTTCCTTTCTATTTGTATTAAACACATACAAGAAGATTATGATCCATTTTAGGAAGAGAAGCTCTCATGTATCATGGAAATGAAGAACAATAATGGTGATCCAGTTGTGCAACAAATTCCAATCAAGTGAAGATTCATCAAGTTTATCAACAAAAGTGCTCCTTGATAACTCTATTTGAGAAGCTCGTTGATCACAAGAGATTGCATCGTTCCATAATTTCAAGTGATGTAACCAAGAGGGGGAGTAAATATGCGTTGCACTCGTTTTTCCTTGACCATGGTTTTGTCCCACAAGGTTTCTGGCAAGATTTTTGATTAGGCAACATCTCAAGCGTAACTAGAATTTTTCCCACTGGGTTTTTATTAGTAAGGTTTTAACGAGGCATAATCTTCAGAAATAGACATCCAAGGGGAAATGTTATGAAATATTATGGCGGATGTCTATTAGGAGATAATATCTTGTATATACTAGTTGTCGTGTACTCATATTGTAATTAGGTCACTTGTTCCCTACGCAAGTTACCTACTTATTGTACTATATATACCCCTCATATGGAATAAGAGAAGATACAACTATTCTCCCCTACAACTCTCTATCTCTCTAACCATAATTTCACAACAAAAATAACTTTATAATAGAAATGAGTTTTTTTATAAAAAAAATTATTAAAATGAAATAAAGGGGGCGGGGAATGGGGAAATGATTCTCTTGAACCAGCTTATCAAATCAGAATAGAAAAAGAAGGAGAGAGATAGAGATAAAAGAGCGGGGAGGTGCGCACAAAAGAGGAGAGGAAGGAGGCGGAAGGTTGTGTGGGTAGTTCACTGACACGGTGCACGTGCCAAATTAATAACCTAACTTAGCCTAATATAGGGTAAGAAAGGGTCGAATCCACGAGGAAGCAAGGATTAATCAAGGTTTGAAAGCGATTGAGCGAGCTAAGTCTACTTTTAGTGGTTTTTGATATAAATGATTAACTAAGAATTAGCCAACGATTAAAGTAAATGATTGGGTTTAAACTATAATAGGAAGACACTAGGGGTAGGGGAATCACTAATTAACCATTAACTAACCTATTTGTCAAGCCAAGGGGATTCATAAGGGTCAAATAAGGGACTAAATCACTCAAAGGTTTCCAATTACTCTCTCGAGCTAATTAGGAGTACTTAATCGACCGATTCTACCTATTCTCATGGTAAAATCAATTAATCAAGCATTTTCACAAGTCAAAGTGATCCAAATCAGGTCCTAGGGAGTCAATCACCTATTCTCATGGTGAAGTCAACTTATTGACTAGCCTAAGGTGAATCCAAGGCTTCACTTCTCAATCCTTCACCTTAGATTCCCAAATCAAGTACAAATGATGATCAATTAATTAACAGGGCTATAAAATAAGCTAGACAACCTAATTTCACCTAGGTCTAACCCCCAAGCTTGACTTTTAGGATAGACTAATGATCACCTAGGTCATCCCCTTCCCTTAATTAGTAAACTACTCACTAGCCATGAAAAGTAAGAAAGAAAAAGCTTTAATCAACAATGGTGATTTCACAATGTTGAAAATCATCTCAACAAAGCTGATAAACAACTAATTACTACTAATCAGATGCTAAAACAAAATAAAGCAAGTATTAAAGCAAATAAAGAGAAGAGTAAGAAGAAATAATCAAAATGATGGAAATCAATTGCCAAACTCCATTGAAATAGCTTCAATCATCAACATTTAACTCTTAGATCTAGTTTCTCTCACTAAGTTCTACTTTTCTCTCTAAAAACTCTCTCTAATTAGAACTAATTAATTCAGAAATTAAAAGCTTGGTTTGCATAATTATTATAAATGGGTATTTATACCCCGTAAACATAAGCACAAAAATGTAAAAGACGACACAATAATGGCAATTATGGGCAAAGGAGCGCCCGCTCCTAATACTGTGGAGCGCCCGCTCCAGGAACGCTCATGGGCCGCTCCAAGCTACTCCTTCTTCTCTTCACTTTTTTCTTTGACGGAGCGCCCGCTCCACCCTGTTTTGGAGCGCCCGCTCCCATGTTTTAAAGTCTATTTAAACACTTCAAGAAGAGATTACATGGGGGAGGGGGATGCAAATGCACATGTAATGATCTATATGCAACCTAACTACGTGCAAATGAAACAAAAGTAAATGCAAAGCATGTGGCTATGAGAAAGGATGAAAAAGGGGAAGAAAAGGAAACTATCACTACTAAATAATGGTCTTTAGTATCGGAAAATTTGCGATACTAAAGGCCTTTTTTCCGATACTAAAGGTCTTTAGTATCGGAAATAATTTCCGATACTCAACTGATACTAGTGCTCCCCTGGGTAAAGGGTCGGCATCAGTTATTTTTTCCGATACTAAAGGGAGGTGGCTTTAGTATCGGAAAAGTCATTAGTATCGGAAAATTGTATCGGAAGATGTGATACAAAAAATAAAAATTATTAGCATCGGATGTAACTTCTGATACTAAAGATATTTATAGTATCAGAAAATTTCGTATACTAAAGATGACATTAGTATTAGATGTAAATTCTGATACTAAAGGTCACATTAGTATCGGAAATTTCTGATACTAAAGTGTTGCGAAAAAATAAAAAGAAAATAATAATAACAATAATAATAATAATAATAATAATAATAATAATAATATTATTATTATTATTATTATTATTATTCATTTTCATCATCACATCATCGTCGTCATCATCATCATCACCACCATCACCATCACCACATCATCATTATCACCACCATCACCACCACCACCAGTACCATCCACCCACCACCACCAGTACCATCCACCTATCACCACCACCACCACCCACTGGCATCCCACGACCGTGGCCACAGCTGCCCAGACCAGCCACCGGACCCACCCCACCACGACCCAACCCAACCCAACCCAAGCCATTGGAAACTTACACCTACAAACACCAAAAACAACCAATATTAGTATCAAAATTCCAGAAAAAATCCAGAAAAATGAAAAAAAAATCAGAAAAAAATGAACGAAAATGAACCCAATAAATCACCTGAAATCTGTTGGGGTTATTTTGGTGGTTGGGTTGGGGATCTGATTGAGTGGTGATGATGATACGGAAGTGAGAGGAGAGAGAGGAGAGGAGAAGAGAGAGAGGGTCGTTTGTTTTTTGACGTGAGAGGAGAGAATCTGTTGGCCATCTGTTTTTTAAGAGGAGAGAGTTAGGAATGAGGGAGCGGTAAATGAAATTTTGGAAATGAAAATAAAGAGCCAGAGCGGGGTCATTTCAAAAATTTCGTAAATGCTTTTAGTATCGGAAAAAATTTATCCGATACTAAGGAGCATCTTTAGTATCGAAAATATATTTCCAATATTAAAAAGGGTGAGTATCACTTAATACGAATTATTAATTATTAAATATTAGATATTAATTATTAATCATTAATTATTCAGTTCAATCAAAATTAATTGTTAATAATTAGTAATAATTAATAATGGATAATCAATAATTAATAGTATTTAATTATTAATAATTGATAATTAATAATAAATAATTTATAATTTATAATAGTTAATTAGTAAACATTAATAACTAATAGTAGTTAAATATTAATTATTGCTTTTAGTATCGGAAGGTTCCGTGACTAATGAAACATTGTAGTATCCGAAATATAAATCTGATACTAAAAAGGCGAGTATTTGTATCGGAAAATAAACATTGATACTATTATTAGGTATGAAATAGTGTTAGAAAAAATATATCTGATACTAATGAAACACTATAGTATCGGAAAATAATTTCTGATACTAAAATACTCTTTGGTATCGGATGTTGTCCGATACCATTATATCATTAGTATCAGATTGAAAATTTTCCAATATAAAGTTATGTCATATGATGATTTTAATACATAGTAAATAGAATAGTGTCGGAAATTAATATCTGATACTAAAGTGTGCCTTTAGTATCGGTTATATTTTCCAATACTAAATTTTCTGATACTAAAAACCCTTTTTTAGTAGTGATATATATGGCCTAAAATGCATCTAAATGACCTAAAACTAAATGCAAATAAGTGAACCTAAAGTCCATTCATCAAATTCCCCCAAGCTTGCCAATTGCTTATCCTGAAGCAATTAACGATCCCAAGGAAACAAATGCATGACCTAAAATTAGAAAAGGCATCACACAATCAAGGTCCTCATCTTATAAGAAGTGTCAAGGCTAATGGAAATTGGGACCAACTTTCGAAACTTTTAGCCGTCCTTCCTTATCCACAAGTTAGGGGTCAAAGGGGTGGTCTAAGCTAGTGTGCAAAGGAAATGATCGTCCTAGAGGTCCCTCAACTATCACACAAGCCCTCATCGATCCCAAGTGAAACCTTTCCCCATAAAATGAAAAAACTAGCTCAACCTTGTACCAATCACGCCACACAAGTTTCCAAATTCCCCCAAGCTAGCCTTTTTTATTAATTAGTTATTAGACTCCCTTTTTTTCTATTGCAAGGCCTTAGACTGCCTCCTCACGCGGTCTACCTGTCACTCGATAGTCATGTTTCTGAGGCACGGTACCGAGCACTCGGTATGAGACGCGATAAGAGGGTAAGGTAGCTCATACCAAAGGCATTGGAACATCTCTAGAGGCCAAAACATGATTTTTTTATAACTATAGGCTACTAGCCTTGTGGGCTTTTATGCATCACTTAATTGATCCAATTGGCCAAAGGGCTCTTTTTCTTTTTATTTTTTCAATTTTTTGTGTTTTTGTTTTTGTTTTGTTTCCTCCCTTTTTTTTTAAAAAAGGCTACTAGCCTTCCACTTTATTGAGCTAGAAGGGTTCTCAAGGTCACCTAAGGGCTTATCCAAGGTCAAAGGAAAGAGTAAAGACTTTTTATAGGGAAATAGTGACACTTATTCACGCTAAAGGCGAGTCTCGGACAATCGAGGGGTCTATTTGTAACAAGACCTAGGCATCCAATCTTAAAGCACCCCTAATGCTCCTAATGAGCACATAACCCACTCAAACTATCAAGTTCCCGACCTCTAACCTCTAAATTCATAATATAGAGTCATTCCCTAATTAGGTGATGCAAAATCTTTTTGTTGTTTTTGAAAATTTTAAAAATTTACATGCAAACTACCAAAGACAAATCCTATATGCAATTAATAAGATACATGCGAAACTATCATGCTATGCAACTATACTATATGCAAGTCTAAGACTAAAAGGAGTTCAGAAGAAAATAAAAAGATTAGTTAAGCAAAAAGATATATACAAAGAAACAAAAAGGAAGAAATAAGAGAAAGTCATGTACATGTAATATATAAGGAAAACAGTCAACCATGGTCAATATCATCAATATCCTCAAGGCATCAAATAATGAAGCACACTCTCCAATCATGCCCCGTAATCTTGACCTAGCATGCATACTCTCTAAGACGCGTACCCAAAAAGACACCCCAAACCCTCAAAAAGAAGCCACATCCCGCGAGAATAATCAAAGATAAACACCCCCTAAACAATCAAGGCACCATCCTCGGTGCAAACATACAAAACAAGTAAAGGGGGAGCGGGGCAAGAGGAACTAGTCCTCGTCCATGTGAGATGGACCTTCTACCGATGGGGGAGGTGGTGGCATGTCTCCCGAAGGGGGAGGGCGCGGAATCGAGCCATAGAAGGCTAAAGGGCGGGGCCATGAGGCTCCCAACCGCCCGTGTAGCCCGGCGGCCAAGCGCCATAAGGGTGGGGATAAGCGGGATCACCCACGGGGTTGGAACCCCCGGGTGCTCGCCAATCATAGGGTGGGTCGCGGTGGGGCCAATACGGGTACGTGGGTTGGCGTTCATTCCATCCCGGTACAGGCCCTTGTTAAGGAGGCCAATTAGGAAAGTTGACATAGGGTTCAACATTTCCTCTATCCACGTGGTGATGGTACATATCATTAGTTTGTACCACCATACCACTCAATTCTTCTCTCATGCATTGGATTGCATTAATCATGCGATCTTGGTTGAGAGCAAGACTATAGTAGGCCCCCTCGTAGTCAAAAGGGCAGGACGACACTAAGACACGACGACCGAAACTCGGCTCCTCTCTTTGGAGATGAGGAGCTAAGTCGACGCGTGCGGCCTGGGCTTGCCCGACGGGAGGCTCAAAAGGGATGATAAAACAGCATCCTCCCCGTCGCGATCAAGTTGGGTCACCTCTGGGTTTGGTAAGTAGCAGTGATGACGACCCCTTACCTTACAAACATACCGCTCGGGATCGGGGGTATAATCAATCCACCCGGCGGCTTTAATATAATTCAAATCAAGGAAGTGGTTATCATCAACTGGAGTTAACAATGGGAGTTGCTCCCCAAACCCAAGGACGGTGGCAATGATAGTCACCATTACCCCATAATGAATATCGGATTTGAAAAGTTCCCCGTGGCGTATAGCAAGACACCGTTGGAGAAATAGAAATCCGAAATTCAATTTGCCCCAATCTCCTATGGGCGGCAATGTAGAGTGCATTCACCTCCTCCGAGGCTACCTTACTCGGCTCCTTTTTGGATTAAAGGGCGGTAACCAAGAGGCTGTGAATGTATCTAAAGACGGGGGAAGGCATATGAGAGGAATACCCCGTCTTTGGATCAAAGAGGGCGTATCCGGCAATGTCTCGCCAAAATATGTCCCTTTGATAAAAGACGGTATATTGCCAAGTCTCGGGGTTGCGAATGGCGTTTGAGGCATCACATTGGAATATTTCGTTAAGCCTCGCTAAAGAGATGCATTGGGGTTGATTGAACAATTGGAATGAGAATTCATACTCCCCCTCATGTCCCTCAACCTCACGTCTCTCGAGAGAAGCTAAGAATTCCAAAGTGAGGCGCTCATACGTTAAAGCGCGAAACGTGTAAAAGCGTTCCATGCCTAAAACAAACAAGGCCCGCGTTACATCACGCCTTTTCCCTAGATTTTCAAGGGTTTCACAATGGTAAAACTTGGAAGCTTTAATCTTCCGGTGCTTAAGTTCGTCATACCAACGTTATGTTCCGGGTTGATGAACATAAGGACAGGAAGGGTGCCCTTTTGGTTCTTTTGTGAAGAAGAGCCATGGTCTTTCTTACTCTTTTTGCGAAAATGGTATATACTTGGAATTTATAGAAAATAACTCAACCAAGTGATGGTTTTTAGAAATCAAAAGACCACGAGCTCAACCTGACAAGTTAGCTCAATGGGGGCACCGACTAAGACAAATTCCCAATTAACAAAATGAAATAAAGAAAAACAAGAATTCACACAAAGAAAAATCAAAGTAAAAATTAAGAAAAATTTAAAAAGAAACTAGAAAAAAATCAAAAATATAAGAAACTAGGAAACATTAAGCTACGTAAGCTAAAAGGAGTAAGAAACTAAAAAGAAAAAAAATGAAAGAAATCATACAAAAATTACAAAAAATCAAATAAAAATCAAAATCTATCTAAATCTACCAGCTAAGTCCACAAGAATCACCACAATCATCATATATTCAAATTTATAAGCCAAATCTAGAAGAAAAATTAAAGTTAGGGTAGGGTTTTACCTCCCTCTTTAAGAGGGATGAAGAAAATCTTCAATTGCTAACAATGTAGGCTTCTTTAAGCGCCAACCGTGCTCCTTAACCTTTTTTGTTCAAGAAATTACCCCAAACTTCAACTTTGAGTGATGATAAAGTTTTTAATTTGGGGTTTTTGACGAAAGTGGGTTCTTTGTGTAGAGGAGGAGAAATGATGAAGGTTTTGTGAAGGAAGTGAGTGAAAAAGTTGAGAAATGAAGGAGATATAAAGGATTGAAGATGGAGGTTAAATGGAGGTTGGAGAGAGAAAAGGGGTTTGAAGAACATGAATGATTGAATGAAAGTGAATGAAGGAATGAGAGTAAGAGTGAAAGGGAGGTGAAGTGGGACGGATTTGGGGGGTGGGGTAATAAACAAAATCACGTGCCAAAAAAAAAACGAAAGGACCGTTCAACGAGCTGGAGCGCCCGCTCTAGTCAAGGGGGAGCGCCCGCTCCAAGCCTGAAGCGGGGCGCTCCTCTCGCGCTCCTTGCACGCTCCAAGTTCCTGCCAATGGGTTATGATTTTGGACCATTGGAGCGCCCGCTCCTCTTGGGGAGCGCCCCCCTAAGGCTCTTTGGGTGCTCGCTCCTCCCTCTCTTCTTCCAAACTTAGCCAAAAAATCATCTTTTTCACTCTTGCTTTAATCTTTCTCATGCTAAACCTCTTATTCACTCCTCTTTTTTTCTTTTTTTTGGTTCTCTTTTTTTTTCTTTCTTTTTCTCATGTTTTTCATTCTTTCTTTATTTCATTTTTTTGATTCTTTCATTTTCTCATTTTTTTCATTCTTTCATTTTCTAATAGCTAAGAACCCGAGTTGCCTCTCGTAAGCACTTCTCTAAAGTCATTATCTTGACCTCCCTACGAATAAAATCCTCATAGGGGAAGGGGGAAGTCATCCAAAGCTATATGACAAATGCTCACAATTTATATTCCATCGTGGTATACCTTGAGTCTTTGCCCATTTACTATGAATGTCCCTTTTTCTTCGCTCCACACTTTTACCGCCCCATGCGGGAACATTGTTTTGACTTCAAACGGTCCACTCCACCTAGACTTAAGTTTCCCCGGAAAGAGTCTTAACCTAGAGTTGAAGAGAAGGACCTTGTCTCCTACCTTGAATTCTCTTTTCATAATCCTTCGATCATGTCATGCCTTAGTCCTCTCCTTGTAGATCCTAGCATTTTCATAGGCATCCCGCCTAAACTCTTCGAGCTCATGTACATCCAAAAGTCTCCTTTCCCCGGATGACTTGAGATCAAAATTCAAAAGCTTGATGGCCTAATACGCTTTGTGCTCTAACTCAATTGGCAAGTGACATGATTTGCCATACACTAGCTTGTAGGGGGTTGTGCCAATTAGGGTCTTATATGCCGTCCTATATGCCCATAAAGCATCATCAAGCTTTAATGACCAATCCTTCCGAGATCAGTTCACGGTTTTCTCCAAGATGAGCTTCACCTCCCTATTGGACACCTCCGTTTGGCCTCTACATTGAGGATGATAGGAGAGCCCCATTTTATGATGCACCCCATATTTGGAGAGGAGTGCTTGAAAGCTCTTTTTGATGAAATGGGATCCTCTATCACTAATCACGGCTCTCGGAACCCCGAACCTCGGAAATATCACGGACTTAAAGAGCTTGGTAACTACCTTAGCATCATTTGTAGGAGAGGCGATTGCTTCCACCCATTTAGAGACATAGTCAACTGCCACTAAAATGTAGGAATTACCAAGTGAAGAAGAGAAAGGTCCCCAGAAATCCACTCCCCAAACATCAAAGTTCTCCAACTCTAGAATGTCGGTGAGGGGCAATTCATGCCTTTTTGAGATGTTACCGAGCCTTTGACACCGATCACAAGCTTTCACAAAGCTCCAAACATCCTTGAACATTATGGGCCACCACGATCCACATGATAAGATCTTGACAAAGGTCTTGTCAGAGCCCATATGTCCTCCACAAGGAGATGAATGACATTTCTGTATCACACTTGATATCTCATCATCCGGAAGGCATCTCTGATATAAACTAGCCTCCCCTCGGTTGAACAAAAGTGGGTCCTCCCACGAATAGAACTTAGAATCATGGAGGAATCGCCTGCGTTGTTGATAGGTAAACTCAAAAGTAATGATCCCACAAGCAAAGTAGTTCGTCATGTCGGCAAACCATGGGGTATCAAGGGTCTTGATGGAGTACAAGAGATCATCCTTTAAACTATCATCAATGGGGAGCTCATGGGAGGGAGTCTTCAAGCAAAGGTAACCGGGAAAAGCGGTCGGCCACCAAGTTCTCCGTTCCTTTCTTGTCTCTAATCTCAATATCAAATTCTTGGAGGAGCAAGATCCATCGAATCAACCTCGGCTTCACATCCTTCTTGGACATAAGGTTCTTGATTACCGAGTGATCCGTGTACACTACCACTTTGGAGCACACAAGATAAGCCCGGAACTTATCGAAGGCAAACACAACTGCCAACAACTCTTTCTTCGTTGTGGCATAGTTCTTTTGAGCCGAATCAAGCGTCTTGCTCACATAATGAACAACATGAAGCTTCCCTTCTTTTCTTTCCCCTAAAATGGCTCCCACTGCATAATCAATAGCATCACACATTAGTTCAAAAGGCAAGCTCCAATCCAGAGCTTGCACAATGGGGGCGGAAATAAGGGCAAGCTTTAAAGTCTCAAAAGCGTTCATGAAATCATCATCAAAAACAAACTCAATATCTTTTTGGAAGAGGCTAGATAGGGGCCTAGCAATCTTAGAGAAGTCCTTTATGAATCGGCGATAGAAATCGGCATGACCCAAAAAAAACGAACTCCCTTCACCGTAGTAGGTGGGGGCAACTTCTCTATGACCTCAATTTTGACTCTATCTACCCCAATTCCCTTTTGGGAAATCTTGTGTCCCAACACAATGTCATCCTACACCATGAAGTGGCACTTCTCCCAATTAAGCACTAGATTCATCTTTTGACATCTTTGAAGCACATTTTTCAAGTTCTTGAGGCAATTGTCAAAAGATGAACCTACCACGGAGAAGTCATCCATGAACACCTCAATGGTATCTTTCAACATATCCAAAAAGATGGCGGCTATACATCTTTGAAATATAGAGGGCGCATTTCACAAGCCAAATGGCATCCTTCGATAAGCAAAGGTACCAAATGGACATGTGAATGTAGTCCTTTCTTGGTCATCGGGGTGGATGGGAATTTGAAAGAACCCCGAATAACCATCAAGGAAACAAAAATGGGAATGACCAGCCAACCTTTCCAATATTTGATCTATAAAGGGGATGGGGAAATGATCTTTCCGGGTGGCTTTATTCAATCTCCGATAATCTATGCACATGCGCCACCCAGTCACCGATCTAGTAGAGATTTGCTCTCCCTTTTCATTGGTGATGACGGTCATGCCTCCCTTTTTAGGGACCACATGGACGGGACTAACCCACCTACTATCAGAGATAGGGTAGATTATCCCTGCCTCAAGGAGTTTCAAGACCTCCTTTTTTACCACTTCTTTCATAATGGGATTCAACCTCCTTTGAGGCTCAATAGAAGAAGCATGATCGTCATCAAGATTAATTCTATGCATGCATAGGGTAGGACTTAACCCCTTAAGATCTTCAATGCGATACCCAATGGCATTTCTATGTTCCATAAGGACATCAAGAAGTTGAGTAAGTTGAGTTCCTTCAAGCTTAGCATTGACTATCACCGGGTACGTATCACCCTCACCAAGAAATGCATATTTTAAAGAAGGGGGAAGGGGTTCAACTCTACCTTTGGAGGAGGCTTAAAACTCTCCTCTTAGGTGTAGGCACCTCAAGGGTTTAGATCTTCTCCTTCCTAGAGCAATAGGCTGGAGTGACATCCATGACAAGGTTGAAGTGTTTCCCTTCCTCATTATCCTCCAAATCCTCTTCCAAAAGTACATCTTCCAAGTTGTCCTTCTTACCCCCCATACTCTTCAAACTCAAGACCTCCTCATCGAAGCTTTCTATTTGCTTCACCTCTTCCATGATTGGAGACTTCGTTGATTGCTTTAAAGAAAACTCCATGCTCTCATCTCTAACTCTTAGTGTAAGAACATCACGCTTCATATCAATAATAACTCCGGCCGTTTTAAGGAAAGGCCTCCCAAGTATAAGAGGGACTTGGGAGTCTTCCTCCATCTCCATAACCACAAAGTCGCAAGGGATGAAGACCCTTCCAACTTGGACCGGCACACCCTGCAACTCTCCAACCAGAACTTTCACCGATCTATCGGCGAGTTGAATGACTCTCCTTGTAGGCTTGAGTTCAAAATTGAGTTGCTTAGCTATGGACAAGGGCATCAAACTAACACTTGCCCCCAATTTCGCTAAGGCCCTCTTGGGCTCCAAGTCCCCAATCTTCCAAGGAATAGAAAATGACCCCGGATCTTCAAGCTTCTTGGGAAGCTTGTTTTGAAGTATGGCACTAACTTCGGCGGTCAAAGCAATAGTAGAACTTTCCTCGAGCTTGGTCTTGTTGGAGAGGAGCTCCTTAAGAAACTTGACATAAGTTGGCAGCTGAGACATAGCTTAGAGAAAAGGGATGTGAACTTGAAACTTGAAGTCCTTTCATGACTTCTAAGAACTTCATGAATTTATAATTGAGTTGCTTTTTAGCTAGCCTTTGAGGAAAAGGAACAAAAGGCACATAGGCCTTGGGTGCCGCTTGAATAGCCTCTTTGTTTTTCTCATGAACTTCTTTCTCTTGGCTTGGTACAACATCACTTTCATCCTCCACTATTACCTCTTCTAGAAGCTTCTCAACCTCCCCTTCGCTGCCCCTTTGCTCAACTTCTGGGCTTTCATTCACCTCACTAGGCATTTTAGGCCCCTCATAATCTGCTCCGGATCTCAAAGTAATGGCCTTGGCATGCTTGTGAATCACGGGTTGGCTAGGGAATTGAGTAGAAGAAGTAGTGGAGTTGCTTACTTGTTGGGCAATTTGAGCAAGTTGGGTCGCAATCATTTTGTTGTGAGCTTGCATTTGTTTCAAGGAAGAGTGAATATCTCCAAACTTCTTATTATTATCGGCATTGGTCTTAGTTTGTTGGGCAAGGAAAAGTTGAAGTGTAGACTCAAGTGATGAAGGCTTTGGTGGGTTAGGCTCAAAGGGTGGTCTTTGTTGTTGTTGGTTGAAACTGGGTGGTCGATATGGGGGGATGTAGTTGTAGTGATTCTGTGGTGAAGGGGGTTTCTATGATCCTTGAGAGGGGTTGTTCCATTTGGTTGTTGAAGTTTGAAGGCCCTTTCTTGCCTTGCACCATCCCATGCGAGATATTTAGTAGATCCTCCACAATAAGAGCTTGCATGATCGGTGCCCCCATAAATTTCACAAGAGAAAGCTTGGGAAGGTGATTGGCTTGGGGATGCCAAGTTCACCTTCTAAAGTTTCTTAGCTAGAGTATCTAGTTTGGCATGGATATGATCCAAAGCCTCCACATCATAGTTCCCTTTTCCACTAACCTTCTTGCTTGTAGACCTTATATTCCCCTAAGAGTAATGTCTCACAACCTCTTCTATGGTGGACTCAATGTTATCAACCGGTAGCTTGGTGAGTTGACCCCCCGGAGTCAAGACTACCTCTAGTCATGGAAATCAACCCATCATAGAAGCTTTGCATCAACATCCATTGACTATACCCATGGTGCAGACACGACCTTCAGAGGTCTTTGAACCTATCCCATGCTCTCATCCTCAGCTTGTGTGAAATTACAGATCTTCCTCCTAGCCTCTGAATTCTTCTCTTGGGAGTAGAACTCATCAACAAAAGCCGCCGTTACTTGTGCCCAAGTAGTCCAGGAATCGGAAGGTATAGATTGTAACCACTTCTTGGCTTTCCCCGTGAGAGAGAAGTGAAAAAGGTTAAGCCTCACGAACTCTTGAGTAACATTATTTGCTTGACCGTGGCACAAATCTCAAGAAAGTTCGTCAAATGGTCAAGTGGACACTCATGAGTACATCCTCTATTAAGGTTCTTGCTTGATCATTCTAATCAAGTGTGGAGAAAACTCAAAGTTAGCGGTTTTTGTTGGCCTCCGTATTCCACTTTTGAGCTCAAATTCTTCGGGGTGACAATAGTCCCTCAAAGCCCTTGGAACGGATGGATCTCCGCCATTACACTAGAAGTAGAAGAACGATATTCATCTTCCTCAAATTCCTCCCCCGGTTGCTCCTCACTAGTAGCTAGTACCCTTGGCTCCCGAAAAGTCCTCCTCAACTCCCGTAAAGTGCCCTCAAGATTGTGGTCGATTGGAAGCAATTGATCTCCTCGTAACCTTCTTGACATGCAAATACAAAAGCTAAAGAGAAAGGTTAGCAACACAAGGGCGTACCACCAAGTAGCGAGAAGCCAATCAGTAACCAAAGAAAAATAAAAATAGAAAAGGGGATGGGAAGAGAGTTGACTTAGACTCAAAAATCACAATTTAATGCGATGTAATCCGATGCTTCCCCGGCAACGGCGCCAAAATTTGACACGGTCGTTGCACGTGCCAAATTAATAACCTAACTTAGCATAATATAGGGTAAGAATGGGTCGAATCCACGAGGAAGCAAGGATTAATCAAGTTTTAAAAGCAATTAAGCGAGCTAAGTCTATTTTTAGTGGTTTTTGATATAAATGATTAACTAAGAAACTATGAACGAATTAGCCAACTATTAAACTAAATGATCGGGTTTAAACTATAATAGGAAGACACTAGGGGTAGGGGAATCACTAATTAACCATTAACTAACCTATTTGTCAGGCCAAGGGGATTTATTAGGGTCAAATAAGGGACTAAGTCACTCACTCATTACTCTCTCGAGCTAATTAGGAGTACTTAATCGACCGATTCTACCTATTCTCATGGTAAAATCAATTAATCAAGCATTTCCACAACTCATAGTGATCCAACTAAGGTCCTAGGGAGTCAATCACCTATTCTCATGGTGAAGTCAACCTATTGACTAGCCTAAGGTCAATCCAAGACTTCATTTCTCAATCCTTCACCTTAGATTTCCAAATCAATTTCAAATGGTGATCAATCAATTAAACAAGACAATAAAATAAGATAGACAACCTAATTTCACCTAGGTCCAACCCCCAAGCTTGACTTTTAGGATAGACTAATGATCACCTAGGTCATCCCCTTTCCCTTACTAGTAAACTACTCACTAGCCATGAAAAATAAGAAAGAAAAAACTTTATTAATCAACAATGGTGAAAATCATCTCAACAAAACTAATAAACAACTAATCACTACTAATCAAATGTTAAACAAAAATAAAGTAAATATTAAAGCAAATAAAGAGAAGAGTAAGAAGAACTACTCAAAAAATGATGAAAATCAATTGCCAAACTCCATTGAAATAGCTTCAATCATCAACATTCAACTCTTAGATCTAGTTTCTCTCACTAAGTTCTACTTCTCTCTCTAAAAACTCTCTCTAATTAGAACTAATTAATTCAGAAACTAAAAGTTTGGTTTTAATAATTATTACAAATGGGTTTTTATACCCCGTAAACATAAGGGCAAAAATGTAAATGGGTTTTTATACCCCGTTTTTTACTCCTGGGCCGCTCCAAGCTATTGCTTCTTGTCTTCAATTTTTTTATTTGACGGAGCGCCCGCTCCACCTCTTTTGGAGCGCCCGCTCCCATGTTTTGGAGTCTCTTCTTTGTAAATCTAACTTTAAACACTTCAAGAAAGATTAGATGGGGGAGGGGGGATGCAAATGCACATGTAATGATCTATATGCAACCTAACTACATGCAAATGAAATAAAACTAAATGCAAAGCCTGTGGCTATGAGAAAGGATGAAAAAATGGGAAGAAAAGAAAACTATATGGCCTAAAATGCATCTAAATGATCTAAAACTGAATGCAAATAAGTGAGCCTAAAGTCCACTTATCATTCATAGAGGGTGGCGTCGGCTGTGGTCAGGGATGCAGGCGTGGCTGCAGTGCGGTGAGTTGCAGGTTTAGGCGAGATGTGGTGTCGTGGTGCTACAGTGGCTGCGCGTACAGGGCAGTGAACACGGAAGAGAAGGACTGGTGGTGCGACGGTGGCTCGCGGCTGGCGTTTGTGGTGATGTTTGGTGGCTTTAGGCAACCCTTTTCCGGCCAGCAAGGAGGATAGAAGAAGAATAGAGGAAGTAAAAACAGGAGAAGAAGAGAAGAGGTCTGGTGCAAGTTTGGGGTTCAAACTATGGCTATTTATAGCCATGAAAGGGGGTTGAAGAAATGAATGTGAATCAGAGGGTGGGTGGGAGTTGGGGATTTTCTTAAGATTTGGAGTAATGCAGGAGGAGAAAGAGGGAATGTGGTTTTGGGTAGTCAAAACCATGTCAGGGAGGGAGTGTGGTTTTAATTCTTTGGTTTTGGAAGGTCAGACCGTCAAAGGAGGAAGGAGGTTGATGATGGATGGGCGTTGATGATGATGAAGATGGCTGATGATTTTTGTTGTTTTGTTTTATTTTTTCTTTTACTTTTTTGTTTATAGGGCTAAATTGTTTGGGGTATGGACCTTTTTGTGTGGATTGGGCTCAAATTGGGTTTATTAATGTGAATGTATAAATATGCAAATAAGAATGCCCCAAAGCTAAGATGAATTTTATTAATAATAATTAATAATTAAATTATCTAAATAGAATGAAAATAAATAATTATATTATTTAAATAGAATACATTTCAATAATCATTTACATACTCTCGTTTATCAAATAATTCAAAACTAAATGAAAACATTTTCAATAAATATAAGGCAAAGTCTTGTAAAAGACGGTCTTACATTAAACTTAATGTAAGACCAGTCCAATAGGCCCAATAGACATCTTTCCAAGCCAACCTTATTTCCACCACTCTCACCCACCACTGCCATTCCCTTCACTCCATTAGCGCTATTAGTTATGGATTTTTATGCAAAAGTTAAGGTTATAAGGTTGAAAAGTTTAAAAAAAAACGCAAAATATAAGGTTTTAGGTCGAAAAGTTAAAATATCAATTTGTCTGGGCTGCTTAGCGTGTGGCGCATGTAATTGGGTTTTTAATTGTCTTATTGGGCTGGTCTGACATTAAGGTTTAACCTAAAACCGTCTTATAGTAAAGCTAAGGAATATATAATTATTAAATAAACTGAATTATCGAAAATAAATTTATTCCAAAATAATATTAAACATTAATAAATAATAAAATAACCTTTAAAAATTTGGGACATTACATCTACTCTTCCTTTGAGTTAGGTATCGCAATATTAACGAAATATTAGTTCTAGAGTTTGTTAGTATTACATCTATAGCATTAATGGGGGTTCATTTTTTAAGTCGATGAATTGTGTGTTTTTATAACTTGTGTGGTGGTTCAAGTGATCTTAAACTTACTAAAATACTTTTGTGGTGAGGTTAGACTTGGTTCTTAATGAAGCTATATCCTTTATTGGGGGTTTATGTGGGATGAAATTTGATAACTTTATATGAGTGTGAAGGGTTGGCCTCATTCGATGGTTAATCAGTGAATATCCCGAGGTATATTGTTAGCCATTACTGGGAGGATGTTGTGATTGCCCTTCATTTTTTATCACGGAGTTTCTTAAGCTCTAAGGTAAGACATGTGTTATCGGGTCCCTTCTCTCTTCTGCAGGTTCAATCTGTGAGATACCCGTAGGTGAAGGGACATCCCATCTCACTAACATGTTGGTTGAATCCTTTGACACTAACATGTAAGTGTCAGGGCTTCCATTTATTGTTGTTCCGTTTGCATTCGTAGGGAATTGTTCCATATTCCTTGTGTAAATGCTTCGGAATTAACTCGTGGCTCACTTTGTTCCTAGTTGCTCGCGTATCCTTGAACTCGTGCAACATGTTGCACCGTTTGTGGTGTGCTCTATAATTTTCCATGAGGTATGCGCTACTGTTTACCAAGATTCATGGCTATTGAGGATTTCATAAACATTAATTTGGCGTTATTTGCCTAACTTATATATATAAATAATCCTTTGACCGTTTTTATTATTCATTCATTATTCTGAAAACCCTAAAACTTAAGTCTACAGTTCCTTGGAGAATTGAGCAGTTCTTAAGAAATTCCACCCTTGAGTTCGGAGTGTAAATTTCTAGAGTGTTGTGTTAACCTTGGGGGGCATTCTAAAAGCGTGCACGGTATGGTACTAAAATCGCTTCTAAAGTAGTAATCCCATGGCAAGTAGCTATTTTTGTGAGATTCAATCAAGTTCAGTTGTCTCATTCTTGTTTTTTCATCCATTATTTAACACTACTAATTCCTTTGTTTTGATGAAAATCGCAATCACACCCTTCATTTCCAACACATGATATCATATAACGTACTTATCCAAACTAAATCATAGCCTTAATTTCCTACACATGACACCTTCTCCAAAATTTACATATACTGAAGATGAAGTGTTTGCCCTCTTTAGTAAAGAAGACAACTGAAAATCCAAAGCAAAGGACCTAAAAGAAGCCTCTCAGTCTGAAAATCTTAAGTAATCAAAGAACGAATCTTTTATCTGTTTGAACACTCTAGAACTCACATATAAATAACAACTCATTAAAAACACTCCTGAACATTCGTAAGTTGTACTCTCAATAATTAACACTCCTCAAAATTATTAAAAGGTTGATTATTAAACTCTCAATAATTTAGAACTCTTAAGAAACAAAGTTGTTTTTAACTGAATAATACTTTTTTGACTTTATTGATCATATGACATACTTATAGTTTATAAACCCTAAGCAAAATCGAAAATAATTAGTAAAAGACCCTTGAATAGGCGCCTACCATCATCCTACTCCTATTCTAATTAGATTTAACAAACTCCCTTAGAATTAGGAAAGTTTGTTGCAAATCTTATCTTTTAGCAACCACCAAATCTTATCTTCCAAGCATAAACCTTAGGCGCCTTAACCAAACCCTAGACGTCCTTGTAGCTTGCACGCCAAGTAAGCAATGCAAACCCTAGACGCCCTTTCTTGCACGCCAAGTAAACCCTAGTGCCTTTCCTTGTTGACTTTCTTCCCTTGTGTTGACTTTCCTTCTTCTTTCATACTTAGCCATTTTTTATTAATATATTGGTGACTCTAACCATTGATTCAACAATAATTAAAGACAATAATTTAAATTACATAACATAGCCAAAAACAAGAAAAAAAAATTCAAGTGAAAAGGTGAAAACCTGTAAGCAAACTCTACATTATAGACTCAACGTATTACATGACTTAAATATCCTCCCCAACCGAAGAAAATAAATGTATAAAAGTTTGATTGGAATTTTAATTAAATCCCATGGATTCCATAATCAATACAAATAAGTTCATCTTGAGTTAAAGTAGCATTTAAATCCATATCAAAAGATGTTAAAGGCTAAGCTTCGTGAAGAAGCCACGTTGAGCAGGGATCTGAAGTACAAAAGGTTGTCCTGCATATCATGATCTGATGTCAAAAGTGAGGAAGATTTTGAAGCAGAACTGATTAGAATACTTTTGGAGAAGTAGCCTATATTTTATTAGCTTATTACGTATGCCACAATGGAGTATATTTCCTTCTGGATCAAGAATAAAAATCACTTTTTATAGCATCTTATTCATCAGAGCATCTAGAAAGGTATAAAGAGATGTTTGGGTCACAAATTTTGGCACAATGAATATCATCATGTGTCACAGACTATTCTGAAATGTGTATGTGATGCTCGGAGTCGCTCTTAAAGAGTTGCATTTTCTCTCTTTTATAACTCAGGATAAGATGACTGAAACAGGGAAAATGGAAACCATTCCGTACTTAGCCATCATCTGTGCGAACAGATTCTCTTTCACCAGTCAAAATCAAGGTACTGTAAGCAATTTTGCTGACAGAAACAAATATTAAAGAAAATCAATGCAGCTAAGGCAAACTATTTTAATATATAATGTCATGTAACTTTACAACCATAATCATCAACCTGAAGTGCGAAACAATGAACTAATAAATGTAATAAAGATCAAAGTTATTACAGCCGGTCACCACAAAGATGAGTAATTGAAATATCAACCAAACAAGAAACAGTAAAATTTGTTTCTAAACTTTATCATACAATTTCCAAAGGCCAAAAATACCAAAATAAATATAGCAAGTCATCTAAAACATATATTACTAATATTATTAATCCAAAGAGAAGAAGAAAATAAGAAAAGGAAGTGCAGGGAATCTCTGAAATAGAAAGAATACCTTTCTCTCATTTGTAGTGAAGAGGTCAGTTGTCCCTAGCTTGTCACTGAAAGTGGGGAGCAAATTTGGCCCTTGGCCATACATTGAGCTGCTTATGCGAGTTTTAGGCAGCAGAAGGTTGAGCATGGAATCTTTCCATCAACACTCTAGTATGAGGCAAATCCGTAACAAAAAAAAAATCACAGGAATCTCAGTAACTGCACTGATTCGAAACTATCACCACAAAGAAAGAATATCTGTAAACATAAACAACCAAGTGATGACATGCAATTATCTGAAGCAGTGAGCCTGGTGTCAAAACAAGGCCACATCATATGGTATCATCCGCATTGTAAATCTACCGAACCATTAGTACCCATGTTTTAGGCGATTCAAGCGATATCTCATGGTCTCGGCCCATATATGGCAGTACAAGTACAACAACCACATCATCTCTGTTACTGATTTACAATTTAGCATAATATCTGTACTGTGGTGTGTATGGTCTAATTCGTCTTCTGTATTTTAAAAAAAAAAATTGCTTATATCACTGCTAACATTTTCCACGAGAAATCCACTATTGAAATAATTGCTTGCTTATATCCCAAACTAAGTTGTTCTTTTCATAGTAATAACATCTGGATTATGGAATCTTAAAGAGCTTAACAGGCATAAAGAAAACAAACCGGACAAGATAACTGAAGTGAAAGGGAATGTGAAAGAATGCCTAAAAGCATCTACTCAGACAGTTTTCATCATGAGATTGAATAATCCACATAACCTAGTCCTTAACCTGGGTTATTTAACTAATTTGTTCTTTTGTCTAGTTCTTTTCTTTTTGTCGTAAATAAAAACAAGATAGAAAGGGAAAAAACATAGTCACAATCTAACTTCCTCTCCACCTCAACAAATGTCTACACGAAGAGACATGCAGATAACAACGATAAGTTTCAGGATTGCTCTCCAAATAAGCATTTGACAGGAGAAAGATAGAGAACCAGCTAATGGAAGCAGCACAGCTCTTCAGTGATATGAATTAGTAGTAGAGGATACTAAAGTTCAAGCTTTTATTAGACAAACCAAGACCATCTCATCACCTTGTGCAGCAGAGCACTGCTACTCAAACTTTTTGCTGTAACATACAAGTTGCTATACAAATATAATTGAATGCGCTCCAGGATCAAAAGGAATGATATGTCACCATCTACCAGAGATGGAGTGAACCAAGAATAGAAAAGGACTCACTGTGCAGCACACTATATTCCTTATCAGTAAGTTCAATGGAATGCTGGACTAGTATTCTATAAATAAAGGCCTTTCCTTCAATCTCCTCATAAATATCCATTGGTCCCTTCAATCATAGAAAACAAAAACCAAGATTTTGAATTACTTGCCTTGATAAACTCCCCCTCTCATCAAATCATAATTGTGTAATTGCATCATGGATACAGTGATTCATCTCGTGGAAGACAAGCCAGTGGTTGTCTTCAGCAAAAGCTCCTGTTGCATGAGCCATTCCATGAAACAACTAATAACCAGCTATGGGGCAAACCCAACAGTATATGAACTGGATGAACTTCCAAATGGAAAGGAAATCGATCGAGCATTACAAAAGTTAGGGTGCAAGCCAGGAGTACCAGCTGTGTTCATAGGCCAAAAGCTTATAGGAGGAGCTAACGACATCATAAGCCTCCAAGTCCAAGGAAAACTCGTGCCTATGCTGATGGAAGCTGGTGCTATATGGATATGGAACAGAACCAATTAATTATTCCACCAATCAATCAGGATTAGAAAGTTTTAGATAGTTCTTTGTTCCCTTCTTACACCTGTTCTTTGACTTGTTTCTTAACTTACGTAGCATATAGATCAGAAGAGGAGAGAACAGAGAAGCAAGTCATAGAAAACATTAGCTTAATGAGCTGAAGTAATCTTTGAACCAACAGTGTACAGCTTATTTGTAACTTGAAAAAACAAATTGTCACAAGTGTTTGGCAATTTTTCCCTTTTTGAAAATGGAACCCTGACATATTGTGAACAACGTTAAGATCCCAAACCTCCAAAATCTTTCTCCTTCCAAATCTTAAAAAAGACAAAGTCAAACAAAAAATTCCAGTTTTATGGCCTTTAACAGATAGAATATAAAACAAGCGGTAACAGAATGACCGGGGGTAGGGGGGAGGATCCTCTAACCAGCAGTGTAGAAGACCAGAAAAACGCCATAAATGAGCAAAGGCACAAGTAAATTGTAAGGACAAAATTATGAGGATAAGGATACTGACTGGTATAGACAGTTCAGATAGTCCGAAGTTCCGAACCAAGAACCCAAACTTCTCCTCTGTCTCTATCATGTTCTCCAGCATTTTCTCTAAGATATCTGTTCCAGTTCGTAAAATTACATAAGAGATTTACATTTGCAACCATTATTGGATAATACTGTATACAAGATAAACTTGAAGTACATGAGTATGCCACATTGCATGGTTAATCGTATTGTGGTAAATCTGCAGCGTTGTTGATACTCTTTAACTTTAAATGCAACAACTAAAATAGAAGTTCCACAATTCTCCATCAGACTTACCACCTTATATTTATATTATTTCAATCCAGAATTACAAGAAATTCTATAGGAAGAATGTATTCTTGCTGCTCGGTGCTATTGTGGCTGATCGCATTGTTTGCTGGAAAAGTTCAGGCCTTCAGGGAGACGGTTTGGCAGCTGCAAACGATATCTAAAAGCCGAGCTGTTCTTGCTTCAAGACGCTGTCATTCATGGTGCAAAAATACGGCCGTATCGGAACGGTTTGTCCAAGTTGGAACAGTTTTCAACTTTGGCGAACCGAATTTGACAGGTTCAACAAGGTGGATTTAGAAAGCCTGATATTTTGGCCGTTTCGGCCGTATCACCCGTGACAACAAGGGTTCACCCGTTTTTTCCGCTACAAAACGTAACTTTGCAAGTTTTTTGCAAATTGTTTTAGAGATTTCTTATCTTTACTGATATAGTAGCACCAGTCTACCTCCAATAATGGCTCAAAGACAAGTGAAAAGAAATAGAAGAGGCACCACCGCACAGCTGAACCCTATATAACTCCACTAAGATCGAAGATTAATTGAAGCAAAAAGATCAAAAAAAAAATTCTAAAACTAAATTGTTGTTGCGACAACCGCAACGCAGTCTGCTACCGTTCCCGTTCCCGAAACCTAAACCGTATTTTCGAACCATGCTGCTATTTCAAAATAATGTATCTACTTGTCTATGCAATATATCATGTTATTTAAAGGGACCCTTTCCAATTCAGAAGAAAGATCACCTGCCTGAAATTAGATGTTATGACATACCAAAGACAACTATGACTAATATATCTATCTCAATCATCATTGTTGCCCAATTTGCAGTACATTTTAGCTGTACAGAAGACTTCTTAAGCTTCAGAAGTCATAAGGATGGAGAAAAATATAACCATATGCAGTCAATCGAGCACAGAGCTTAACTTCGTCTACAACCATTTTAAACTTATAACGAACACCCAGACCAGGAGTCATAGTACTAAGCAACTCTGAATGGCCGCCTTTAATTCAAGCATGCTCTAATCCATGAGACGCCCCTAGTTGTCGGCATTTCTATCAACTATATTTAACTTTTTTAGCATAAGAATAAACAATAATTTAATTGTTCAGAATATACATGAGACAATTCATGCTTACATTTCAGAAAGACCAAGACACAATAGCACTATAACTGAGAAAATCTTTAGACATTGAAATGGAAACACGATCTTTGATTAATTGAGACCACAAATTCTACAAATGCTTAAATCAAATGGATTAAGTAACAAACAATGAGCAAATGAAACCAAAACAATGGCCACACAGATGAACTAGACTGTCAATGCTGAGATGTCAAAACTACTCAACTATGTGTCAAAATGTCAAGTCGAGTTGGGGAGTCATTGATTTAAAATTACTTTCATGAGAATAGAAGATTCACCTGACTTGTTATGATTTTGTCGTCAATATTCAAGGGCAAGGAAGATATAGATAAAAGTCGGCGTGGTTTTCGCATGCATCTTCGTGCCGTGTTGTAACATATGCCGGATTATCAAGCTTCAAGAGTCAAGAACCAGAATTAACCAGCTTAGAAGCTCTATCTGAACATTAACAAGCTAAAAAAGCACCAATAACCAATTGGTTACCAAGACTAGGTGGCTAACCAATCTTGATCGCACATGGATGCATGTCAGATGTTGATTTAGTTGTGTGTGTGGTTTCTGGCAGTCGTGTACAGATAAGTAGAATATCACAAGGTAGAAGCACACAGCTAACACTGCTTGGCTACAAACTTCCTAAGCTGGGGTGCTAAAATGACAAAATGCTTTTTCTGCCACAAATATGGAAATGTATGCCAAAGAGATGCATACAAGAAACTGTATACAAATTCCCATGTGCATGCAAAAAGAAGGGGAGATAAGAAAAAGAAATGTGGTCTTTAGTGTTAATCCTACTACATAAGGTTTATCTGTAGAACTTGCTATGCAATTCCTGACAAGGAATTTAATGCAATTCTGAAAAGTTCCACATACTTCATGACCCTCTACAAAATGCAACAGAGAAACCAATAAACCAACCCCAGAGTAGATTTTCACACTGAGTGTTGGTGAAAATCTAGATTGACATCTACCACTACCGCTTTGACCTGTTAGGACTGGCAACGACAGTACTGTGAACTTGAGCTGAGTGAAACTTCCCTAGGATGCCTGAATAGTTAAGATCTCAAAACTAACCAACACTACAAGGGAGTTTCTTTCACAATCTTACATTTTCCATACATTACCAATCAACAAACTGAAAGAAATTCTGCATTACCACAGCCACTGAAAGGGCACTAAACTTAAGTTTGTGAAGTGTCCAAAGGGTTCTGTATAGAGTGAGGGGTGGACAAAAAAAGATTCCCACTCCATTCATTCTTTTGCCAGCACAGGTTTGAGACACTTCTTGTATATGGAAAAATATTTAATAGGAGGACAGAGAAACAGACAGACAGATAATACTGTTCCAGAACAAGTATTAGACTAGTCAATTCACAAAATCATACTTATAATGTACGGATTAACTACGATCAAAAAAACTTATGTGCAGGTCATGGAAAGATTTCATAAAAACCATGCTTGCGATATGTGAAAATAAAGAGAAGAATTACACTGCTCATTTTTCTGTTGTAAGCAGTTTTTGTAAGTGATGATGCTAATTGAGGAAGAGGTCTCCAAGACAGAAGTACAACATAAACTGAAGTAATAAATGAAACTAACCAAAATCATACTTATAATGTACGGATTAACTACGATCAAAAAAACTTATGTGCAGGTCATGGAAAGATTTCATAAAAACCATGCTTGCGATATGTGAAAATAAAGAGAAGAATTACACTGCTCATTTTTCTGTTGTAAGCAGTTTTTGTAAGTGATGATGCTAATTGAGGAAGAGGTCTCCAAGACAGAAGTACAACATAACCTGAAGTAATAAATGAAACTAACCAAAGACATGAAGTCCTTAAAAGCAACATATTTCAAGTTACAAAAAAATAGGCAAAAAGATTTTTCCCTGCTCATCGATCAAGCCATGGAGTTTATGTGGTTTAAATTTATAGCCTAGAAATTTCCCCGTATGAGCAGCATGTCCATTGCTTTTTCCCCTTGTGGACAGCATGTCCATTGCTTTTTCCCCTTGTGGACAGCATGTCCATTGCTAGGTCACTTTTAAAAATAACGTATATACATGCATATAGTTCCTATTTTCGCTCCATATCCTCTGCCAAGAAAAGAAATGAGATAAACACATCGACCATACAAGTCTTGTTAGCAAACACAAGCACATGAATATTTCAGACATTGGTATGTTAACACATACATCTTTCAAACGTCTGCATTTCCCTTTATTCTGAGTTGCTAATTTTAAATAAGATTTCAACGTTGAAGCATCGCAGTGAGAAGTAAACAGAAGGCAATATGAATGAGAAGCTTGTTTTCCACCTGCATTTTGACACCACATCATTTGATGTCCAGGTCACCATACCAGTCTCCACAACTAGATTTTTTTATACAGCTAGTACAACTATGAACAAATCGAACAATACATTATGTGCGGGAGCATGAGCTCATATATTAAGGGTGGGAAAGAAATAAAGCTTTATTCACCAGTAGTCCCTGCAGGAACAGATTCCATCCTTAAAATGATGGAACCTCCTGACATCTCGGAGGATAATCTCTCTATTCTCAATAATAGAAATAAATTTTGCAGCTGTATGGCAATCGCTGCAAACTCTTAGGTTTTTCGCAATACGAAGTGTACGTCCAGGTGGGGTATTTAAGATGCCAAATGCTATTGCCAGTTTCTCACTATGCCCACATAATAGATTCTCCTTTTCCTCTTCCGTAATGTTGTGAAGAACACATGAAGTGTCAGGAACATAGCCCTCCTTTTTCATCCTCTCTGACAAATCTTTTATAAAATCATGGAGCTGCTCGCTTTGTGGGTGCAATGTATCCCCAGCAATAAATTTATGAACCTTCTCACCGAATTCAATCCAACTGCATCCAGGTTCTTTCCTCACGCCCATCTGCTTCATAGTCTTCCTGACTCCCATTGCTTTCTCCCAAAGCCCAGCAGACGAATAGATATTAGAGAGTAACACATAATGGCTATCTATATGCGGTTCTAATTGAATGAGTTTCCTCGCGGCAATCTCCCCCAGCTCTAGATTCTTGTGCACCCGACAAGCACCCAGCAAGCTGCTCCAAGCCCCTGTTTTATCATATTGGACAGGCATTTCGTTAATGAGTTCATTTGCAGCCTCCAGTTTCCCTGCTCGACCAAGCAAGTCCACCAAGCAAGCGTAGTGATCAGATGTAGGATTGATCTTATATTTATCTCTCATATTGTAAAATAGATTCATGCCTTCATTGACAAGGCCAGAGTGGCTGCAGGCCGCAAATAGAGCAATAAATGTAACTTCATTGGGCTTCACCTCAATACCCTGCGAAGCCTCAGCGGTTAATCTTCTAAACAAACTAAGTGCTTCCTTACCTTGCCCATGCATACCATAAGCCATGATAAGCATATTCCACGTTATCACATTCTTCCTTGGCATATGATCAAATACTCTTTTTGATAAAGATAAGCATCCACATTTTGCATACATGTCAACAAAAGCACTTCCAACACCAACATCTGACTCCATATTATTTTTCAAGGCATAAGCATGAATCTCCTTCCCCTTAGCCAGTGCCGACAGGGAAGCACAACCTGGAAGAATTGACATAAGAGTAATTGAATTTGGTCTATGAGGAGGATTTCTTAGATGATTCTGATTTTCATGGTCAGCATTGTCGTTATCATCAAGTCGTTGCATCTCGTGAAGCAGAAGAAGAGCATCGCTGTGATGTCCACAAATGACACAGCCAGTTATGATCGTGTTCCAAGAAACAATATCCTTATGCTCCATGCTGTCAAAAATATATTTGGAAATTTCAAGTTGACCTGTCCTAGAGTACATATCCATAAGAGCATTTAGAACATAGATGTCCCTCGCGAAACCCAATTTGATTACAAAGCCATGTATAGCTTCTCTGTCTAAGAAAGCTTGACTATGGACACAAGATGGTAAAACACTAGCCATAGTGGTGGGGTTAGGGATAAAACAACCAATTTGTAGCATTTGAATGAAAAGCATCAAGGCCTCGTCAAAGTGAGAATTTAGAGCATAACCAGCAAGCATAGCATTCCAAAGAGCTATTTTTGGGAGCTGGGTGTTATCAAAGACAAAACGAGCACTTGTAACCTGTTTGCAATTACAATACATGTCAGCCAAAGCACTAAGCACAAAGGAATTATCACATATGTCTTTATTTCTAATGACATAAGCATGAATTTGTTTTCCTAAATCCAAAAGCTCCAGATGGGAACATGCAGGTAAAATGCTAGCAAATGTGATTCCATCGGGCTTAACCCCTTTGTGTAACATAAACTTAAAAAAGCCTAAAGCTTCAGTAAAACGATCATTTTGAGAGAATGAGCTTATAATAGTATTCCAAGATACCAAATCAGGATGGTCAAAGGTGTAAAGCAAGGACTTTGCATAAACAAGCTTCCCCAATTTGGAATACATTGACATCAAGGCATTGATGATATAAGTGGTGGAGGACAAGTATCCCTTCTTCAAGCTAAAAGCATGAACTTGTTTCCCAAGCCTCAAACCAACATCATCATCATCAAAGCTTAAATTACCACAAACTGATGCAATGCTAACCAAAGAAAAAGAATTAGGGTCCACATTATGAGATTGCATTAAAGAGAAGGCCTCCAAAGCATCCTCCAGAGCGTCATGCCTACATAACGCAGAAATGATGGAGTTCCACGAAACCTGGTCCCTTTGAGACATATAATCGAAAATCTTAAAAACATCTCCGATATCTCCACCACATTTGGCGTACATATTGATGAGGGTGTTATCCACTGTAATTGATTCAGAATGGCTGTACCCAAATTTAAAGACATGGGCATGAATCTGTTTACCGAAACTCAAATCTTGAAGGTCAGCTGAAGCCTTAAGAATGGAAGGAAAAATGAAGTTGTCGGGGAAGATATCGGACATTAAGATAGATATATAGGTGGAAATGGCTTGTTGGAGAACCCCAGAACGAGCTTGAGAACGAAGGGTTTGTACCCATGATTCTTTAGACCGCAGTTCTACTACTACTTCTAAAGTGATGCCATTTTGAAGAGAAGTACAAATTTGAAAGGGGATTTTGTGCTGATGGGTTTGTGTTTGGGTTGAAAGAGAAGAGATGACAGGGGAGGAGGATGAAAGGGATAACGGAGGGAGAAACTGAGTGAAGCAGGACATTGGTGATTGCTGAATGTGTATATTATCCAGTACTCCTTTTCGGCAGTTGAAATTACATCGTCCTACTTTCGGCAACCCACATACAATCACAATCACAATCACAATCACAATCACAATCACAATCACATTCACATTCACATTCACATTCCACAAAAAAGTGTGGGGTGGTCTGATGCTCAGGGATTGCGAGTTCTCTTATCTCCGGGTTTATCTCACCACGGAAAGACCTTTCCCGCGTCAGGTTTTACGGTGAGGCATATATTAAGCTCCTTTTTTTAAAAAAAAAATATCGATTATCGAAACGTAGTATACCTATAGATTTAAGTATTATAATTTAGGAATATTATTGTATATTAATCCAGAGATTTAGATAATATAGTTTCTGAATAAAGTAGTATACTAGAAAATCGTAGTATATTATTTTAAAAATGTTGTACATTCTTATCTGATAGATGTGAGCAGATAGGAATTAGGACTTTTCGGTCCTTTTTGTTTGCCTAACTTTATTTTTCGGTTGTCTTTCAATTTTGTGATTCGGAGGATTCCACATATTCATAACACAAATCGGTTCTATTTCTAGGTAGGTATTTCTTGGGTCAGGTTGAAATAGTTTGCTTGGTTTGTCGAGTTGGTCCGTTTCAAGCTACACTAAATATGGGTCGCGTTGAAACGGGTCGGCTAATCTATTGAGTCGGGTGCATACCGGGTCACGACGATAATATATCAGATTGAATCGGGTTAAAGCTGGTTCGGGTTGACTATGGTTTTTCCAGGTCAGGTCGATATGAGTTGGGTTAATTTCAGGTTCAAAATAGGTTAGTCCTTATCGAATTCGAATCACATCATTTTCAAAATTAGGTGATATTTAGGTTCTAGTTAATGCAAGTACATGTATATAAGTTCACTCGTTTTTAAATTTGATGTTTTAGTTAGGGTCTACTATCGTTTTTAGGTGATCTTTTGGGTTTTAGCTCGGGTCTACTATCGTTTTCAAAAATCATTTCATGTTTTAGGTTGAACGACTTTCAAGTACTTTGATCTCAATTCACCTCGTGGTTTGTTACTTCGTTCAAAGTTGCCAAAATATCTACCTGGATGGTACCCTTTAGAGACGTGTCTAATAAATCGGGATTAAAGATTGTTTCATTCACCGTGAAAGATATATGATAATAAGTTGTTATTTTATTATCAAAGTATTCTTTGAGATCAATGTATTAATGTAACTTTATAACAATTTACTCTATTGTATAATTACCAAATAGTTTGCAATAGTGTATTAGATGAATGCACTATATTAATGTATTAGATCAGTTTGTTAATGTAACTTGTAAAATTGTGAGACGGTCAATGATACTAAACAAGGTAAGTTTATCATATTTGTGTATTGAATCAATGCATTAGATCAATGTAGTAATAAGTAGTTTTAATTGAAGTGGTAAAATAACATATATTATTAACTTTTTTATTATAAGTTTGTAACAGTAATAGTAATAATACTAAATATTGACAATACTGATAATAATAATAATAAAATTAAAAATTATAACAATGATATTGATATATAATAATAATAGTAATAAGAACACTAATACTAATACATTAGATCAATCATCGATACTCCCTTTGTGTTTTTAATAGGAATGTTTGTTTTTTCAAGCGAACCGAGAAAAAAATACAAAAGGTAGAGAGAATGATGGTAAAATAAGGAAAAAGTAAAGACAAAGGAGTTAAGCATACGTTTGCCCCCTAACGTTTGGGGTTTTTTAACGTTTGCTCACTAAGGTTTAAAAGCTTAACATTCACCTCCTAATGTTTGCTTTTGCTAATCATGGTTTACTTCTTAATGCTTGACAACCAATAATTCATAATTGTAGGAAATTCTTTGTTTGGGGCTTTGTCCCCTCTTTAGCACCAAAAAGAAAATATTATAGGAAATTCTTTCCTGCCATTTCATTTACAACCATCTCACTTCTTGTCATCTAAATTAAACTTACACAGACACAAAAAATCTTCACATATAAACTGTTGTTTTTGTCCAAAAAATAAAATAAGAATTCTTGTCCTCCATTTCAGTTTCATCCCTTGAATAAAATAAAATAAAATCTCCATAAAACACAAATCAGTCCATCAAAATCTAAGAGCCACCATGATACTCATTTAAGCTTTTATCCACAACGCCAAGAAAACCATAATCCGCCATTGAAGCCCTGTAATATTCACAAATTAAAATTAGCAATTGATTACTCAAGGGTTTACTTTTGAAAGTAGTTACATTCACATCATTGTGTGTAATTATTTTGTATTTTTTTTCTTCAAATAAGTTTACGACATAGCCTGTCATAGGTTGAGACCAAAGGAGTTGTTTGTTCTTCTACTTTGTCTTGTTGTAACATTAGCATTACTCGCATTCTGCAACAACAAAAAAATTATTTGCATACACTCAAATGAATTATTACGAATTTAGAAAAAGTGAGTGTGTAATTGAATTTAACACAGCTTGTCTCCGATATCCACTATGTCCTTGTGGTTTTTTGGCTCCCTTTTGTGGTTTTGACGGTCTTAGTTGGACCACCTTTTGTGGATTTGGGCACCTTCTCTTGTTGTGGCCTTGTGCACCACAGTTTCCACAATTTTGTGTTTGACCCTTTCTACTCAACTCGACAGCATCTACTTCCCCAATTGATGGCTTCCTCCTGATCGTTGGTTTATTTCTCAACTTCTTTAGAGGAGGTACAAATTCAGGGGCGGATCCAAGCCCAGGCCAGCCTGGTGATATCACGTATTTATATAGAGTTTTCTCCCTTATTTACAAGCTAATTTGTGCGTCATTGGAGCTCTTGGGAGCTATTTTGTGCTAACTTTCGTATGCAGTTGTGGTTTCGTGTTTTAGTATTGAATTGCAGGTTTTATGGAGTTTTCTCCTTATTCCCGAGCCATTTGGAAGCAACCACGGCTTTACGAGATGTTATGAGGCACGTAGGGTGGCTCACGAGCTTTATGGATAGTTTAGGAGGTCCCAAGACCCCTAAACGTGAAGATTAGAGAGCAAAGGAGTCTAAAGGGGTTTTCCGCGTATTGATCGGGCAGAAATAGCCCGATCGGGCGAAGTATTTATGATCGGGTATAAAAGTTGCGGACCCGATCGGGCGAGTATCGCCCGATCGCATCGGGCGAGGAAGCATGTCCCCAGACCCGATCGGGTGACCACCACCCGACCCGATCGGGTGGAGTGCTGCTTGGTCTCATTCTGCTGCTGCTTTCGAGAGGAACTTGCTGACACATTTCGTCGCCTGGCCCGATCGGGTGACTACCGCCCGACCCGATCGGGTGGGCCGTTTTCTCGCTTTATTGCTGCACTGCTGCTGCCAGAGCCCAGAAGTAAAGTTGGGCGAATTTGTATGTGGACCCGATCGGGTACTGTGCTCGGGCCCGATCGGGTCTGGTGCTTTTATCGCGCTTTTTCACTTTTTGTTTCCGTTTTTAGTGAACTTGAGGGGTATTATAAATACCTTTTCCTCATTATCTTTCAATCATCTTTTTTCATCTTTCATTAGGTTTTAGACTAGTTTTATTCTACATTGCTCTTAGTTTAATTCAAACACTTTAGATTAATGTAGAGGTGATCAAACCTATTTCGATTTCAATAAAAGTTCCTGCTTTCCGTTAATTGGTACTCTTCTCTACTCTTTATCTCTTTAATTACTTTGATTGCTTAGTTTAATTATTCAATTGTTCATGATGCAATTCTTAGGGTTTCATATTAGTCTTTTTGTTGTCAATTCAATTATGAGTGAGTAGTTCTCTTTCTAGGGTGTTAGATAGGAAAGCCATGTTTATACCATGATTGTGATTTAGATTTCTATCAATTTCTAGGGCTTGATTAGGGTGATTGTGATGTGGTTTGTTCTTATTGAGTAATTAATGTCAGTGTATAATTTCATTGATTGCTTGTGGTTAATAGTTGTTTGCACAGATCCGTCTTACGACTAGAGGCCTAGGACACGTCAGTAGTTCTGATTACGTTAGTGAACATGCGGCGTATGTTGAACTATGAGCGTTGAGTCTTAACCATAGCTCAACATAGGCTCTAATCCCCCGACTCTTGACTTAGGTTTTGATAGTAGTTGACCCTATTTGATTGGTATAAGCATGGTGGACCGACCTAATACCCTAGACTTTTATTCCATAGTTTAATCCTCGATTTATTCAGTCTTCCGTAGTCTATTCTTTAGTTTAATTATTTCCTTCCTGATTTCATCTGGAGTAGCTGAATTGGTTAAATTTTGATTTAGAAACTCTGTCTCCCTGTGGATTCGACCCTGCTTCCACTGACTACCTAGTTAGAGGTCCGTAGGTTTATTTTTGATTAGGTGACACGACTAAAACCTATCAAATTTTGGCGCCGTTGCCGGGGAGACGGCAAGTTCTCTAAGTTTTTATTTAATTATTTGGTCTACTTCTCTGTACCTCATTGGAACTTCGTTGTTTCAATCGGGGTACCCTTTACTGCTGCTTTTTGTTTCTTTTGTATGCCCAGGTCCCAAAGAAACGGTTCCCCAATTCCAGCGGACCCCGATCTTACTAGGACAATCAGGCGAATCCGAAAGATAAAGCAGAAAGAAAAGCAGTCTGTTCAGCTGAACACCTCTGGAACAGACACCTTGAATTCAGTTATGTCAAAATCACTGAAGTCATATGGGGTGCCCAACCCGGATGGTCTTTCTACTGGACCACCAATGCCCACCATCGCCGCTAACAACTTTGAGATTAAACCTGGACTCATCAGCATGGTCCAGCAAAATCAGTTTGGTGGGCATCCTACTGAAGATCCGGCAAATCATCTGCAACGGTTTCAACAACTTTGTCGAACCGTTAAACATGCCGGCGTCACTCCAGATCAACTCAAAGTCATGTTGTTCGAGTTTTCACTGAGAGATAGAGCCCAAAAATGGTTGAATGATGTGAAAGAAACCGAGTGGAGTGAGATTTCTGCTGCATTTCTGAGAGAGTATTACCCACCTACTAAAACAGCAGAAATCAGAAATAAACTAGCCACGTTTTTCCAAGAGCCTGATGAAACATTAAGGGAAGCGTGGGCTAGGTTTAGGGATTTACAGAGAGAGTGTCCACACCATAATATGGACAAATGGTTCTTGACGCAGACATTCTACAATGGTCTGCAGCCTCAGACGAAGTGTATTGTTGATTCGTCTGCAGGAGGAGTGTTTTTAGACAAGGCAGTTGATGAGGGTTATGAATTCATATCAAATCTTGCAGCCAATGACCATACATCATCTAGGAGTTTGACTAAGAAGGTACTTGAAGTTGACGCTATTTCATTGCTTACATCTCAGATGGCACAACTAACTCAGCAGCTAATGAAGTCTTCTAGTCCGACACCTCCACCCATGAGCATCAATGCTATGTCTGCAGTAGCACCCATTACCTCATCTTACTGCGAGGTATGTGGTGTTCAGGGTCACTTTGGGCATGACTGTCAGTTCAGTCAATTTCAGATGGAGCAGGCCAATGCCTTCCAACAAAGACCACAAACCCTCCCCCCTTCACATAACTACCAAAACCCACAAAACCATCAACCTCCACCTCCACAAAACTACCCTAAACCTTCATACCATCAAACCCCACAAAATTTCCAAAGACCACCACCACAAAACTTCCATCATCCCAATAACTTCCAAACTCCACAAAATTTCCACACCCCACCTCCACAAAACAACCCACAAGAGCCTAGCAATTCTGAACTGATGAAACTGATATTGTCTATGCAAAAGGCAAATGAGGAAACAAGGAGGGCTCAAGAGAAGCACATCCAACTTCTCGAGGCTCAAGTTGCTCAGTTGGCAGAATCTAATGCACAGAGGCAGCAGGGACAATTGCCAGGGCAACCAGTTCAGAGAGAACATGTGAATGTCATCACTCTTCGTAGTGGCATTGCATATGATGCCCCTCCAGTGCCCGTTGATGAGGTTACCCCGACTGCAGGGAAGAAGAGGGTGGTAGAGGAAGGAAAAAGAAAGAATTCGACGTCTGAAGTCGATTTGTCTGCAGAAGCTGAACAGACAGGGAAGAAAAAGGAAAAGGTTTCTGAAACGCCTTTTACACCAAGGCTACCTTTTCCTCACAGGATGCAACAGTCCAAGGTCGATCAGCAGTTTGGTAAGTTCTTGTCTATGGTCAAGAACCTTGAGGTAACGATTCCATTCACAGACTTAATTACCCAAGTGCCTGTTTATGCCAAATTTCTGAAAGACATGATTACTAAGAAAAGAGACTTTGGTGGGGTAGAACGTGTCGCTCTTACTGAAGAGTGTAGTGCTTTTATTCAAAATAAAATCCCACCAAAGTTAAAAGACCCTGGTAGTTTTTCTATACCCTGCCATCTTGGACCTATTTTTATTGATAAGGCTTTGTGTGATTTAGGTGCTTCTGTTTCTGTTATGCCATTGTCTGTTTATAAGAAACTGAACATGGGAGCCCTTAAATGCACACAAATCACTTTACAGATGGCGGATCGTTCTATAAAATACCCTCTAGGTGTTTTAGAGGATGTTCCTGTTAGGGTAGGGAAATTCTATATTCCTGTTGATTTTGTGGTGTTAGATATGGATGAGGATGCCCAGATTCCTATTATCTTGGGTAGGCCGTTTTTGTGTACTGCTGGTGCTGTCATTGATGTCAAGTCTGGGTCTTTAACTCTGAGTGTAGGTGATGATAAAGTGATTTTTAAACTAACCAATGCTGTTAAGGCTCCTATGCTTGAACAATCTTTTTGCAGGGATAAGGTTTTAGATGAAGTAGGGGTGGAGAAGGTTCAAATTCCACCTAAGGTTGCCTCACCGTCTGGAGGCATTGTCAAGAACATTTGGAGGAGAAAGATGTTTGATGAGGGTGGCACTCACTGCCAAGCCCCCCCTATTTGAGAGAGGGAGGATTATGGTCGTGCGGGACCTTTATAAACCAGCGCTGTGCGAGAGGCAACTCGTATTTTCTTTTCTTTCCTTTTTTCTTTTCTTTTTATTTTTCTTCCTTTTTGTGAGCGAGAGTGAGGGTACTAACATTGTTTTTCCTCGTAGCATAGTCCTTATCACCTTTTGGCATTGAGGACACTGCCAAGTTTAGCTTGGGGGAGGAGTTGTGTTTGTATTCCCTATCTCTTTTACTGCTTTCTAGAATAGTTTTACTGCTTTCGGAAAATACTGAAAAAATGAAAAAAATATGGTTCCCATGACTGGTTTAGTTGCCTCCCTGTGCCCCTTGTTGTGCTCTATTTGAAATTGATTTGACTTTGTTTTCTGGATAGCTGGGCATTTGTGATCTTGAGGCTATGATTTGATGCTTGATTGCTATGATTTCGAGCATTTCTGGATTATATTAGACCACTTTGTGCTGCATACCTGAATTGGTTAGACTGTGAGGCCTCTTTGTAGCCTATTGGATTCATATTATTATCCAGTCTATTCTTGTGTGTTAGTTCCTCTTTAGTGGATTGATCTTGACTTTGACTTCGTACTTGTCTGATTCTAGATGACTTGTAGCATGTGCTGTGATAGAGGCGTTCTTTTGTCTTATTCTTGAGCTTCAGAGTGAGTTTTTGATATACTTTTATCCTCCTTAGCCCCGCTGGGCCTAATGACTTGTTTCGTATTACTTAAACCCCTATTATGAGCCAAAAGCCTTCACTTGATATTATTCCAAGCCTAGCTTGGGGGAGCTTTTGTATGGGTTGAGTTTGAGATTGGTTTGTTGGTTTAGTTTGGTTTTTGAGGAATTTAAAAGTGCATTTGCTGTGGTTTGAGAGTGAGAAAGAGAAAAGAAAGAAAGCAAGTTTAGAGTTGCGTGAATGAAATTCAGAAAAATGAAAGAAAAATGAAATGAAAATTCAAAAGAATTCTAGTTCTTTCATTCGCGCACGTTCATAAAAGAATATTCGCTCCATTGCTAGAAAATTGGGTTTGTTATGAGCTTTTCATTGATTTATGAGAGTTGGGTTACTTTACATGGTTTTATGGTGATTGTTGGGAGTTGTGTAGGCCATCTTAGGCCTTGTTTGAATGATTTATGCTCCCCCTTTCTTGGTTTTTCCACCACATTACCCAAAAGTATCCCCTACCTCTCGCCTAAGCCCCATTAAAACCTATAAAGTCCTCTTGAGCTTATGTATGCATTGTTCATTTGATTGATTTCAAGTCAGTTTGTCAAAGTTAAAGAGTATTTCTGCTAATTGAGTCGACTTGACTAGGATGAGCGTCATTGAACCTTCTTAAACACATGAGAGTGTGAGTGGGAAGGGTACTTATGGTCGGGTTGGTGAGTGTTCGGGCACATTCTTTGCCTGTCACAAAATTGAGAGGAGTGACAACCTTGTGAGTGCCTTTTCAGGACTTGTATGCTTTGTGGATGCTTGAATTTGATAAATTGCTTGAATGATTGGTGGTTGGATGGATTTGATTAGCCAAACTTGAATTTTGCCTGCTTGAACGATTCTTAGTCTTGAAAATGTTTTGAGCTTTGATTTGTTTCTATCTTTGGGGTGAGGTAATCTATTCCATGTTCATGTGCTGTTTGCTTGAGGACAAGCAAAGGTTTAGCTTGGGGGAGTTTGATATCACGTATTTATATAGAGTTTTCTCCCTTATTTACAAGCTAATTTGTGCGTCATTGGAGCTCTTGGGAGCTATTTTGTGCTAACTTTCGTATGCAGTTGTGGTTTCGTGTTTTAGTATTGAATTGCAGGTTTTATGGAGTTTTCTCCTTATTCCCGAGCCATTTGGAAGCAACCACGGCTTTACGAGATGTTATGAGGCACGTAGGGTGGCTCACGAGCTTTATGGATAGTTTAGGAGGTCCCAAGACCCCTAAACGTGAAGATTAGAGAGCAAAGGAGTCTAAAGGGGTTTTCCGCGTATTGATCGGGCAGAAATAGCCCGATCGGGCGAAGTATTTATGATCGGGTATAAAAGTTGCGGACCCGATCGGGCGAGCATCGGGCGAGGAAGCATGTCCCCAGACCCGATCGCGTGACCACCACCCGACCCGATCGGGTGGAGTGCTGCTTGGTCTCATTCTGCTGCTGCTTTCGAGAGGAACTTGCTGACACATTTCATCGCCTGGCCCGATTGGGTGACTACCGCCCGACCCGATCGGGTGGGCCGTTTTCTCGCTTTATTGCTGCACTGCTGCTGCCAGAGCCCAGAAGTAAAGTTGGGCGAATTTGTATGTGGACCCGATCGGGTACTGTGCTCGGGCCCGATCGGGTCTGGTGCTTTTATCGCGCTTTTTCACTTTTTGTTTCCGTTTTTAGTGAACTTGAGGGGTATTATAAATACCTTTTCCTCATTATCTTTCAATCATCTTTTTTCATCTTTCATTAGGTTTTAGACTAGTTTTATTCTACATTGCTCTTAGTTTAATTCAAACACTTTAGATTAATGTAGAGGTGATCAAACCTATTTCGATTTCAATAAAAGTTCCTGCTTTCCGTTAATTGGTACTCTTCTCTACTCTTTATCTCTTTAATTACTTTGATTGCTTAGTTTAATTATTCAATTGTTCATGATGCAATTCTTAGGGTTTCATATTAGTCTTTTTGTTGTCAATTCAATTATGAGTGAGTAGTTCTCTTTCTAGGGTGTTAGATAGGAAAGCCATGTTTATACCATGATTGTGATTTAGATTTCTATCAATTTCTAGGGCTTGATTAGGGTGATTGTGATGTGGTTTGTTCTTATTGAGTAATTAATGTCAGTGTATAATTTCATTGATTGCTTGTGGTTAATAGTTGTTTGCACAGATCCGTCTTACGACTAGAGGCCTAGGACACGTCAGTAGTTCTGATTACGTTAGTGAACATGCGGCGTATGTTGAACTATGAGCGTTGAGTCTTAACCATAGCTCAACATAGGCTCTAATCCCCCGACTCTTGACTTAGGTTTTGATAGTAGTTGACCCTATTTGATTGGTATAAGCATGGTGGACCGACCTAATACCCTAGACTTTTATTCCATAGTTTAATCCTCGATTTATTCAGTCTTCCGTAGTCTATTCTTTAGTTTAATTATTTCCTTCCTGATTTCATCTGGAGTAGCTGAATTGGTTAAATTTTGATTTAGAAACTCTGTCTCCCTGTGGATTCGACCCTGCTTCCACTGACTACCTAGTTAGAGGTCCGTAGGTTTATTTTTGATTAGGTGACACGACTAAAACCTATCACCTGGGCAATGGCCTGCCTGTAAATTTGTAAACTATAATTGTTATATGTTGAAAAGAGATGGAAAAGTATGAAGTTAACAGAGTTGGTATGTGTTCCATGTTGATAGACGTGGGTTGGGAGTTCGACTCCACTTGGTACATCTTTGTTTCACATATTTGCTTTACGAAATTGTTTTATTTTTTATGTTAAGTAAAATAAGGCTCCGTTTGTTTTGGTAAGGGGGAAAAATAATTTTCTTAAAGGTGGGAAAATGCTCTTAGAAGAGGAAAACCAATTTACTTTTACAAAGAAGGTATGCCACATTTTCCTCTTCACTCCTTACTTCTCATTAATCTTTCCCCTCATCTTTCCTTCTCTTTTACTCCATTTACCTTTTCTCCCTAAGTTTTCCTCTAAGCAAACAAACAAAGGAAAACTTTTTCTAAAATCATGTTTTTCATTGAATATCGTTTTCCTTGAAAGTGGTTGTCCATTAAAACAAACGGAGCCTAAGTTCGATTACATAAAATAGTAGTATGTGGTTATTGTCTTTACACTATATCTTAAATTGCATTATTTTTGTACGGTACAAACTTTTCTCTTTAAAAGCCATTTTGTAACTTAATCGCGGCCCACCCTATACAAGAATTATGGATCCGCCACTAGGTACAATTATAGGGTCATAAAGAGAGTCTGGCCACATTTGAGGACCATTCAAAGGCTCCAAAGGGAATGCATAAGCCTTCAAATAATTGTCCTTCTTATACAATTGATATCACGTATTTATATAGAGTTTTCTCCCCTATTTATGAGCTAATTCGTGCGTCATCTGAGCTCTTCGGAGCTATTTTATACTAATTATCGTATATAGTCATGGTTTTGGGTTTTAGTATTGAATTGCAGGTTTTAGGGAGTTTCCTCCTTATTTCCAAGCTATTTGGAAGCAACTACGGCTTTGCGACTTGTTACGAGGCACGTCCGGGTCGTTACGAGTATGTTTGCTCACTTTAGGAGGTTCTGAGGCTTTAGACTTGTTCATCGAGCTCAAGCCGCAAAGAAAAGGTAAAAAAAAACAAGCTATTGGAGTTGTCCCGTGCACTGATCGGGCAAAGAATATTGTGATCGGGTGATAAAGTCTCGAGCTCGATCGGACAGACCTTGCCCGACCCGATTGGGTGAGAGCCCAGATGTTGCCTGTTGTTTCGTCCAAGAAGAAAATCAAAGGAGCCAAGATTTGGCCTATCCCGATCCAATCAGGTGGACCTTGCCCGATCGGGTGGGAGCCCAAATCTTGGCAATGGTTGTTGTTGCTACGCGTTCAAGGCCAAGAAGGTGCTGGGCTTTTGGAGTATTGGCCCGATCGGGAGTGCCCGATCCCATCAGGTGGAGGCCCAACTTCAATTTCATGTTGCTGCGTGCGTAAGGAAGAGGAAAATGAGATGGCCCCATTTTTGTACCAACCCGATCGGGTTGCCCTTTGCCCGATTGGGTACCGCACGCGGAAGCGAATTTCTATCTTTATTTTATTCGTTTTAATTAGTTTTGAGGGGCTATTATAAATAGCTAAGCTTCATTTTTTAGAGACACCTTTTATTCTATTTTATTTCCATTGTTCTTAGTTTAGTTTTTAGAGAGTTTTATTAGTTTAAACACTTAGATTAGCCTAAAGGTGATTGAACCTTAAATTCATTTCAATAAAGGTTATTGCTTTCCGTCATTCGATATTGTTCTTTTCTCTTAATCTCTTTATTTAATCTTTGTTGCTTAGTTTGATTATTTAATTCATCCATGATGCAATTGTTAGGGTTTTATATTAGTTTTATTATTGTTCATTCGATTATGTCTGAGTAGTCTAATTTCTAGGGATTTAGGGAAGGAAGCCATGTTTATACCTTGATTACTTTGAATTGCTATTAGTTTCTAGGGTTTGATTAGATTGGTTATGGTGTGATTTGTTCTTATTGAGTAATTAATGTTATTGCGCAGTTTCATTGATTGCTTGAGGTTAATAATTGTTTGCACAAATCCGTCCTACCTTTAGAGGCCTAGTACATATCAATAATTCTGATTACGTTATTGAACATGCGGTGTATGTTGAATTATGGGCGTTGAGACTTAACGATAGCTTGACACGTGCTCTAATCTATCGATTCTTGACCTAGGTTCTGATAGTTGTTTGATCCTTTGATTGGTATAAGCATGGTGAACCAAACTAATTCCCTAGACCTTTAATTCATAGATTAAATCCCTCTTTATTTTGCTTCTAGTGTCTAATTAGTAGCTCAGTCGATTTCTATCTGGTTTTGTCTGAAGTAGCTGTTTAGCTAGTTATTAACTTAGAACTCTGTCTCTCTATGGATTCGACCCTACTTCCCTTGACTATCATTGTTAGAGGACTTAGGATTTATCTTTGATTAGGTGATACGACTTTAGCCTGTCAACAATCTGCCATATAGTGCTCGAGAATTTCATTTGCTTTCCAAATTGATGCAACAATGTGATTGCGTGGAATACCACTAAACTGCTAAGTATTACAACTGCATGTCTTGTTCCCTAAGTTCACTAGATACCACACTTGTGTCGATCCTTGGCTTAACCTATACGAGAAATTTCCATCCCAAAATGCAAGCCACCCCCTTACAAACATCTTTGATTTTTCAAGTTTCTCTTGTATACGAGGGCATAAGTAAACTTGTCTCTTGACATCGTAATCCCTATTTTTGTGATTTTCTCCATTATTCCTTCTCTAATGTCCTCCAGCATGATGATAAGTGGCTTATGCCTAGAAGAAAGGATGTATGAATTAAGAACTTCATTCATGTTATTGTTTATGCTATCACAATTGCTAAAAGGCTCCTGATATGCCCTCACCCACTTTTTATAATTCCTTTTTCTAGAGTCTTTTTCTGGAAACTTTGACAGACTACTAAATATTTCCATGTTCATATTGAAATCATTTTACATAGTACTCTTAGCTATTTCCCAAAAACCCCTCCTGAATTCTGATCCTCCACCAAAAATTGATCTAAAGTTCATGTATACATGTCTGACACATACTCTCTAGTCCATAGGAAACACCTTAGAAACATCAGCCAACAACCCCCATTTTCGTCGCTTGTTTCCAAATCACTTGCCAAAAATTCCAAAAACCAAACCCAACTATCCATATCTTCAACTTCTACACAAGCCCATGCAATTGGAAATAATTGATTATTTCCGTCCCTTCCAACATCTACCAATAATTTCCCTCTGAAAGGGCCTTTCAAAAACACTCGTCAATGCCAAAAAATGGCATGCATCCACCCAAATAACCCTTCTTGATGGCATCAAAACAAATGATTTCTTTGAAATACACCATTATTCAGCTTCATTTTTACAGTATTTTGAGGGTTAAAATTTCTAATTTCTAACACATACCTATGTAGAATAGTATATTGCTCCTCATATTCTTCAAGTATTTTCTACTGAGCTATTCTCCTTGCCCTCAATGCCAAAACTAGTGATACCTTTACCCTATACTCATCTCACAAGGTGTCAACTATCTCTCTGAGTTTAAGGTAAGGATTGACACTAAACTTCTTTATGGTATCCATTTTGCTCTCAATTTTTTTCACTCTTGCAAGTCTGCCACAAGCGTGAGTCGGAACATAAGTTTTGACAATGATGGATCCTTTATCCAAGCTAGCCCAGATATACCAAGGACAATCAGTGGCAGGACACTTCCCCGATATTCTAGTCCTCTCATTCCTTTTGAAATCGATATGTAATACCCTGATTTTTAACCTTATTTTATTATTAAATAACTAAGATTATTAACTTAAATATGACATTGTTATTTTAATCATTAAATATTGAGATTTTTTATTAAAATATTTTTTGATTAAATTTTAAAGTTATTTTAATTATATAGGTTATTGATATTAATTAAGAGATTGAAATGTTTATGTAAACTTGAGTCCATAGCAATCCTAGAGCCCAAATTCAAATTCAAGTCCAAGCCCAACCCCAACCCCAACCCCAAAGTCATTTAACCCAAACAAAAATCAGAAAAAAATAAAATAAAAAAGAAAAAGAGAAAATAAGCTTCTTCCACCTCCTGCTTCATTTCTTCAACACCATTGAAGCAAAGTAGCAACAAGATAAATATGAATGTTTGCTAAGGGTTGCAATCAGATGAGCTTGGGACTGAAAGGAGATAAGCTTGTGTAAAATTTTCAGATAGGAATACCAAATCAGACAAAACAAATTTTGGAGATAAAACTTCATGATCCTCATCTCTTCTTCCATGTCTATCTATTAGAAGAGAATTACAAATTGAACACTCCTCTGATTCCCTCTATAAATAGGATCCAATTAAATCAATTTCCATTGAAAATCTTAATCTTTTCACCCTTCTCCCCCTGTTATTGTACCTCGCCGGAAAACACGACCGATAATTGGCCTAGACTCGCACCACCATTGCCGCCTACTGTCAACCACTCGCCACTGCTACACTCACTCGCAGCTCCGCCCTCTATTCCTCCCCTGCTCTTCCTCTGCCCCCCCTTCGCTGTTGCTTGGGTTAAACCGCAGCACCACAGAACCGAACACTGCCTTTCCCTTGCTCGCCAAGTCGCCAGCACTCCGACCACCTCACACCGCCAACTCCGGCAACTCAGCCCCACATTCCTTCATTCATTACCTTCCCTGTTTGGTTGTTTTCGTGAATGGTTCTAACAAGAACCAAGTCACTGGCTACTTCACAAGTAACCAGTAGAAATGAAGAATGTTATTATATAAAAAAAGAGAAGCCCAAAGTCAATGTATTGACTTGTAAAGGTATAGAACCCCTTGTCCACTTTACCTATTTGTTTATTTAAAGCCAATTAGTGTAACAATTATCTTTGAAATTATTTGAAGAAATTATTATTTATGAAAACGACACTTTAAATGGATATTGAGCTTTAATAATTAATGTATTTAATTAAGATTTTGGAAAAACGTGTCATGAAGGAAGAGTCGTGATCAGTTATAGGTTAAGTCGATTTCGATAGTTATTTTTATTTAATGTCTATGGAGCGATAAACGTAATGTGGGAGTTTGAAAGGTCTATGGATGATCTTCTTGGGAGTTTTGGCGATATTTTGGATTGAGCTGTTAAGGTAACCTTTATGTCCATCATTAATATACCTGCCCGTATTTGAAAAAGTGATTTATAATGTGATCATATTAACCTCCGTATTATGAATTATGGAATTTATATTTAAAATCATATTCATGATATTACGTAAATTTATTGAATATATTAACAGAATGGTTCTTATTAATGAACGATATGAAATCATATGATTATAGGAATTATGCAATTTAAATGATTATTATATGTTTAAGTAATGTATGGTAATATATGAGATACGTTCATCTTATATGCTTATCCGAGTAAAACCATATTTATGCAATTACAGTAAGTTATAGTTTCTTTTTTTGGTAAGAAGAAGTGGTCCGGACTCTGCTCGGGTCCTAATGGGCCAGACACTTGAGAGTAGGGGGGAGGGGAAGGGGAATCCCTACCCTCAAAGTGCCTCTAGTGGGGATTGATCCCCAACCTTGAGGTTGAAAAGATGCTCTCCTTACCACTAGACCAAGTACTAATTGGTATTACAATAAGTTATAGTTATGATCCATGATTCATGCTTACATAAATAAAAGTATAATTGAGTATTATCGGTAATATGAATTATAAAGTTTATCTAAAAGTATGATTTCATGTTACAATATGATTTCTATGACTTTATTCATTTATATGAAACTCGATATTAAGGTAAGTTATGTAATGTAATTATAGTTCACATAATTATTTAATGTTTAAGTAAAGAATGTTGGTTCTGAGTTATGTGATACATGTTTATGTGATTTCATGGATATATATTATAGGAAATATTGACGCCAACAGGCCAAACTATTGCCCATCTTCTATAAACAATCCAAATGATATGAATCCGGGACGGATCCAAGCTTAAGTCTTCACAACCTTCACTCAGTTATGATTCTTTAAGGGTTCTAAAACAAATTTAGGGCTTCACTCACCTTAAACTCGATTTAGGGGGATAACATTGAGATTAAACAAGTTAGCTTCACTTACTAATTGTATTAACCTCGCTTAGAATTAGGTTTCACTCGCCTAATTATTAAGGGTCTTGTAATTAGATTCACACTCTAAAACAATAAAACTTGGAAAGATGTACGTCCAATATCACAAAGATAATAGTCCGAAATTTCAATTCAATGTGTGTGTACTTCTTATTAAAAATATGAACGCCTATTTATACTAGACTACTCCTAGTATAATCAGGAAAACCAAATTCTATCTAGAAAGCATTTAAAAACTAATCCCTAGAATCTAGGAAAAGATAAAGATAAAGATAAGGAAGACAATCTAATAAGATTAGGATAGGGATTTCGGCCCTTCCTATCTTATTTACATGCCTATCTCTTTCCTTATCCCTTAGCTAATCAAATCCTATCTAAAAGGGATTACAACTCAACTAGGACTCTGTATAACCGAAAAAATACAATTATTTTCGGTCCTATTATTGGCAGAAATTAAAATACTGAATTAAATACTAAAATTAACTAAGACTCTTAACAACTTAATAGGACTCTAATATGGACGACCCATATCAGTCTTCATAGACTTGGATCATCTTCAATCCACCTTAACATGGACGAAAAGGTTGCATTGAGCGTAAACTCATAACTCACATGGCCTTGTTTCGAATAATTAACCATACCCAAAAATTGTGAAGGTCATAGATAGTGATATCTTGGAGTAGCCTCTTCGCTCTTGTATCATTCTCGCCTTCTTTGAAAAAAGTTCGACCTCGAATTTGGTCAAATTTAGAGAAATAATCACGGACAAGAATAATGGACCCTAAACAATATGAATTAGGTGCCCCTTTAAAAAATAGATTGATCTTCAACAATAGCATCAAAAGGAATAATGTCGTTTTTCTCAACTCCAAAAGTATGATCCATCCAAGTTGGACGTTCCTCCAAAATAGCGTCGAAACACCTTACATATGTTTGTATTCTTCGAGGTGTAGAAAGAATATCAACTTCCACAATTGGTTCAACCGTCTCATCAAATTTCGGAGGTAAGTCTGGATTAAAATTAGGATCTATGCCAAAACTAAAAACACAACATTTTCGTCTTCAATAGTTACCTTCTCTGTTCGAGGAAAACACAAGAGTTTTTCAATTTGCTTCATAATTTTTGTAATTCCCCTTTGAATTATCTTTAATGGCTTTTCATTAGTTTTAAGAGACTCTTGTACTTGCAACAATCTCAAAGTATGTTTCAGTTTACGAACACGACCAAAATCCTTCCCCATGATTTTTCGAATCAAACAATCTCCTTAAAACTACCAAAAATATCCAGGAAATTTACTCAACTTCAAAAATAAACTGCAGATGCAAAACTTCGTGAAAAATTACGAAATTTTAACACAAGTAAAATTTGGATGTTAAGAAACATCTCCAACTAGAATCACTGAAAAATTCGTAGTAGGCTGCTCGCAGTAATTTTTCAAAGTCAGTCGCGCCAAAATTGATGGAAAACAGACAACGTTGAAATTTAATTCCGGGAAAAACAGTAAATGAATTCCTAAAATTATGAAACTTTCCAGTCTAAAACTAGACAAGACAACACCCAATTTAGAGCCAAGAAACTGTCAAAAATACATTGTATACAAGGAGAACGAGTTGCTCAAAGTTACCTTAAAAACTGTTCGAAACTGGGCAGATTGTTTGTGCTTCCAAAATAGCTTCAATGGGTCACGAAACACACCCTTTAGCTCTGATACCATTTGATATGAATCCGAGACGGATCCAAGCTTAAGTCCTCACAACCTTCACTCAGTTATGATTCTTTAAGGATTCTAAAACATATTTAGGGCTTCACTCACCTTAAACTCGATTTAGGGGATAGTATTGAGATTAAACAAGTTAGCTTCACTCACTAATTTTATTAACCTCCCTTAGAATTAGGTTTCACTCGTCTAATTACTAAGGATCTTGTAATTAGATTCACTCTCTAAAAACAATAAAACTTGGAAAGATGTACGTCCAAATTCACAAAGACAATAGTCCGAAATTTCAATTCAATGTGTGTGTATTTCTTATTAAAAATATGAACGCCTATTTATTAGACTACTCCTAGTATAATCAGGAAAACCAAATTCTATCTAGAAAGTAAAAAACTAATCCCTAGAATCTAGGAAAAGATAAAGATAAAGATAAGGAAGATAATCTAATAAGATTAGGATAGGGATTTCGGCCCTTCCTATCTTATTTACATGCCTATCTCTTTCATTATCCCTTAGTTAATCAAATCTTATCTAAAAGGGATTACAACTCAACTAGGACTCTGTATAACCGAAAAAATACAATTATTTTCGGTCCTATTATTGACAGAAATTAAAATGCTGAATTAAATACTAAATAAAATTAACTAAGACTCTTAATGACTTAATAGGGCTCTAATATGGACGCCCCATATCACTCTTCATAGACTTGGATCATCTTCAATCCACATTCACATGGACGAAAAGGTTGCATTGAGCGTAAACTCATAACTTACATGGCCTTGTTTCGAAGAATTAACGACACCCAAAAATTGCGAAGGTCATAGATAGTGATATCTTGGAGTAGCCTCTTCGCTCTTGTATCACCAAACTATTGATAATACAGGAACAGTTCAAACTATTACCCCAATCTTCCATAAACAATCCAAACTAATGCCCATCTTCTATAAACAGTCCAAACTAGATGAATTTTTTTTGCAATTATAATAGGTTAAAAGGTCACTTGGACTGTTTATGGAAGAGTGGTGTAATAGTTTGGACTGTTCCTGGATTATCAATAGTTTAGAATATTTATAGAAGATGGACAATAATTTGGACTGTTGGCGTCTAATTTTCCTATATTATATGATTAATTCTTTTATTACAAGACTCATGACTCATGTGCAAGGTTGTTAAAATCGAGATTCTAACTTAAATCCGAAAGGTTTGTTAAGATCGGATCGTAAAATCAAATCGTCAAATCGTAAGATTCTACAAATTTTACAAAAATAATGTTTTATGATGCTTTGTATAATTAATTTAGCAATTTTCCCATTAAACAACTTAAAAAAATATTATTTAGTCATTTTCTATTATTATACAATAAATCATTAAAGACGGATAAGATTAGAAATGAAAGGCCACCAATATTGTACTCCCTCCGTTTCTTTTTGTTTGTCCCATTTACTGTAGCTTCAAATGCCAATGAGAGTGATGTTATAGGCATGTTGGTGGGGACAACAATTATAAAGTTTACTTATTTTATAGTAAAAGAGTGATTAAAGTAGGTGAGAGAAGATTATAAGGTACATGTGGGACCAAAAAGTGATAAAGTAGGGGTAAATGAGTAATATAATATTTCCATATAAGAAAAGATGAAAAAGTAGGACAAACAAAAAGAAACGGACAAAAACGGAAAGTAGGACAAACAAAAAGAAACGGAGGGAGTATTAAAGAACTGCTACTAGTATCATTGTTGATAAAAAAGACGTGTTTGAGTAAATTGTGAAACCAAATAAAGTAAGTTTGATAATTTTTTCATTGAATATGCTGATATAAGTCATCTAGAAAGAGAGAAACATTATAAGAAAAGGCTTGACCCATTATTTTAATAGAAATTTGAAATTTGTTAAAATCGTTTCAAATCGTTAAAATCGTAAGATTCTAATGAGATTTTAAGATTTAATTAAGATTTAACTGATTAGGATTTTAGCTGCGATTTAAATCGTTTCGCAAATTGAGATCGTAAAGTCATAACTTAAATCGAGATTTTAATAACCATGCTCATGTGAATTAAATGAAGTATGTTGTTTCATGCTGTTAACCATGCGTTACATGCTTGCGTGATTTATGAATACTTATGACCTATGATTTCTACCTCTGTAACTTATTAAAAGTAATCTTAAGTTTGAGTCCATGTCCAATGTGATGCATGAAACGATGTTGTGCAATAAAGATTACTACAAATGATTAAGAATCTGTTAAGCAAGTTAAGTGTCTAAGAACACGTTAGTAAAGTTATGAAACAGGATAAGCGAAATATTGTGAATTAAGGAATCGCAACAAGTGTCTTATGATTATGTGAATGGATTAAGTATGTTGTCTTATGAGTCATGGGATGACGTTATGCTTTATGAATGACGGTAAGTATGATCGCTTTCTGAACTAAAGTCATTAAGAATGGTTTCAAAGGTTTAATAAACGCTTTATGAAAGCTTATGAATACTAAACATTGTTTATGATATGATTCTACTACCTATATAAAGGTAGAACTGAGCTGAATGATTGAAGTATACTGAATATCACTGATCGATATTAAAGGTTATGAAACATGATAAGTTCAAGTGAAAGAACTGGTTTGCTATACTGTACTGTTACTGATGGTCGTGGAGGTACCTTACTGTTTACTAGGGCACTGGCCCAATACTGGTGTAGGGTAATGCCCGGGACACATGGCCCTTGCGCAATGGCGCATACACATACTGCTGGGAGACGTCCAATAACTGACTGACTGAGAAACCAGTATAAAATTGATAAAAAGGATTGATGGATTACATTAATACTGATGTGATACTGAGTTTTATAAATGTTTGAGATCTTCTCTCTCTCCTCTTTTATTAATGGAGTGAGTCCGAATGATAGGATAACAAAGATAGAAACCTACAATATATTAAGAGTATTAATGGAAACTTGTTGAGTTTCAAGATGATGTGTTTAAGTTAATGCACGTCTAAAGTTACGTTTTAACGTGATGGATTCACTCAATGCTCATTACATATTGTTCATGACACGTGCCTTAAAGTAATTAACGTGATTATGAGATGCATGACGTCAATCTCTAACATGGTTTAGCTTCCAAGTTCTAATAGTCTACGTATGTTCTTATGAAGTATGAAAGTGCTCTTTAACATGATTACATGTATCATATGAACATGAAGAAGGTATTATATGTCAAGTATGATTTATATGCCAAATATCATTATTATTTCAAGGAATTATGATTTACATGTTAAGTATGTGTATGCTTTACCTCCTAGAAATATGTGCCTGTAAGTGCAAAAATGTTTTCAAACCAAAACCGTTTTTACGGGCTGAAGTAAAGTTATGAGTTTTCCACTCATTTTGGAATATTTTATGTCTTTTCTTATTTGCCTATTTTTATTCAGAATGAAGCTTAGGTTATGAAAGAAGGATCGGGATGGATCCATGAAAAGCAAGTGCTTGGGATGGATTTCAAGGTTTGAGATGAAGAAAATATTTAAGGTCTTAGTTTTAATTATGAGACGATGAGTTTTTGTAAGAATATTGTATTATTGGTGGGCTATAACCCACATGTTTGAGAAAACGCTTTCGCAAATCTTGTGATTAGTTAAAGTTAATGTTGATTAGTTAAGGCACCAGTTTTCGGGGTGTTACACCACATCCCTCCCCCTCAACATGCAATATGTTGTCACGACTTTTCTAAAGTAAACAACGTTCTCAAATTGTTGCTCTAAGTAGAAGTAATCATCATGCATACCCATGACGGTGGAAGATGTGTTAGGTGTTTCCCTACCTTTATTTTTTTTCATAGGTTGGGAAGTGTCCACAAGGTACTCGCACTCACCTTCATCATTACTGCAATTAGGGATATATAACCCATCTGAGTCAAACTCATCATCATCATAAATATCTGAAGAAATATTGACTCCCTTTCTATCAGCTGTCCTCTATAATGACCCTAACTCTTGTTGGTAATCTAACCCCTGTTTCCTATCCTTAATGATTTGTTGCTTAGTCATGATAACCGCCTCATCTTCATTATCAATTGCCTCTTCATCATAATCAATGTGGTAAAAATTAGGATTGTATGGAACATTATTAAAGTAAAAAAAAACTACAAAAATCATCCACACCCTATGCAAACTTTTCAATTATGTCAACTTCATTACCTAACTCTACATGATCCACTAAAACAAGTTGAGTTGGATCAACATTGACACTATCATTGTGCCCATCTTCATCATGCTTAACATAAATATCAATGACTCCATATTTGGAATAAAGTGAGAGAAACTTAGAGAATATCGTAGAATCATACCACAAACTTGTGAAACTGAGCTCCCTTGTAACCGATTGATCACTGTAATGAAGCTTGATCATATCATTATAGCCCAAATCGACAATATCATGGAGTGTCAACTTTCCTGGCATGTCATTATATATTTCAGTTTTTCCGCCAACATAAGATCACTCTCCAATATTCATCCATTTGCCACCATGGTGTAAAGTTATGCAGTTCAAAACATTCTCCATATCTACATTGTCCACAAACATTCATATAAACTTAAGTTTACTCTCCATACATACACAATTACAAATAGGAATTAACTAAAACAAATATAATGCATTTGAGAATATTATAATTTAATTTTCAAGATCTAACAGGCTCTTATGAATTGGTTGCTAGTAAAGCTATGGTTGCCAAACATTAAATAATTTAATCAAAATTTTACAAGTTGTCAAACCTTGTCAACAAGGAATAAGTAAATTCATGAAGCTATCTTCAGTTCCCTACTACTATGAGAAATACACTATGTCCATTATCAATTAAAAAAAGCATTATCACAAGCAAATTGCAACACTAGTATGCTTGTCCAACTGATAATGTGCAGAGCATAATTCAATAGTCATTATATGAAGTTGACAGTGGCGTAATTCAATAGTCAAGTTGTAGTTACAATAATGCAATAACACAAGATAAATCAAACTATAAACTATAAATTCTAGGAAGAATCTTGGCCAAATACAAAGACCACAATTTATTTTTGAACTAACCCCTGTTTTACTGCATCCTCCCAACGAAATCAATTTAACCCTGATCAAAAGATGTTTAATCAATAAACAAGAACAATCAGAACATAACAACAACATCAACATCCATAATTCAACAGAATTATGACAAATTTACCAGAATTTTCAGTGTTTGGAACATAAATATGACTTGGAACCTTAGATTTCCTAATGCTACTAATAGTCAACTAGGAAGGAGAAAACAAAATTGATTTAGCAAAGAAGATTACCTTTTGCATCTAGTTCACTAATGGCGTCAAGATGCAGTTTGTAGTAGCTTGGTAATGTCTTCTCTATCTCTCACTGCTTGGTATAAGTTTTTAATGGTGAAATTTTGTGTAAAAATGGGAAGGGGGGAAAGGATACCAGTTATTTGGGGGTGAAAAAAGAAAACCATCTAAAAGTAAATAAAATATTTTTGTAATGAGGTAATTATTGTTAAAGCAATTAATTTTTAAGTAAGGTTGAGTTAAGAAAACGTTGGGGGGTGAATGTTAAGCTTTTAAACATTAGTGGACAAACGTTAAATAACCCCAAACGTTAAGGGGCAAACGTATGATTAACTTAAGATAGAGAGAATAATAGAATAAAGTAAGAGAGAAGTGAAATAAAGAAGTGGGTCAACACACCATTTATGGGAAAATATAGAAGTGTCTCAATTTTTTTTAAAATCCCTAAATAGGTAAATGACCCTATTGAAAAAATAGAGGGCGTATGTTAAATCGATATGTAAGAATATTAAGATCGATATATTAGTAATAATCATATATTATCGCCTCTCTATCTTTCTAGAGTTGCTCTTTAGGTGCCATGGCCAAGACAAGGGGGTCGAAGAAAAGTGCTGAAAAGCAAGCCAAAACAACTGCAAATCGCAAGGAAATGAAGGAGAAACAACCCATTACAAATCAAAGGCTCAGTTGGAGAAAATGGAAGGCCTAGCTTCGGAGGTGGAAGAAGTGGTGACACGCAAATCTTCGCTGGAATCGTTGCAACAACAATTAGCTTCTAAATGGTATGTTTTCTGAATGGCTCTTTGAGTTAGAATGCAACTCTGATAAAGTGAGTAAAAATGTTCCGTGGACTGAAATCGTTGAACATGAAATTGGGGGAAAGGATAAAACCCAGATGAATATTAATTTTGTGATGAACGAGATTGTTTATGCTAAATTCAGCACAGGCAAAACTCAACTAGAGACCTACAACTAGCTAATGAATGCAAGATGAATGTATGCGAATGGATACAGCTCTGAAGAACAAAGAAAGCAAGAAAACAAGACACCGTAAGTGTTGACGCGGAAAACCCCACGATAAGGGTAGAAAAATCGCGGGTGGCCTTGAGTCCACCAATCTACTATGTCAAAAATGAGTACAGCCCTAGTCTCTTAGCTATGAATGTAAGTGGGAAATAGTTTGGAGAGTATATGAGCTTAAGAATGTCAATGTTACTGAGAGAGTACAATATCTCTATTGTATCCCTATTTATACTAAGTCTAACGACGAAAATAGGCGTTCGAATACATGAGTATAGCAGAGTATAAAAACTTCCTTGTAATCTGCAAGAACCTTGGGCATCTCCTGATATCTTGCTGCTACATGCGTCTGACACTTGAATTAGTCTCCCTCTTTTATGTATGTTCAACTGATGTGTAGACTTGGTTTCCCAAGAATATAGGAGCCGCTGTAACAAACTTATGTCATTGAAGCTGGGCTATCTCTTGGCTCAGGTACCTAGCTGTGTCTCTTAGCTGTAGATCCTTAGCTGTATCTGTGATAGATGTAATAAGCTTGTTACCTGTAAAATCAGCTTAGATAAAATTTAGGACATAACAATTTCCCGTAACTTGTAGCTTGCACCTATGCCTAGCTGGTGAAGTTGCAAGTTACCATAGTAAAAATAAGTCATTAGACTTTAGTAATATCAAGATAAAAATGAATAATTATCTTAACCGCATCAATTAACTAATATTCATCTTTTTATGCAAAAGCTTAAGTTTCAACGTAGAGATAAACCTAAAATTATATCCGTTGGCTTAAAAAAAGGCAAAAACAATCCTTTTGACAAAACGATGACTTCTGGAAGAGACAAGATACATTTTTAAGGCAAAATTCATCCATTAGGGGGGGGGTAATATTAAATACTTGACCGTTGGCTACTCTTACTCTTCTTAACTCAGCTCACTTTTCATCCGTTTCAAAGCTTTTCTTCTCCTTCTGCCTAACTCGCAAGGTAATTTCCTTCTCTCTCTCGTAAGTCGTAATTTCTGCATGCCCAAGTGACACAATCCGCGAGGAAGAGAGCTTTTCAATTAAACCTATAGATATGGGAAAAGCAAAAGACGATGTCCGTTCTTCCATCACCTGGAACAATCTAGAACATATTAGGGAAAATGGAAATTTTCCGGAGAGCATAGACTTCTTATTTTTTGTACTTTTTTTTTTGCTAAATAAGAATTTTATTGCATGATGAACCAAATTACAACAATCTAACCTTGAAATAGAACCAACTAGGTTGGAGCCATAACAAAAGAAAGATCACCAAATTACATCACTCAAACTATCACCACTCACAGATTACAAAACCAAACAAAATCCTTCATACTAACTTTCTTAGGCATAACTAACTCGACTCTATTTCTCAAAATACATTTCTGTCGAGAAATACTACTAGCAATACTAGGAATAACATGTTGTCAATAGCTCAAATTCCTGGCATGCAAAATGCCATACACTACTGTTGCTAAACCAGCTGCAATAACATGCTTCCTAAACTTGGAGCGCCTAGATCTCCTCAATCATCTGATGAGAGTTAGAAGAGTTGTAGCTGAACTGCTAATCCCAAGCCAATTCTTCATACTTTATAAACACATCCTGTTGTAACTAAAAAGGAAGAACAAATGCCTATGAGATTCAGACCCATTGGCACAAATCAAACAAAGATCAGTATCACTAATTCCAATGCTAGCAAGCTTCTCAGTGGTTCTGAATTTATCCTGAACATCCATTTATAAAACAAACCTATGCTTAGGAACATTAAGTCTGTTCCAAACTACTGTATCCCAATGAACTAGCTGCTTATCTCCTCTCAATTTCTCATATACTAACTGAATAGTATACTTTTGCAAAGTATAAAACTCAGATTCACTAAAGAATGCTTTGAGCTGCACTTTAACTTGACAGATGCACTTCCAATACCAGCTTGCACCAGCCTTTGGAGTGTAACTCCACCAATCCGCCCCTTTGATGTAGACAGAATGCACTAATCCGATCCATACAATATCCTGCCCTAGAAGAAATAGCCCAGACATATTTACTTAGACAAGCAATATTCCAATTAACCACTTCTCTGAAACCAAAACCTCACAAGACTTACTCCAACAAAGTTGATCCCAAGCAACAACCCCAGTTTTGTGATAAAAATCCTGCCCACTATGTATAAAAGCTCTACAAATCTTCATTACCTCTTGCAACACCCTTCTAGGGATAATGAAGACTTGAGCCCAATATCTGTGCAAACTAAACGAAGTTCATAAGTTGTGTTCTAGCACTATAAGACAAGTTCCTAGTGCTCCACACTCTTATTTTTGCAGTCATTTTCTCAACAATCATCTCACATTGAGCTTTGGAGATCCTTTTAGAACAAATAGGAACTTCCAAATATCTGAAAGGAAGATTACTCCTTACAAAACCAGAAGCATCCACAATCCTTTGTACATCTCTATCAATCATTCCACAACAATGAATAGTAGACTTACTAACATTAACTTGCAACCCTGAAGTATCAGAAAAGAACTTGAAAGCTCTTAAAATCAAATAAGCAGAGGGAAATTCCCCTTTACAGCACAGAATAAGATCATCAACAAAACAAATATGAGTCATTTTCACCTCTCCACATCTTGGATGAAACTGGAATTGTGTCATCTCACTCATTTTGAACAGAACTCTAGACATATACTCCATACATACCACAAATAACAAAGGAGACATGGGATCCCCTTGCCTCAATCCTCTAGCAGACTTGAAATAACCCTCCGTATTTCCATTAATCAATAAAGAAAACATAGGAGTAGTTGCACACCACATAACAAGATCTTGAATGACCATGATATTATGCAGCATTTCTTCTAAGAACAACCAGTCAACAGTATCATATGCCTTTTGTAAATCAATCTTCATTAAACAGTTAGGACTCACATTCTTCCTACCATACTGCCTAACAAGATCTTGAATGACCATGATATTATGCACATGAACCTACCATGCACAAACCCCCCTTGATTCTCCAAAATGATATCAGGTAAAATCTGCCTAAGTCTCCCACACTACACCTTAGTAACACACTTATATAAAGTGTTACAACAAGAGATATGTTTAAATTCAGTTACATTATTCGGGCATCTAGTTTTAGGGATCTAAGTAACTGAGGTGTTATTTAATTCCCTCAAAACTTGACCACTTTGAAGAGTATCTAGAACTGCCTCAATAATGTCACTGTCAATAATATGCCATGCATCTCTATAAAACTAAGACCCTAAACCATCTGGACCAGGAGCTTTACATCTAGGAATAAAAAATAATGCTTGCCTTAACTTTTCTAGCTTTGTAAGGGGCATTCAAAATTTTTAAATGCTCAGCAGATAATAATGGACTAGACTGGACTATTTGAGCAAATACATAAGTTCTCTGAGGAATGCAATGCCCTAACAACTTCTTATAATAAGCTCTTAAGCCTCTGCAATAGAATCAGGACTATCATGCAAGCTATTATTCTCATCATTAATACTAAATACCTGATTGGAAAAATTGATTGGAATAATCCAAACTATTGTCGTTCCGCCAAGAATAATCCCTACTATGAGTTATTCCTGTATAATCCCAACTATTGGGGAGGTCCGCCATAAACACCACGTGACCTGAAAGGAACCTGTTTAACAGGTAAACGTGCCGCGTGTCATTTTTTAATTGGCTTTTATAATTGATTTTATTTTTAAAAAAAAATTCCCTCCCTTTACGCCTTTCCTTGCCCACCTTCACACCTTCAACCCTGCATCACGCCTACTAGGCACCACCCTTCCCCTCGCCACCAGCCCCAGCCACCACCCTTCCCCTTGCCATCACCCCCAACCCCAGCCCCATCCACCACCCTACCTCTTCAACACCTTCCTCCTTTCTCCCTCTGCATCACGCCTACCACGCCTACCAGTCACCACCCTTCCCCTCTCTCACACCCCATTCTCTGTTGCCCAGCCACGCCACACACCACCACAACCTCACCCAACAACAACCATGTAACAGCCCGGCCTCCCGAGCTGCTAGCTTAACACCCTTAGCAATCTCATACCTCAATGATCATGGAATCCATAATAATCAATAATACTTTAGATGAAACTTGCAGCGGAAACAACCTTAAAATACACGATCCTGGACCTGTGGGTTATGGGCCCACAAAACAATATCCTTTATTCCGAATCTCAAATTACACGATGTCTTTAACTCAAGTTCCCAGAACAATACAATAAATCAATGATATCTGATACGAACTATCTTAGCTTAAGCCCCAAGCTAAAACTTGAAATTTATTCTACAACTCTGTAAATGGAAGTATTCAACATCCCGATATCTCCAAATCATTCCGAGCTTTCCATAATATACCTGAAAATAACAGAAGAAATAGAAAACAAGGAAAACATCCAAAATGAGTGGAAAACTCGTAACTCTTACTTCAGCCCGTTTAAAACATTTTCATTTCAAATTGTTTTATTACTTGGAAATCAATCTTGGCAAACAATAATCTTTATTTAATAATATATGGCTGGCATAGCTCAATCCCCTTACACAAATCGCTGGCAATTATAGGCTTTGGACTCGATACGACCACTTCACTTCATTTTTGATTTATTGTTTAGCTCCTCTACCTATACCTTGCCCACTTTTCATTTCAGTTCATAAACTAGCCAGCCAAAACAAATAATATTCATAATCAACCGAAACACAGTTTCAATAACAATAACACATTCATATCTATGGCCATAGTACAAACTAATTCACCAAAATAGAAGTACAAAACACATGGGCATGAAATAGATTTTGCTGAACATAAAAGTTACCTTAACCGCTTAATCCTTTCTTAGATCGATATATCATACTTCGAGAATCTGTAGTTCTATTAGCTCTCTTGAACTCCATAATCAATGTCCTAAAACTTCCACCTCATAACAAAAACAACAATAGATATCAATAACCATTGACTACTCTTCACTAGTTACATACCTCGGTAAAATCAAACTTAATATGATTCCTATTACCTCTGAGTAACGAAATAAACATGTCTCACCAATATAACCTTCCTATAGCTTCCCCTGAGTAAGTAAGGTGCTAAGGATTAGTTTAAACAAGCTTTAGAACATGAATAGGTAAGCTAAACACAAGAGGATGCAAAGCTGTACTTACAGCATCCTGTTTGCTGTTTCTATGGAGTTTTTTATACCTTCCCAAGGCTTTAGAGCTTGAACAAAGGCTTGAACAGATAAATATGGATGTCTAGAAGAGATATATATAAGAAAAGGTAGGTGTTTTTGAAGAAGAATATGGTGAAAAGAACCGAATACCCAAAACTGCTATTTATAGCAGGTAAATGGCGGTACCCTTAGGGGAGGGAAACCTCTTCTGGGTAAGGTCGGTTTCATGGATTTTCTGGGTGATTCTTGCTTGAGGTGTTATCTTGATGTGTTGGCTCTCATGCATGCCAAGGGTTTTGGGAGATCGACACCCAAGTAGCTGCTAAGCAGCCTTCTTTGAGCAAAGGTCTGAGCTGTACTTTCAGCTGGCCAGTTTTTACTTAAGGAGCAATTTACCTTAGTGAGCCACGTTATTCTTGGGAATAAATGACCATTTTGACCTTAAGACATCCCAAGCATGTCATATATCAAGTTTGGTTAGGTTCTAAGCTCGGATTCAACCCCGAAAGGCTCTTTAACTGGAAGTTCGTTGCTACCCGATAAAACGATCACTATACGATTTTCACAATCTTAATGAATAAGGTTCTTAAGGATCTTCTAACTTCTTTATTGGTTTCTAAAACCTTCCTAACCAATAAGAATGATAGATCTTACCCACTTTTGTCCTCATATGGTGTTGGAGAGTATTCTAATCTACTTTAAGCACTAAAACCAATTGGAACTTAACATAACTAACAATCCAAGTAACTCTCTTCACCTAAAATACTTTAGAATCCTATTTAAATAACTTAATATAATTACTTTAAACCCAAGCTGCTTAAAATTTCGGCTGTTACAAACCACCTCAACACCACTCTTCATTTTCAGCGCAACCTCCGCTCCTCTCGCCCTTCTCTCTTTCTCTCGTTCTCTCTTTCACATCACTTGCTCTTTCTCTCTCGGTGCCGTAACCCCTCCACCACAACCCCCTTTTCCTCATTTTGAAAACCCAACCCAGCACCACCTCGCTCAAAAACCATCGTAAACCTTCAGCTTGGGGTGGTTATGGTCACGATTTTGGTGGTGTTTAGGGCTTAGGGTGACGATGTAACATCCCGTCCGAAACGAAGAGCAAAAGAGACAATAATAAAATAAATAAAGCACTAGTGGTAGCGGAAATACCACTAAGCCGGAGATGTTACTCTAAGGAGTAGAATTAAACTATAAAAATAAGCATAAAACCTCCAAATAAAATCGTTAACTTCCAAAGATCATATATAAAAGGAAATGAGGTCCCATACCCTCAATCCAACCGAAGTTCCAAAATACTTTAAAAGATAATCCAAAGAACTTAAAGCAAATAATCCAAAATCCCAAAGACAACTAGAAATCCGAGGTCCAAAACATAGGATAAAACATTAACGGAAAACTACTTAAGGCCTACTAAGAAGCTAGTCCTAATTCCCGACTCATAATGCTCATCTACTATGACAAGCACCACCTTCTTGCTCACAAGGCCAAAACGCACTTTCCCGGTCCAAACCGTAATAACCCTAAACAACATCGTCATCTTCAAAATAACAACAACTTCCACAATCAGTGGGGAGTAACTAGCAGTTCTCCCAGTACAAACAAGAATAAGTAATAAACTTAAGAAATTAGAAACACCCAAAGACATACATCACAAGTAACGTAACCAAACATGTAAAACATGCTACAACAAAACATTAACACTAAAACATGCGTAAAGAGACAACTAAGTACTCAAACCAAATCATCACACACACAATCAAATTCACACCAATTCAAAGACAACAGACCATACCGCCTGTGAGTAGACTCATTGGACCATACCGCCCAAGGCCTACTATGCATATTCGAGGACCATATCGCCCTGCCGAATAGCAATGCACATTCGAGGACCATACCGCCCTACCGAATGGCATACTCAACGAACCATACCGCTCGTGAGTGAACCAATGGACCATACCGCCCATTGTTAAGTAACCAAATCCTAGGACCATACCGCCCTCAGGATACAAACAAATTCCTAGGACCATACCGCCCTCAGGAAAACAAACAAAGCAACATATACTCGTCAAGGCATACAAAGGTACTCAAATACTCAACATACGTATACACGCCAAGGTATACAAATCAACCCATATAACTAACATACATATACACGTCAAGGTATACATGCATACTAAATCCATATAGCAACATAACAAACATGTTGGGGCGTACAACACAAAAACGTTATCTGAGTTTGGGTACGAAGTTAATTATGACCGAATCACAATATTCCCCGTACATAACTCTTGGCGAAGAGATGCTAAGGACAATGTTATCCTCCCCTAAGCATTTCGACGTCGACAACTCAAACATAAGCCCACAACAACAACAAACCGTCAACTAGCAAAACTACCCAACTAACTAGGGTATGTTCCTTAAAGAAAATAACACCAACATAACTTAACATGCTCAATATACTCACATAAGGCCAATACCATACTAAAGAACATGCTGTAAACCAAAAAGGAATCAACACAAAAACGTATACAAGCACGGCAGCAGGTCGCGACCAGCAACGACGGTCGCGAGGGGCGACCTGGCTGTCGCGAGTCGGGAGCCTGCTCGCGGGTCGCGAACAGTCACTGCTCGTGGCTTGCGGCAGCTCTCGTCGGCTCTTGCCTCGTCCCCTTTGGTGCACAACTTGACTCCAAACCACAACTAAACACGTAAGGCAATCCTAGCATGATACTATACATCAATAACATCCCAAACTCAACTCCAAAGGTTAAATCAAACCACAACAATCAACATAACCACCAAAATTCAACAACTCAACGACATCAAAACTCAAACCAACCACGGAAACACAACAACATGCTCCATACGTAGAAATTACCATAAAAACAACATCCTAAACATGATACTACGCTAAACTACAAGCATACAATCACCTAAGTTCCACCTAGCATGATTCTAAGTTCCTCTATCGCGATTCTAGCAACCTAAGTTCAAAAATCTATTTCTATCGAACTAGGAAAAAACGCTAGTTACCTTGATCTTCGCGTGGGAAATAGTGGAACGCTTCAACCGTAGTCTAAACACCTTGAGCAAAGTCACCACCTTCGTCTCCTACGATCACACGGCAAAGAAACTTCAACAAAGCTTGAAAATGGCGCGAAAATAGCTTGAAATCACTATGAAAAACTGATTTTGTGTGGGAAAAATGGTGAAGGAAGACAAAGAACTCTTTCTCTTTTCTTTTGGAGTGGGGCGTGTGAAATGAGAGATGCAAAGGGGGGTTCAAATGCTGATTTATTGGACAGCAAAAGAGGAGTGTGAAATGGGTGATTAAGTGATGGTTTAATGGTGGTTTTTATGGCCATCAATAGGAAGCTTAATGAGGGTGAGTGAAGGGGCTAGCTCATAAACTCAATTAACGTTACAAAGGGAATACTATGGCTGTCCAAAGACTCTTCGTAAGCCAAGTAACTCAGATTTTCGGACTCCTAAGCTCAATAGCAAAAATGTGCGCAAACACTAGTACAATGCACGTTTTTTAAATGAAGTACAACGCTTAAAATAAATATTATAAATAAAAATTATAATTACCAACGTAGTATATATACATATTTACCAAGCTATCACATTATACGATTCGCACATAAACGAGCGCTACATTGCACGTTAAAGAAATTGACGCAAAATACAAGCATTGTTCGAATACTTCACAATGCCACACTTAAATTTACAAATAAAATATATAAATATTTTCAAAATAAAATGTAGACATATAATATAAGTTTTTAACGGAAAATATATATACAAAACATAATTTCCCGTCTAACATAGTAATAATAAACGCGCGAAAGTTTCACGAAAATTCGGGGTGTTACAATCTCCCCTTCTTAGAAAAAGTTTCGTCCTCGAAACTTAAAATAACAAGGAAATACCTGAGACGAAAAGCTCGGGATACTTAAGCCTCATAGACTCTTCCGTTTCCCAAGTGGCTTCCTCGTACTTTTGGCTTCTCCAAAGTACTTTAACCAACGGTATCACCTTTCTTCTCAATGCACGATTCTGACGGTCCAAGATTTGGACAGGTCGCTCTTCGAAGGTCAAATTCGGTTCAATTGCGACCGATTCTATAAGAATGAAATGAGAAGGATCGTTGCGATATCTCCGCAACTGCGATACATGGAACACATCGTGCAGTCTCGACAAATCAGGTGGCATAGCCAATCTGTAAGCCACCTCCCCAATTCTCTCGAGGATTTTATAGGGACCAACATACTTCGGAATTAACTTGCCTTTCTGTCCGAATCTCATCACACCCTTCATAGGAGACAGTTTTAAAAGCACCTTATCCCCAACGGTGTAAGAAATAGGCTTCCGACGTAGGTCTGCATATGACTTCTGTCTATCCTGAGCAGCCTTCATTCTAGCCTGAATAACCTTCACTTGCTCAACAGTATCCTGAATCAAGTCTGGTCCCAACACCAAGGAGTCACTAATGTCTCTCCAACAAGTAGGACTACGACACTTTCGCCCATACAATGCTTCATAAGGGGCCATCTGGATACTAGCGTGGTAGCTGTTATTGTAGGAAAACTCTACCAAATTCAACGAATTCAACCAAGACTCTTGAAATTCCAATGCACAAGCACGGAGCATATCTTCTAAAGTCTGAATGGTTCTCTCAGTTTGCCCATCAGTAGCGGCATGAAATGCGGTACTCAACTTCAACTTAGTACCAAAAGCCTCTTGTAAAGCAACCCAAAAATGAGACAAGAATCTAGGATCACGGTCAGAAACTATATCCTTCGGAACTCCATGCAATCGGATGATTTCATTAGCATAAGCTTCTGCTAACTCTTCCATTGGTCAAACGGTCTACTATCACCCATACATCATTCTTACCACCAGCAACTCTCGGGAGACCCATAACAAAGTCCATCGAGATAGAATCGAACTTCCATGCGGGAATAGGCAATGGTTGTAGCAACCCACCTGGCTTTTGATGCTCGATCTTGACCTTTTGACTCACCAAACATCTAGCCACAAATTCAGCCACTTCTCTCTTCATACAAGGCCACCAGAAAGTAGCCTTGAGATCTTTGTAAAGCTTATCACCCCCAGGATGAACAGAATAGGGAGTACAACGGGCTTCTTCGAGAATCTTCTTCTTGAGTTCTAAATCATTAGGCACACACCAACGGCCCATAAATTTCAGACTTCCCTCAGAATCAACTTCAAAATTCTCGGCTCGACCCTGAGCTTTACCTTCTCGGATCTTCTCTAACTTGGGATCATTCCTTTGCTTCTCTCGCAATTCTTGGAACAAAATAGGTTCAGCACTCATAGCACAAAGAGTTTCTACAGAACCCTGAGGTACAACCTCGATTTTGAGCTTCCGAAACTCGTCACACAAATCCCTCGGCAAGGCTCTAGCCGCACTAAGAGAATGCTTCAACTTACGACTGAGAGCATCAGCAACCACATTAGCTTTACCCTCATGATAATCAAGTTGTAGATCATAATCTTTGATCAATTCCAACCACCTTCTCTGTCTCAAATTCAAATCACGCTGAGTGAAAATATACTTAAGACTCTTGTGGTCGGTGAAAACTTTGCATGGAACTCCATATAAATAGTGTCGCCAAATCTTAAGGGCAAACACCACAGCAGCCAACTCTAGATCATGAGTGGGATAATTTCTCTCGTGCACCTTCAACTGTCTAGAGGCATAAGCCACAACCTTCCTTTGTTGCATAAGGACACAACCCAAACCGTGCTTCGATGCGTCACTATAGACCTCAAACTCAACCTCTTCAGTAGGTAAATTCAGAACTGGAGCAGTAGCAAGACGCTTCTTCAACTCTTGGAATGCCTTCTCGCACTCTTCAGACCACAGAAACTTGCTCTCCTTTCTCATCAACTTGGTCAACGGCTGAGCTATGTTTGAGAAATCCTTAACAAACCTCCCATAGTAACCAGCAAGACCTAGGAAACTTCGAATCTCAAAGACATTCTTGGGACTTTTCCATTCCACAACGGCCTTAATCTTAGAAGGATCCACCATAACACCATCTTTGTTGATGACATGGCCTAAAAACGACACCTCCTTAAGCCAGAACTCGCACTTGGAGAACTTTGCGAACCACTTCTGTTTCCTCAATATATCCAGGATCAATCTCAGATGTTTCTCATGCTCTTCTTCGTTCTTAGAGTACACAAGGATATCATCGATGAAGACAACCACACACGTATCCAAGAACTCATGAAAGGAGCGGTTCATCTGGTCTATGAATACTGCAGGAGCATTTGTAAGACCAAAGGACATAACTATGAATTCATAATGTCCATATCTTGTACGAAAAGCGGTCTTAGGGATATCTTCCTTCTTCACCGGAATTTGATGATAACCTGAACTTAAATCTATCTTGGAGAAAACTCCAGCACCCTTCAATTGGTCAAACAGATTTTCAATACGGGGCAAGGGATATCTATTCTTGATAGTCACCTTGTTCAGTTCACGGTAATCAATACAAAGCCGCATACTCCCATCTTTCTTCTTGACAAACAGAACAGGAGCACCCCACGGTGAGACACTTGGTCTAATGAATCCCTTATCTATCAGCTCTTGCAACTAAGTCTTCAACTCTTGCAATTCATTAGGCGCCATTCTATACCGGGCCTTAGACAGAGGAGAAGTACCAGGAGTGAGGTCAATGCTAAACTCAACATCTCTCTCGGGAGGGATACCTGGTAACTCATCAGGAAAGACGTCCGGATACTCACGGACAATAGGAATGTCTTCTAACTTTGCTTCTTGAGTCAAATCTTTGACCATACAAAGGAATAATTGTTCCCCTTTCTGATGAACCTTTTGCATTTTTAGAGCAGACACGATCTTTACCCCTTTCTTCAATACCACTCCACTATAGGAGATGCGCTTGCCACACGGACTACGAAGAGTCACCTTCTGATCACGGCAATGAATATGGGCATGATACTTAGATAACCAATCCATACCCAAAATAACATCGAACTCGGTCATGGAGAATGCCTTAAGATCAGCAGAAAGATTAGTACCCAACAAGGAAATAGTCACATCACGGTACTCGGCATGACAAGGGTAATTCTCACCAGAAGGAAGAGATATAAGAGTTCGAAGAGGAGAACACGAAGACAAGTTAGCTTTCTTGGCAAAAGAGTTAGAAACAAACGACACTGTAGCACCCGAATCAAACAACACGAAAGCAGGGATAGAATTAACAAGAAAGGTACCAGTGATGACGTCGGGATGAACTTCGGCGTCAAAATGAGTCATGCTGTAAACTCAATTCTTCGGTGGAGTAGAAGAACTATGAGGGACAGGAGGACTAGCTGTAGCTCTCGGATTCTCAGGACATTCATAAGTCTTGTGACCGACCTCCCTACAGTAGAAGCAGACAATGGTAGCTCCGTTACAGTCCTTCCCCGGATGATGAGGTTTCTCACACTTCCGACACTTGGACGGATTAGAACTCGGCCTAGAAATGGAACCTTGATACCCACCACGGTAATTCGGTTCAAACCTTGGCTTCTTAGCAGGACTAGGAGTAAAAGAAGGGACAGGCTTCCTCACAGATGCAACCTTAACAGTATCTTCCTCCTTTATAGAAGCATGAACACTTAGGGCCATCTCATAAGCACCCTGAAAAGTAGTAGCTCCCGAACACAACACAAGGGTCCTTACCCTAGGATCCATCTTCTTTATGTACCTCTTAACCCTTTCGGCTTTAGTGGGAATGACGGTACTGGCAAACTTAGACAGCTCTGTAAAGCGGTCCGTATACTCTTGGATATTCATGTTCCCTTGAGTCAAAGATAGGAACTCTTCCTGTTTCTGCCAACGTAACTCATCGGGATAGAACCTTTCCTTCAGCTTGGTGGAAAACTGAGTCCACCCAAATCCAGCAATAGCCATACAAGTGGTCTTTACCGTACCCCACTAATTATCAGCCTCTTTCTTCAGGTAATAAGTCCCAATAGGCACCATCTCAGCAACGGGACAATTAGTTGCCGTAAAGAGCTTCTCCATCTCTCTTAACCAATCCTCCAGAGCCACTGGATCAGCTGCACCATCATAAGTAGGTGGCCTATGACGGTCAAATCGATCAAATGCTGACTGCCCAACAGCGGGGGTAGTAGCTCTGTTAGCAAAAGATATGAACGCATTCTCGAGGTTTTGACGGCGACGACGTGCGACTTCCTTTCTAGCAGCAATTTGTTGTCGCGGAGGCATACTACAAAAACAGAAACTTAAAAATTAGTCGACTAAATTCACATAAGTAAACAATTAGTCAACAAATAACGTAAACAAAAAGGGTTCCCATGTTTCTTCCCTACCCAAGTAACTCTCAATAAGCACTAAACTCGAAGCCTAAGACACTCGTAATCCTAGTTACAAGTCTACATACTTCTCGTGAAATAAGTAGCAACTCAAAGAGAGTTTTTGGAACGTTTGGCTCTGATACCAACTGTAACATCCCGTCCGAAACGAAGAGCAAAAGAGACAATAATAAAATAAATAAAGCACTAGTGGTAGCGGAAATACCACTAAGACGGAGATGCTACTCTAAGGAGTAGAATTAAACTATAAAAATAAGCATAAAACCTCCAAATAAAATCGTTAACTTCCAAAGATCATATATAAAAGGAAATGAGGTCCCATACCCTCATTCCAACCAAATTTCCAAAATACTTTAAAGATAATCCAAAGAACATAAAGCAAATAATCGAAAATCCCAAAGACAACTAGAAATCCGAGGTCCAAAACATAGGATAAAACATTAACGGAAAACTACTTAAGGCCTACTAAGAAGCTAGTCCTAATTCCCGACTCATAGTGCTCATCTACTATGACAAGCACCACCTTCTTGCTCACAAGGCCAAAACGCACTTTCTCGGTCCAAACCGTAATAACCCTAAACAACATCGTCATCTGTAAAATAACAACAACTTCCACAATCAGTGGGGAGTAACTAGCAGTTCTCCCAGTACAAACAAGAATAAGTAATAAACTTAAGAAATTAGAAACACCCAAAGACATACATCACAAGTAACGTAACCAAACATGTAAAACATGCTACAACAAAACATTAACACTAAAACATGCGTAAAGAGACAACTAAGTACTCAAACCAAATCATCACACACACAATTAAATTCACACCAATTCAAAGACAACAGACCATACCGCCTGTGAGTAGACTCATTGGACCATACCCCCCAAGGCCTACTATGCATATTCGAGGACCATATCGCCCTGCCGAATAGCAATGCACATTCGAGGACCATACCGCCCTACCGAATGGCATACTCAACGAACCATACCGCTCGTGAGTGAACCAATGGACCATACCGCCCATTGTTAAGTAACCAAATCCTAGGACCATACCGCCCTCAGGATACAAACAAATTCCTAGGACCATACCGCCCTCAGGAAAACAAACAAAGCAACATATACTCGTCAAGGCATACAAAGGTACTCAAATACTCAACATACGTATACACGCCAAGGTATACAAATCAACCCATATAACTAACATACATATACACGTCAAGGTATACATGCATACTAAATCCATATAGCAACATAACAAACATGTTGGGGCGTACAACACAAAAACGTTATCTGAGTTTGGGTACGAAGTTAATTATGACCGAATCACAATATTCCCCGTACATAACTCTTGGCGAAGAGATGCTAAGGACAATGTTATCCTCCCCTAAGCATTTCGACGTCGACAACTCAAACATAAGCCCACAACAACAACAAACCGTCAACTAGCAAAACTACCCAACTAACTAGGGTATGTTCCTTAAAGAAAATAACACCAACATAACTTAACATGCTCAATATACTCACATAAGGCCAATACCATACTAAAGAACATGCTGTAAACCAAAAAGGGAATCAACACAAAAACGTACACAAGCACGGTAGCAGCAGGTCGCAACCAGTGACGACGGTCGCGAGGGGCGACCTGGCTGTCGCGAGTCGGGAGCCTGCTCGCGGGTCGCGAGCAGTCACTACTCGTGGCTTGCGGCAGCTCTCATCGGCTCTTGACTCGTCCCCTTTGGTGCACAACTTGACTCCAAACGACAACTAAACACGCAAGGCACATCCTCGCATGATACTATGCATCAATAACATCCCAAACTCAACTCCAAAGGTTAAATCAAACCACAACAATCAACATAACCACCAAAATTCAACAACTCAACGACATCAAAACTCAAACCAACCACGGAAACACAACAACATGCTCCATACGTAGAAATTACCATAAAAACAACATCCTAAACATGATACTACGCTAAACTACAAGCTACAATCACATAAGTTCCACCTAGCATGATTCTAAGTTCCTCTAACGCGATTCTAACAACCTAAGTTCAAAAATCTATTCCTATCGAACTAGGAAAAAACGCTAGTTACCTTGATCTTTGCGTGGGAAATAGTGGAACGCTTCAACCGTAGTCTAAACACCTTGAGCAAATTCACCACCTTCGTCTCCTACGATCACACGGCAAAGAAACTTCAACAAAGCTTGAAAACGGCACGAAAATAGCTTGAAATCACTATGAAAAACTGATTTTGTATGGGAAAAATTGTGAAGGAAGACAAAGAACTCTTTCTCTTTTCTTTTGGAGTGGGGCGTGTGAAATGAGAGATGCAAAGGGGGGTTCAAATGCTGATTTATTGGACAGCAAAAGAGGAGTGTGAAATGGGTGATTAAGTGATGGTTTAATGGTGGTTTTTATGGCCATCAATAGGAAGCTTAATGAGGGTGAGTGAAGAGGCTAGCTCATAAACTCAATTAACGTTACAAAGGAAATACTATGGCTGTCCAAAGACTCTTCGTAAGCCAAGTAACTCAGATTTTCGGACTCCTAAGCTCAATAGCAAAAATGTGCGCAAACACTAGTACAATGCACGTTTTTTAAATAAAGTACAACGCTTAAAATAAATATTATAAATAAAAATTATAATTACCAACGTAGTATATATACATATTTACCAAGCTATCACATTATACGATTCGCACATAAACGAGCGCTACATTGCACGTTAAAGAAATTGACGCAAAATACAAGCATTGTTCGAATACTTCACAATGCCACACTTAAATTTACAAATAAAATATATAAATATTTTCAAAATAAAATGTAGACATATTATACAAGTTTTTAACGGAAAATATATATACAAAACATAATTTACCGTCTAACATAGTAATACAGACGATTTTGGTGTAGTTAGGTTTATGGTGATGATTTGTGGTTGTCAGGGAGGAAGGTGAAGGGGAGGGGGAGGCAAGGGCAGTGGTTTCAAGTGGCCGGCGAAAACTGGAGAGGGGGTGGTAGGGACGGGGTTCGGGAATGGGGGAGGAAGAGGAGGGGAGGGGGTGTTGGTTTTGGTGGTGGGTGGGAGATAAAAAATAAAAGGAAAAATAAAAGAAAAATAAATAAATTAACCTTGTTAATAGGTTGTAAGTCACTTTGGGGTGTTTATTGTGGACCTCCCCTATAGTTGGGATTATACAGGAATAACTCATAGTAGGGATTATTCTTGGCGGAAGGACAATCAATTTTTTCTACATGATTTTGCACTTTTCTGGCTTTAATGCTTTGGTGAAACAACTTGGTGTTTTCATCCCTATCTCTAAGCCAATCCATCTTTGCTAATTGACTAAGAAAAGAAACATAAGCGTCATGTATAAACTTGTACTCTTGAATAGAGCCAGTTCAGCAGATGCAAGATTGACATCATCTAAGTGAGCATGAAGTTGTTGATGTATATCAATCACCTGTCTATGAGCTCTCATATTAGCTACTTGTAAATTAGAGAAACCAATTCTATTTAGCTCCTTCAAAGCACGTTTGATCATCTTCAGTTTCTGTAAGACTATATTTATCTTGGTTCCTTTTATATTCTTTGCCTAAACCTGCCTAATCAAATCATCAAACTGAGCAGCACCTTTCCACATAGTGAAATACCTAAAAGGTTTTGTACCATGTACAACTCCAGGAAAGACTGTAAGTATGGCTGATGAATGATCAAACTCCCCTTCACATTGAAAGTTCACCTCTGCAGACATTAACAAATCTTGCCAAACTAAATTAGCAAGCATCCTGTCTAGCTTAGAAAACATCCTAGCTTCCCCTCCTGCTTATTGTTCCAAGTAAAGAAGTTACCTGAACACTTAATATCAGTAACTCCATAATCAAGCATACAAGCTCTAATATCATGAAATTCAGATTCTCTAACTAGGGCACCTAGCCTCTCATCTGCACTCATCACTCAATTAAAATTACCACATAGTAACCATAGTGCAGCAGTAGACACACTCTTCAAATCACTCCACAACTCAAGCCCTCTTTGCTCTTTCATTAAAAGCATAAACGAAAGAACAATAAAAATCTGCAACTCCAGTCAAAGGCTGAATGAAACAATGTATCAATTGACTAGTTACTTTAAGGATATTGAGAGTGAAACTCCCTGCCTTCCAAGCTAACGCCATTCTACAAGCCTTGTGACAATGATCATTTGTAGTAAAACACCAACCCATAAACATCCTTTGATAAAGATAACCCATATTAGGCATCTTTACCTTTGTTTCTAGGAGAGCAACAATGCCAACTGAGAATTTGTGAATATAAGAAGCCACATCTCTCTGCTTTTTGACACTATTAACTCCCCTAACATTCCAACAAAGAAATCTATCCATTAGAAATAGGGAAAGCTCCCTTTCCCATTTCTAAAATCACCCGTTTATCAACTGAATTCACCTGATCCATCTCTTCATTTGCAGCTTCATCAATTAAAAAATGAAATGAATTCCTAGTACTAGTAACTAGAGTTTGTTAGATCTAATCTTGATTGGTTTCAAATCCCTTTGAAATCCATCAGGATCTAGCTGAGGTACAACAACTCTCTTCTTAGTAACAACAACTTGATTCACAACTACTTCATTGGAAGGTGTAGTAGGTTCCTGAGCTGGACCCTTCTTTAGTTAACATACTTGTTTTGGCTTATAAGATCTAGAATCCTTGCTATCATGGCCAAAATTAATGCAAACAATACATTTCCTAGGCATCCACTCATACGCTAACTCAACCTGAATCTGAACTCCATGTTCATCAAGAAAGAAAAGATACTCAAGAAATACCCGATCAATATTCATATCAACCAAAATCTAGCAAACCGAAGCTTCTCATGATTCTTAGTAGCTTCATCTCTTTTGATAAGAGTACCTAATTCAGCTATTATATTATACAATGGTTTTCCCCCCAATACTTCAAAGCCAGCCTCAATTGTACCCAAACAGGAATAGTTTTAACAACCTCCTTTTCAAAGTCAATTTCAGGATGCCAAGCTTTCATAATCAAGGGTTTCTTACCAAAGAAGAAATATCCAGCCAACACTTTATCTCTGGAATCCATAGCAACAAATCTAACCAAAGATATCCCTCTCTTAATCAATCCCACCTTATCCACATTAAACGCTTTCCAAATCCGCCTAAAATAACCTTCCATAACTTGTTTAGGAGGATTAGCTCCTAATACATAACAAACAATAGACGAATTCAAAAGCTGAATCTCATCTTTAATATCATTCTTCTCAATTCTAACCATATTATCAGCAGAATGAACTACACATTCCTTACCAGAATTAACAGCAACTACATATTCGACAGAATGCGCAGGTGAATTAGCCATAAAAATAGGGTTCAAATAAAGATGAAGCATACTCTTGATTATTCGAACCACTAGCTTTAAGCAAGGATTGAAGCCACTCATTGCAAGCATACAGTTCCTAGTTCCCACAGAAACCTGTAGGCCCGAAATGACACCTGCAGATAAGATCTGCTTCTACGAATACCCCTTTGTGTTATGTTACTCATACACTTTTTCACCTCAAATCCGTTCTTTCATGGAGGTTTTGAGCTTGTTACTAGGCAAATTGATGCTAGCTTTTTGAAAGATATGTTGTACCATTGAAGCAACAACAGCTTCTTGGGATCCACCTTTTGCCTAGCAGACTTACTAACCGCCTACGACAATAAGCATATGAACTTAGGAAAATTCATCCTTAAGGTGAAGCCCCAGTACCCATGCCCTGTAACACCCCGACAATTCTATCTTTATAAAACATATATTTTCCCTACTAAAACAGACAATTATCAAGTCATTATCGCCCGTGTGAAAACGTATCGGCTTACTCAGAGTGTTGCAGCGGAAAAAACATTAACTAAATCTTTATTAAATACTTAAACCATAGTAATTGTCAAATCATTATCCAAACCTCGAAAGATAATTCAAAACCAATTTAAAGCATTTAAAATAAATAATCCATAAAACAACTTTATAAAAGCAATGTAACGGTAGGAAGCAAAAAAAGTAATAAAGCGATCTCTCATCAACGCTTCCCAAATCCCACATGAGTAATTGACACGATGCATCTTCTTCCAAACCTATAGGAAATTACTCAATTGAAAACTGCTCACCAATAAAGGGTCATCACAAGATTAATAGACACAGCTATGATCGATACACAGAAAAGTACGTAATCAGCAAAGCTGAGTACATACATAAATAAAATAAAACACGAAACCTAATCATAATACTACTAAGAAATAAAGCATGATTAATAAAAATACCTCAAGACTTCAACTCGTAAAATAAGAATTGACTTCACAAGACAAACAACATGATAATCATTTAGTAAATTGAATATACAATGGATCGAGTTGTCCAACCAAAACCAGGCTTCAAAATAGAAGACGAATTACGGGTGCGACTCTGTAATGCCTTGACCAATGATATCGAGGAATCTTTAAAATAAAATAGGGTATGGTGATCAATCCGACCCCAAGAAAAGACATGGGCTATCATCATGTACTCCAACTCATACTAGTCCAGAACTTCAGAAGTGCACAAGTCTAAAGCTATTGCTATTCACTTTCCACTTTAAGTATTAATAAGTTACTCGATGTGGACTCTAAACAAAGCAACCATCACGTAACATGAATACAACAAAATTCCTCTTTTGTCTTAGGATTAAACAAGTGATCAAACAATTCCAATTGACCAAGAATTAATCCTCCAATTTATTTGTTGACTTAAATCAACAATCGAATGTCCAATGACAATAAATAAACATACCCTACAAAGCCCTCGGTCTTTGCAAAGTAGTAAAATAACCGTGACCAATAATAATCCAACTTACCCACAAAGTCCTCGGCCTTTAAGAAGTAATAAGATATCCATGACCAATAATAGTCCAACTTACTCACAAAGTACTCGGCCTTTGAGAAGTGATATCATGTATTTATATAAAGTTTTCTCCCTTATTCATGAGCTAATTAGTGCGTCAATGGAGCTTTTCGGAGCTATTTTATACTAATTATCATACATAGTCGTGGTTTTGTGTTTTAGTGTTGAATTGCAGGTTTTAGGGAGTTTTCTCCTTATTTCCAAGCTATTTGGAAGCAACTACGGCTTTACGAGTTGCTATGAGGCACGTAGAAGTCATCACGAGGTTTATAAATGAATATAGAGGTCCCGAGACCTTTAAGCTTGAAGATTTAGTGCCAAAACGTTCAAGAAACAAGCTAATGGAGTTGACCCGTACTTGGATCGGGCAAAGTATGGCCCGAGCGGGCGACTATTTATTGCATCGGGTGTGAGACTCTCGGGCCCGATCGGGCAGCCCTTGCCCGACCTGATCGGGTGAGAGGCCCCACTATTGTTGCTGCTTTGTTGCGTGAAGACATGTTGGATTTGCCAACCCCAACCCGGTCGGGCAATAAGGACCTGATCGGGCAGGCCCAAAACTCCAAAGTGTTGCTGCTTGATGCTGAGCATACAAGAGAGAAGTGTTGTCTCTTTAGTGTGCGGCCCGATCGGGCGATGGGCACCCGATCCCATCGGGTGAGGCCCATCCTTCAATTAATTGTTGTTGCTGCTTTTCTAAGGCGAAGGAAGTTGGGCCAAGTTTTGGCTCAGCCCGATTGGGTGGCCCTTTGGCCCTATCGGGTACCGGGCACGCAAAGGTGAAAATCTATCTTTTTATTTCTAATTTTTATTAGTTTTAACGGTAATTATAAATAGGTAAGCTTCAGTATTTTATATACATCTTTTTATCTATTTTATTTCCATTGTTCTTAGTTTTGTTTTAGAGAGATTTTCTTAGATTAAACACTTTAGATTAGTTCAAGGGGTGAATGAACCTCAGATTTATTTTAATAAAGGTTATTTTCCGTCAATTCGTACTTTTCTTTACTCTTAATCTCTTTAATTACTTTTTAGGGGTTACTATAAATAGCTAAGCTTTATTATTTTAGAGACATCTTTTATCTATTTTATTTCCATTATTCTTAGTTTAGTTTTAGAGAGATTTTCTTAGATTAAACACTTTAAATTAGTTCAAGGGGTGATTGAACCTCGGATTTATTTCAATAAAGGTTAGTGCTTTCCGTCAATTAGTATTTTTCTTTACTCTCAATGTCTTTAATTACTTTTTGATTGCTTAGTTTAATTATTGATTTGATTCATGATGTTAGGATTAGGGTTTTACATTAGTTTTATTATTTTTCATTTGATTATGTCTGAGTAGTCTAATTTCTAGGGATTTAGGGAGGAAAGTCATGTTTATACCTTGATTACTTTGTATTGCTATTAGTTTCTGGGGTTTGATTAGATAGGTTATGGTGTGATTTGTTCTAATTGAGTAATCAATGTTATTGCGCAGTTTCATTGATTGCTTGAGGTTAATATTCGTTTGCACAGATCTGTCCTACTTTAGAGGCCTAGTACACATCAGTAATTCTGATTACGTTAGTGAACATGCGGCGTAAGTTGAATTATGGGCGTTGAGACTTAACCATATCTTGACACGTGCTCTAATCTATCGATTCTTGACCTAGGTTTTGATAGTTGTTTGATCCTTTGATTGGTATAAGCATGGTGGACCGAACTAATTTCCTAAACCTTTGTTTCATAGATCAAATCTCTCTTTATATTGCTTTTCAGTGTTTAATTAGTAGTTCAGCTGATTCTTTCTTGATCTTATTTGAAGTAGTTGTTTGGCTGGATATTAACTTAGAAACGCTGTCTCTCTGTGGATTCGACCCTACTTTCCTTGACTATCATTGTTCGAGGACTTAGGATTTATCTTTGATTAAGTGATACGACTTTAGCCTGTCAAATTTTGGCGCCGTTGCCGGGGAGACGGGTAGTTTTCTAAGTTTTTGTTTGGTTATTTGGTCTACTTCTCTGTGCCTCATTGGAACTTCTTTGTTCCAATTCAGGTACGTTTTACTGCTTCTTGTTGTTTCTTTTGTATGCGCAGGTCTCAAAGAAACGGTTCCCCCATCCCAGTGGATCCCAATCTTACAAGGACAATCAGGCAGCTTCGAAAGAAAATTCAGAAAGAAAAGAAGTCTGTTCAGCTGAACATCTCTAAAGCAGACACTTCCAGTTCAGCTATGGCCAAATCATTGAATTCATATGGGGTGCCCAATCCTGACGGTATTCCTACTGGCCCACCCATGCCCACCGTTGCTGCTAATAACTTCGAGATTAAGCCTACACACATCAACATGGTTCAGCAAAATCAGTTTGGTGGGCATCCCACTGAAGATCCGGCCAATCATCTGCAGAGATTTCACCAACTCTTCCGAACTGTAAAGCATCCAGGATTACACCTGAGCAATTGAAGGTCATGTTATTCAATTCTTCACTCCGAGACAGAGCTCAGAAGTGGTTCAACAACATCAAAGTGTCTGAATGGTCGGATATTTCTACTGCGTTCCTGAAAGAGTATTATCCACCTACAGATACAACAGAAATCATAAACAAACTAGACACGTTTTCCCAAGAGCCTGATGAAACACTTCTTGAAGTGTAGGCTAGGTTTAGAGACTTGTAGAGAGAGTGTCCACATCACAACATGGACAAACGGTTCTTGACGCAGACATTTTACAATGGCCTGCAGCCTCAGACGAGGAGTATTGGTGACTCGTTTGCGGGAGGATTTTTTCTAGATAAGGAAGTGGATGTGGGCTATGATTTCCTGTTAAACCTTGCAGCCAATGATCATTCCACTTCCCGAAGCCTCACAAAGAAGGTATTGGAGGTAGACGCTTTTGCATTGCTTACTTCGCAAATGGCGAAGTTGAACCAGAAGATTGACACCTTGAGATCGTCTACCTCGACACCCCCTCCTTTGAGCATAAATGCTATGTTTGTTGTGGCACCCATTACCTCATCTTACTACGAGGTATGCGGTGTTTAGGGTCATTTTGGGCATGACTATTAGTTCAGTCAACATCAGATGGAGCAGGCAAATGCCTTCAAACAGAGACCACAAAACTTTCCCCCTCCACATAACTACCAAAATCCACACAACTTTCAAACATCACCACAAAACCACCCCAAATCATCATTCTACCAAAACCCCCTGGTTTTCAGAGACCCCCACCACAAAAATTCCATCACCCTAATTACTTCCAACCTCCACAAAATTTTCAAAACCCACCTTCACCAATAACCCCACAAGAGCCTATCACATCTGAATTGATGAAGCTGATGTTGGCCATGAAAAAGACTAATGAGGAGGCATAAAGAGCTCAAGAGAAGTATTTTTTAGCTATGCAGAGAGCTAATGAGGAGGCACAAGGAGCTCAAGATAAGCACATCAAACTTCTCAAGACTAAGATTTCCCAATTGGCAAGCAATAATGCTCAGATGCGGCAAGGGGAATTGCCTGGGTAACCCATTCAGAGGGAGCAAGTGAATGCCATTGCTCTTCGTAGTGGCATCGCTTATGACGCTCCTGCATTGCCCATTGATGATGTTGCCCCGACTAAGGAGAAGAAAAAGGTGATAGAGAAAGGAAAAGGGAAGAGTTCGACGTCTGAGGTCGAATTATCTATGGAAGCTGAACAGACAGGGAAGAAAAAGGAGAAGGTTTCTGAATTGCCTTTTGCACCAAGGCTACCTTTTTCTCACATGATGCAGCAATAAAAGGTTGATCAACAATTTGGTAAGTTTTTGGCTATGGTCAAGAACCTTGAGGTAACGATTCCATTCACTGATTTAATTACCGAAGTCCCTGTGTATGCCAAATTTCTGAAAGACATGATCACTAAGAAAAGAGACTTTGGTGGGGTAGAATGTGTCTCTCTTATTGCAGAGTGTAGTGCTTTCATACAGAATAAAACCCCACCTAACTTGAAAGATCCTGGTAGTTTTTCTATTCCCTGCCATCTTGGACCTATTAGGGTCGGAAAATTCTACATTCCTGTTGATTTTGTGGTGCTTGATATGGATGAGGATGCCCAGATTCCCATTATTCTGGGTAGACCTTTTTTGTGTACTTCAGGTGCTGTTATTGATGTTAAGTCTGGGTCTTTAACTCTGAGTGTTGGTGATGATAAAGTGATTTTTAAACTAACCAATGTTGTTAAGGCATCTATGCTTGAACAATCTTGTTGCAAGGTTGATGTTTTGGATGAGGTAGATGTAGAGAAGGTGAAAAATGTACCTAAGGTTGCCTCACAGTCCGGAGGTATTATCAAAAACATTTGGAGAAGGAAAATGTTTGATGAGGGTGGCACTCACTGCCAATCCCCTCCAATCTGAGACATGGAGGTATTATGGTCGTGCGGGACCTTTATAAACCAACGTTGTGCGAGAGGCAACTCGTAACTTCCCCTTATTCTTTTTCTTTTTCATTTTATTATTTAGGAGTAAGAGAGGGTGAGAGAGTACTAACATTGTTTTTCCTCTTAGCATCGTCCTTTGTTCACCTTTTGGCATTAAGGACAATGCCAAGTTCAGCTTAAAGGAGGATTTCTGTCTGTATTCTCTATCTCTTTTACTGCTTTTTAGGATAGATTTATTGCTTTCAAAAGATACTCAAAAATCAAAATAATATGGTTCACATGACTGGTTTAGTTGCCTCCCTAGGCCCCTTGTTGTGCTCTAATTGAAAATGATTTAGATATGTAATCTGGATGGCTGGGCATTTGTGATCTTAAGGCTATGATTTGATGTTTGATTGTTATGATTTCGAGCGAGTTTTAATTATTATACACTACATTGTGCTGCACGCCTGAATTGGTTAGACTGTGAGGCCTCTTTGTAGCCTATTGGATTCATATTATTATCCAGTCTGTTTTTGTGTGTTAGTTCCTCTTTAGTGGATTGATTTTGGCTTTGACTTCGTACTTGTCTGATATTCGATGACTTGTAGCATTTGCTGTGATAGAGGCGTTCTTTTGTCTGATTCTTGAGCCCCAGAGTGAGTTTTTGATATACTTTTATCCTCCTTAGCCCTAATGAGCCTAATGTTATATTTCGTGTTACTAAACCCTTATTATGAGCCTTTATTTCGACACTATTTCCAAGCCTAGCTTGGGGGAGCTTTTGTATGGGTTGAGTTTAAGATTGGTTTTATAGATTAGTTTGGTTTTTGGGGAATGAAAGTGTATTTGATGTGGTTTAAGTGTGAGAAAAAGAAAAGAAAAAGCAAAGTTTGAGTTGCGTGAATGTTTGGTTCGAAAAATGAAAGAAAAAGAAATAAAATTTCAAAAGAGTTTAAAGTTCCTTCATTCACGTATGTTTATAAAGTAAAATATACTACATTGCTTGACAATTGGATTTGTCGTGAGTTTTCATTGATTCATAAGAGTTGGGATGTATTTTGTGGTTATATGGTGTTGTTGGGAGTTGTTTCGGCCATCTTTGGCCTTGTTTCAAGTGATTTATGCTCCCCGCATTCTCGCGTTTTCCACCACATTTCCTAAAAATATCCCCTACCTCTTGCCTAAGCCCAATTACAACCCTATAAAGCCCTCTTGAGCTCGGGTCTGCATTGTTTATTAGATTGAGTCAGTTTGTCAAAGTTATAGAGTATGTCTGTTAATTGAGTCGACTTAGCTAGGATGAGCGTCATTTAACTTTCTTAAACACATGAGACTGTGAGTCGAAAGGGCGTTTATGGTCGAGTTGATGAGTGTTCGGGCATATTCTTTGCCTGCCACAAATTCGAGAGGAGTGACACCTTTATGAGCGCCTTTTTCAGGATTTGTATGCCTTGTAGATGAGTTGAATTTGATGGTTTGCTTGGATGATTGGTAGTTGGATAGATTTGAATAGATGCACTTGAATTTTGCCTACTTGAATGATTCTTAGTCTTGAAAACGTCTTTGAGCTTTGAATTTTTATCTATGGGGTGAGGCAATTTATTCCATGTTCATGTTCTATTTGCTTGAGGACAAGCAAAGGTATAGCTTGGGGGAGTTTGATATCATGTATTTATATAGAGTTCTCTCCCTTATTTATGAGCTAATTCGTGGGTTAATGGAGCACTTGGTTGAGCGTACAAGAGAGAAGTGTTGGTTCCTTGGTGTGCGGCCCGATCGGGAGGTGGTCACCCGATCCCATTGGGTGAGGCCCATCCTCCAATTAATTGTTGCTGCTGCTTTTCTTAGGCGAAGGAAGTTGGGCTAAGTTTTGGCTCAGCCCGATCCGGTGGCCCTTTGGCCCGATCGGGTACCGGGCACGCAAAGCTGAAAATCTATCTTTTTTTATTTCCGTTGTTATTAGTTTTAGGGGTTATTATAAATAGCTAAGCTTCATTATTTTCGAGACATCTTTTATTCTATTTTATTTCCATTGTTCTTAGTTCTGTTTTAGAGAGCTTTTCTTAGATTGAACACTTTAGATTAGTTCAAGGGGTGATTGAACCTCCGATTTATTTCACTAAAGGTTATTGCATTCCCTCAATTGGTACTTTTCTTTACTCTCAATCTCTTTAATTACTTTTTGATTGCTTAGTTTAATTATTAATTTGATTCATGATGTTAGGATTAGGGTTTTATATTAGTTTTATTATTGTTCATTTGATTATGTCTGAGTAGTCTAATTTCTAGGGATTTAGGGAGGAAATACATGTTTATACCTTGATTACTTTGAATTTCTATTAGTTTCTAGGGTTTGATTTGATTGGTTATGGTGTGATTTGTTCTTATTGAGTAATTAATGTTATTGCGCAGTTTAATTGATTGCTTGAGGTTAATAATCATTTGCACAGATCTGTCCTACTTTTAGAGGCCTAGTACACATCAGTAATTCTGATTACGTTAGTGAACATGCGGCGTATGTTGAATTATGGGCGTTGAGACTTAACCATAGCTTGACACGTGCTCTAATCTATCGATTCTTGACCTAGGACTTAGGATTAATCTTTGATTAGGTGATACGACTTTAGCCTATCAAGAAGTAATAAAATATCCATAAAGGGAAAAAATATCAAAATCCAATAAACATATTTATAAACCCCTCATATGAATTTATAAATAACCTTCCCTTCCCAAACATGCTTGAATCAAACATTCATTCAATCATGTAATAAACATAAAGGCAATTAACATGCTCAACAACACGTAATTCCAAATCAATAGCCATGTATGAACCATGAAAGGGTTCCCTATACATGATACTATGAATAATCTTAATCCTTAGGACATGATACTAGTCTAACACATAAGGACATGTACGTACCTTGTGTAGACAAAGTGAGAGGCCACTTTAAACTCTAGAAGTCGCCTAAAGTAAATTCTCCGTCTACCAAAATAATAACATAACAATAAATAATGTTCTAATTAATTCAAAGCAATATAAATTATTTTAAAACGCTTCAAAATGCGTTTTAAAATACTTTAAAAACATCAAAGTTTCAACCTTTAACAACCTTTAATATAATAACATAAGTCTAGGCTTTAAAAATCTTAAACCATTACTTTCATACTTAAAATTCACTTTAAATAATAAATAATAAATCTGAAATTATAATTTATATTCATAATAAATAAAAATTACTCCCTCCGTTTTTTTTTAATATGCACATTTCTCCATTTTGGGGTGTTTTTTTTAATTGGTACCTAACTACCTTTTGCCATAAATGGAAGGTTGGCCCACCTAATTATTACACTTCTCTCCTACTTTTCTTTCCTTCTCTCTACCTTTTTCACTTTTTCCTTACTTTTACTAACCTTCTCTCTTACTTTTGCACTTTTTCTTTGGTTCTAGTGCAAAACCTTAGGTGCATATTAAAAAAAACGGAGGGAGTAGATTTTTAATAATTCAAGTAATAAAGTTTTCAGCTTTATTTATAAAACATATTAAAACTCCTAAAAATTACAACATTAATATTAAAACTCATAAAAATCATAACTTTAATATTAATACTTTAGTTAAACATTAAATAGAGGGTAATTGTTAAGAAATAACCAAAGGAAACGATGAAAAACCGGAAAAAGCAAACGGAAGAAAAACGTGCGGGGAGGTACGTGTGGCGGCGGCTGGGTGGCGAATGGTAGTCACGCAGCTTCGTGGTTGCTGCTGCTGCTGCGGATGAAGAGGGGAGAGTGAGGGAAGTGCTGTGTGGCTGGCGGCAGCACACATATCAAGAAGGAGGCGAGGGTGTAAGGTGGCTCGCCGGAAAACAAGAGTGAGTGAGTGAGTGTAAGTGGTGGTCGGCGCACGTAAAACGAGGAGGGAAAGAGGAGAGAAGGGCGCCAGTTGGGGAAAGAGAAAGGAGAGAAAATAAAAGGCTTAGGTTTGGGCTTTGGGTTGATCATCCAACCCTAATTAAAAGCTTTGGGCTCCTCAACCTAATAATAAAACCATAGTACACACAACCCAAAACATTTAATAAAATATTCAATACTTAAAATCCAGCCCAACAAATGTTAATGATTATTTAAAACGTTTAAACAATCATTTGACTTTCAAAATAGTCAACACTTAAATAATTAAATGAAATAAATATGAAAATGATTATAAGTATACTTTAAATATATTTATAAAATTCATAAAATTACGGGGGATTACATGCCCAGTTAGTGGAACCGTGGTATCTAAGTCGTTTTGGAAAACCAGATAATTTTTCATGACCAAGGTCACTCTTGGTGAAGCTGGGGGCTTCCTCCCAGCAGGATGGTCTACTAGAGGTACTTTTATTATATTTCGTTTGTTTTGAAAGAATTTAAATGAATTAAATATATTTCTTACCTTTGCCTTCTTGCATATTTCGGAGATATCATCAATAGTATACCAGATTGCGACACCAGGGTACGGGCGTTTCTTCGAATCCTTCAGTAGCTAAGGACTTACACTACCCCAGCTAGGCTTATTCCTCTAGATTCTCGTACACCTTCTTCTTCAGCCTCAGGCTCTATGTCATCAGGTAAAGCCCATTGCTATAATATCCCTTTCCTCATTTAGTTGGAGTTCTTTCTAACTTTCCTGGGTATCATCAGCTAAGGATAGTTATATGTCTGCCGAGGAGGCCTTAGCTAGAGTGAAGAGAAAGAGGACGTATGGATCTACATCATCTGTTCTAACGAAGATCGCGATCCCAACCAAGTATTCTCCTAAGGTAGCTGTGATCCAGCCTCCTCAAACGAAGCAAGACATTGACCAACCAACTATTAGTCAGCCAGGTGTGGTTTCTGAATTTACATGAAGGTTTCCTGTCCGAGGAAATTTTTGATAAAGGCATGTGGCCTGATGCCGAGAACCTACTTTTTTGTTGCTGCTTTTAAAAGCTTAAAAGTCCAGGACCTGAGGTGGTGGTTAACAAAGCTATATAGCTATCTCTCCAGGTAAGGTTAAGTACGTTCGTATCTGACCTGCTTAAGCTACGCTAAAACATATGCACTTATACTTGTCTTCTTCCTATTGTCCAGAGTTTGCAGGATCTTCTGGTAACTAAGTATAGCATTAGGGCTACCTCTTCTCTCTCTACTACGTAAAAAGCCTAAGGGTAAAAAATGTCGGGCTGAAGGGAGAGTTATAAAAAGAAAAAAGTGCTAGAACTCATGCTTAGGAGCAATGGAAAGGTGAGACCCTGCTACTGGAGAAAGAAAGGAAAGGCAAGCAGTATTTGGTGGAAACAGCTGAGAAAGAAGCAACAACACCTAAACTGGCCAAAAGGTCAACTGAAGAGAGCAACAAGAGAATTACTATCCTGGAAGCAGCCTATAAAGAGTAGTTGCTGGACATCAAGGCCGAAACTCAGATCATAGAGACTGCTAAGCTGGCCTACGAGGTTATTTTTAAGAACCTGGAGAAGAAGGATATGAACCCATATGTAGACAACTTCTTGGAAGCCGTGGGTTCTATAATTGAACTTGAGGCTCTAGATACAGAGCTCAACAAAATAGATGTAGAGAATGTTAGAAAGGAAGATTGAGCTGATTGCTTTCATTCATTTGAGCAAAAAACGACTGATGCTAATTCCCTACATTTAGGACAACTGGCCACATGGATATCAAACGACAAAATACAGAGAAAACAAAATTAATGTTTAAATCAATCTTCCTTTAATACCCCCCTCAAGCTAAGTGTGACTGATGGACAGGAACATTGAGCTTGGAGTTAATATGATGATGTTGAGCAACTGAGTGATGTTTGGTGAGGATGTCTGTGAATTGCTGATGAGTAGTAACATATTGAGTGGTAATTTCCCCTGAGTTCACTTTGTCTCTAACAAACTGACAATCAATTTCCACTTGTTTTGTCTTCTGACCACCTAGACTCTTAATCATAGACAGACTTGCACTGACCTCAACATAAAAGGATGAGCCCGGTCTGTATAATGTACTGGATTTACTGCAATAGATAAGGCTGATTTTTGTCACATTTTAGAGTAGCAGGACCTAGATTCTTCAGACCCAATTCCTTCAGAAGATGGGGGAGCCACACCACTTCACAGGTTGCCATAGCCATAGCCCTATATATTTTGCCTCTGCTGTTGATCTTGCAACTGTGCATGCTTTGTTTCTTGGCTTTCCAAGAAATAGGGGAAGTGCCAAGAAGAATACAAAAACCTGTAGTGGACTTTCTTGTTGTTGGACACCTTGCCAAATCACTATCACAATATCTTGTGAGTGTGGCTGCTGAAGAGGAGGCTAATAATATGCCTTGATTTGGTGAGTTTAATAAGTACCTTAGCACCCTTTTAGCTGCTTGAAGATGAGATGTAGTAGGTTTGTACATAAATTGGCTAAGAATGTGCACTGAGTATGCTATATCAGGTCGAGTTATGGTTAAGTAGATGAGTTTGCCCACCAGCCTTTGGTACACCACTTGATCAGGGAGAGGATCACCTAGACCAGGTGTAAGTGTAATCTGAGACTCCATAGGAACCTTCAATGGTCTTGCCTTGAGCATATTGTATTCAGTCAACATATACATGGTGTACTTCCTCTGAGATAGGAAGATATCTTGCTCATTTCTATCAACTTCAATGCCTAGGAAGTACCTCAGTACTCCTAGATCTTTCGTGTGAAATTGACTTGCTAGAAACTCTTTCACTTGACCAATGAGGGTTGCATTGTTTCTAGTGATGATGAGATCATCAACATACACCAAAATGGCTACAAATGATGTACCCTTGGTTAAGGTGAACAGGGTGTAGTCTTCCTTTGATTTTTCACATCCAAACACCTTGAGCGCATTAGACAATTTGGCAAACCATTGTCTAGGAGCTTGTTTGAGTCCATATAAGGATTTTTGGAGCTTGCACACTTTGCTAGTAACATGTGTCGATTCATGCTCCCCCTGACCCACTGTAACTCTAGAGTTGGGACCATTGTACCCTGGTGATAATTTCATGTACACATCATTATGAAGGTCATCATGCAGGAATACAATTTTTACATCCATTTGACATGTGATCAAGTTAAAAATGGTTGTTGTGGCAAGGAGAGCTCTAACAGTGGTCAATTTGGTTACTGATGCAAATGTCTCCTCATAATCCACTCCATATTGTTGTCTACAACCCTGAATAAGAAGCCTTGCTTTGCATCTTTCAACTGACCCATCAGGGTTCAACTTGGATTTGTATAACCACTTACACCCAATTGCCTTTTTTCCTTGTGGCAGAGAGCTCACAAGCCAAGTGTTGTTGTCTTCGAGAGCATCAAGTTCTTCATTCATAACTTCCACCCATACTGGTTGTTTACACTACCACAAAAAAAGCCTTTTATTGCGGTTATATGGAGTAATCTATTGCGGTTGTCAACCGCAATAGATGCATGGCGCAATAAAAAGCAGGAGATACTTTCTATTACGGTTTTGAACCCCCATAGAAAGTATTATTTCTATTGCAGTTTTCAGACAATCGCAATATTTTAACTATATTTTTACTACCACCAAAATTTCAAAATTGCCGCCAAATACGAATTATTTAAGATGGCGGTTTAACACAACCACCGTAGAAAGTATTATTTCTATTGCGGTTGTCTGAAAACCACAATCTCTTAACTATTTTTCCTACCATCATAATTTCAAAATTGCCGCCAAATACAAATATTTAAGATAGCGGTTTAACACAACCGCCATAAAAGTTGCGTCAATTTTTTGGAGCTCTTCAATTCATATTGTCGTTCTATATTTCTTTTTCTTTATCAAAGTATAATTTAACCGCTACAAAATATAAATGCTCAACTAAAAAATCTTACCATCATAATATAAATTTAAAGCTTAAATATTAATTTGTCAACCAAGCTTGTTTACATCTTTTTCCTAAAAAACGTGAACTTTGTCCTGCTACAGCCTACGACATAAAGTAACGTAATCAGGGAAAATATTCTGTAATCAAACTACATATATATTTCTTGGAACGAACTAGTCAAAATGATGATACGTATGACACCTGCTCATTTCTGACTTCATCAATTTGCTCTTGGCCATAAGAAGGAAATAGATTGCCTTGAAAGTATTGTAAAAAAATATATAAAATAAGTCAGCAAAAATATCGAATCACTTAGCAAATTCAACTAGAAAATTCGGCAAAGTTTCCTCTATATTTTGGACAATCCACTAATTTCCAAATGCGTACCTAAATGTTCTTAAAGTTCACAATAAGGAAGCGATATTCCACGAAACAATTTCCGTAATAAAATTACAAGATTAGAAAATGCACCAAAATCCTCCAAGCATTCGACTATAAACAAATCAAATGGTAAACTACTCTAAACTAAATACAACCAGCACAAAAGGAACTTGGGTACTTAAAAATTGTGGAACTTTTACTTGCTTTTGTTGGATTATCTCTTTCATAAATCTCATAACATAATATCCACACTCAACATCATTATCTGGTCTAAGGCACTAAAAAACAACAAAGCCGAATTATAGGGTTTTTTTTTGTAGTATTATTTTCAAATTCTTTTGGATCCCCTTTTTACTTCGAAATAAGAGAATTGCTCTACAAACAAAAAAAATAAAAAAATAATGGTATACATTATCCATACTAAGCTAAGCTAAATCGCGTAACAAATAAAGTAGCATAGCTTACGTGTCCACCACATTGCGTAAATCATCACCAACACTTCTATTTAGTGATGGGTCCAAGGAATAAACAACATCTTCATGAGAATCAATGACGCACAATAACCAATGGCGCCTACAAAACAATAGTATTCAAGACAAGACATAATATTCTTTGTATCCTTCAACATGATTTTATTAGAAGATTAGCTATGTAAAGGAAATTGTTAATTTCAATAGAGTGTAATATATAAATGACTCCAATACTTCGTCAAATGCATATTCATTATTTGAATTTAAACCTTACCGTGCACAATAAGGAGCGAAAAAAACCTTCCCTTTGCAATACTTCATTGTTTGTAGAGAGTTACAAGAAGTGCAATACAAGAGTGAATGGTGTGGGGAGGTAGGGTGTGCAACAACCTGTTATATGGAAGCCACCTCAACAAGAATGCAGGGGCTGTTGGTGTAGGTTCGGCTGCGAGTTTGTGTGACAAGGTAAGGGATGTGGTTGCAGCGGGAGTAAGGCAGAAGATGGGGAGTATAAACCCAGAAATTCATGAAAGAGAAGCGATGCAATTCGGGTTACAATGTGCGTGGGAATCGGGCTAGCGAAGGATTATTGCGGAATAGGACTGTATAATTTATAATCCTGTTGAAGAAAAGAGAAGCACCAAGATCGACTCTAGGACTATACATTCAAGACATTATGAGTTGGACGTCGAAATTTGATTATTGTGTGTGGTCGTTTGTGCGTAGAGGGACATAAGGTGGCTCATCACATTGCTAGCTGCCAACCTTTTACTTAGGTGATAGAATATAGATGGAGGAATGGTCAAATACTGTTTCTGATCTTGCTTCAAATGATATGTGTACTTCTCTTAATAATGAATAAAGTCTTTGCTAGCTTCTAATAAAAAAATTGTCGTGGAAAAGAAAAAGTGGTAACGATCAGAGTCTAAATGAATACTTTACGGGCAAGCAAATAATCTAGCAACTTACAACTGATATCATGTATTTATATAGAGTTTTTCCCCTTATTTATGAGCTAAATCGTGCGTCAATGGAGCTCTTCGGAGCTATTTTATACTAATTATCGTATACAGTTGTGGTTTTGTGTTTTAGTGTTGATTTGCAGGTATTAGAGAGATTTCTCCTTATTTCCAAGCTATTTGGAAGCAACCACGGCTTTACGAGTTACTATGAGGCACATAGAAGTCATCACGAGCATTACGGATGAATATAGAGGTCCCAAGACCTCTAAACTTGAAGATTGAGTGCCAAAACGCTAAAGAAACAACCCAATGGAGCTAGCCCGTGTTCGGATCGGGGAGAATATGGCCCGATCGGGCAAAGAATATTATGATTGGATGATGGGGTTTCGAGCCCGATCGAGCAAGCCTTGCCCGACCCGATCGGGTGAGAAACCCATGATGTTTGTTGCTGATTTACGATGAAAATGAGCTGGACTGGTCATTTAGGCCTACCCGATGCAATCGAGCAATCACCACCTGATCAGGCAGGCCTAGACCAAAGCGTTTTGTTGCTGCTACGTGTTTCTGGCATACAAAGGAGAATGCTGGGCCAAAGAGCACGCCACTCGATCGGGCAACATGGCCCAACCCGATCGGGCGGGCCCAAAATGCCTTTCAAATTGCGGCTGCTTGCTGTCTACAAGAAAAGAAGTAGTTAGGCTCTTGTGAGTTTGCCCAATCGGGCACTATTCACCCGACCCGATCGGGTGGGGGCCAAGGCTCAGTTCTAGTTGATGCTACTACGTGGAAAGAAAAGAAAATTGGACCAAAATTTTGTGTTGGCCTGATCAGGTTGCAAACATGCGGAGCCGAATTTCTATCTTATTTTATTCGTTTTAATTAGATTTTAGGGGCTATTATAAATAGCTAAACTTCTTTATTTTAGAGACATCTTTTATTCTTATTATTTCCAGCTTTCATTAATTTAGTTTTAGAGAGCTTTTTTAGTTTAAACACTTAGATTAGTTCTAAAGGTGATTGAACCTTGGATTCATTTCAATAAAGGTTATTGCTTTCCGTCATTCGGTATTGTTCTTTTCTTTTAATCTCTTTATTTAATCTTTGTTTGCTTAGTTTGATTATTGAATTCATTCATGATGCAATTATTAGGGCTTCTTATTAGAATTGTTGTTGTTGATTTAATTATGTATGAGTATTCTATATCTAGGGTTTTAGGGAGGAAAGCCGTGTTTATACCATGAATTACTTTGAATTGCTATTAGTTTCTAGGGCTTGATTATATTGGTTATGGTTTGATTTGTTCTTATTGAGTAATTATTGTTATTGTGTAGTTTCATTGAATGCTTGTGGTTAATAATCGTTTGCACAGACCCATCTTACTTTTAGAGGCCTAATACACATCAGTATTTCTGATTATGTTAGTGAACATGCGGCATATGTTGAATTATGAGCGTTAAGTCTTAACCATAGCTTAGCACGTGCTCTAATCTATCGATTATTGACCTAGACTCCGATAGTTGTTTGATCCCTTGAGTGGTATAAGCATGGTGGAACTAATTCCCTAGACCTTTAATTCATAGTTTAATCCCCATGTTTATATTGCTTTCTTTAGTCTAAATAGTAGTTCAGCTTATTCTTGTCTGATCTTGTCTCAAATAGCTGTTTAGCTGAATATTAACTTAGAAACTCTGTCTCTCTGTGGATTCCAGCCTACTTCCCTTGAATATTGTTGTTAGAGGAATTTAGGATTTATCTTTGATTGGGTGATACGACTTTAGCCTTTCAAATTTTGGCATGAAAATCGCTCAGCCGCTATTATAAAATTTCATGTTCCTATTAGAACCAAACGAGTGAATGTATGAATACATGAAAACGCGAGTTAAAATTACCTGAGCAATATCACGATAACTCAAAAGAGGGGGGGCGATCATTAGTTATTCCCAACTTCAGCATGAATTCCATTAGATTCATCTTGTGTAATCTCATTAATTTTGTAGGGTTCATCATCACTTTCCTGCTCTTCAACGTCGGTTTCTGGATAATTCAAGTTTTCAACATTGTCCGACTTCTTTACAAGTGACTCCAAATGGTTCATTCATACTTCAATTCATTTCATGTAATCAAGGTAGTCTCTGTAAGTGATCGTTGATCCAAAATATTCTTTGATGGTCAATCCACCACCAACACCATATACACGTCCACCATGCTCCTTCGTCTTTAAGACCTTATGCAGCACATCGTTACGCCCAGCGTCTGCAAACTTTCCATTTGCTGAACGTTGTAAGAGGTAATCCTACCATCACATAAACAATAATATAAGAAATAGGCTAGACATATTGTCACACAAAAAAAAGTAGGGATAGGTTCATACAATTCGCTTCATCACTTCTTCATCAGTTGATTCATCTATGACATTCCCTTTATCGTCACACCTTATCAATTTCCACATTGGTCCTTGTCCTAAGGATTTCATAGTCTTGCCTCCCTTGACCAATTTCTCAATCTAATATAAGTATGTAAGTTTTATTACCAAGTGATGAATAAAAATACATTTTCAAAATTTATAAACATACCACATCCAACTAAAAACGAGCATATCCTCTTCGAGAATGTTTATGGGGATACTTGTTAGTCCCTGTTGCACACCTTTTGTTTTTTCACTCCTTTCCAGATGAATTATGATCATGATTAGTATAAAGATTACAATGTAAAAAACAATTAAAAAGATGTATAATGCTAGGGTGGGTAGTATATACCTTAAATTTCAGACACTGTCGACTTTCTACAAACTTCTCCCAAACCATCATGTCAATGAAGTCGTATTTTTAGGGTGGCTCAGTAAGGAACACTCCATCCTTACAATACAACCACTATGTTGTGAGAGTAGATTAGAAAATCTTCCAACTTTGACCTCCAACTCCCAACATATGTTTCTTTCTACTAGGGTCAACATTAAACGCAACTTACATGGTTAATGACATAGAAATATAGGTGATCATAGTTTTAGGAAGAAATAATTGGAAAAGTGTAAAACTATTATATATGCATACCATAATATCTTCAAATAGACAATCTTTAAGATTTTCAAGCACCTTTTGCCAATTTTTGTATGTGATATGTACATCTTTGCGAATGATGGAACCCCAATAACTCATCAATGTTTCACTATTTTCTCCAACTGGATGGCCTAAATCATTCCATTGGCAACGAAGTCTCCTACCTTTGTTCCTAGCTCGAACAACCTTAGCCATTCGGGTTGCACCGCGACCTTTAGCTTCATTTTCATCCTCTTCTGGCCCCCTCACCTTCTTTTCCTTTCTTTAGTTTTCCTTGTCCATCTTTATTGAGAGGCCACATAATGTGGTGAATAAAGTAACGAGTCTGCTGCCTCTGGTAACAAAATGATGGAAGTGAAAGGCTATGGCATTGGTACAACATTTTCTTACAACATGATTGAACTGAAACAGAGTAAAATTAACCAAGGGGCAGTATAACTTGTTAAGAAACTTTTAACGTGTTCAAGATTTAAGCCTGATTCATTCACTCTTGCTAATGTCATACACACATATTCTAGTCTAGGAGCTATTAAAGGAACAAGATCAATCCATGCACTAACTGTGAAAATAGGCCTTGATATGAGAGATAATGTTGTTCTAGGTACTGCTATGTTAGATGCATATGCGAAATGCATTGATATAGAAGCAGCTGCAGAGTTGTTTTATGACATCAGAGAGGCCAATACTCCTACTCGGAACTCTATGCTAACATGAATTAGTTGAACGACTATGCTGATCAGGACATACTACTTGAAAGCAAGATTAGGGGGTGGGGTGGGGGCTGTACAGTAGCAGCAGGGGGGTGGAGGTGGGGGATCTATAACAGCAGCTGGGGTGGGGGTTAAGGTTGTACATGAGCAACAGGGGTGGGGGTGGGGGTTGTATACCGGTAGTAGGGGGTGGGGGTTGTATAGCGGTAGTAGGGGGTGGGGGTGGGTGGTAGACAATGAGTTTAGGAAAGTTACACAGCTGAAAAAAAAACTAAAACCATATTCACTTATGTTTATTACTCGGTAAATCAATCAGATATGAGATAAACACACAAGTAGAAAAAATTTTAAGTTGGTGAATTCAGTTCATGAAACAAGATAGGGGAGCACTTACAGTTATTAAGGACGGATATTACGTCTTTACAATGTATGAGATTGTGCCACTTACTTCAAATATGTGGATAAGAAAAGAGCAAAAATAAGAGGCATATTCTTTCAAAAAAAAATTGAATATAGATGAGATGACTCTATAAAAAAGATAGTAAAAAACTAGAAACATCAAGGTGTCAAGGTATATTTAAATATTATCAAGGTGATGTTCTTACTTTAACATATTGTTAAAAACAGAAGAAGATAAATATAGACCAATCATATAAAAAGATAGGAAAAAAAGAAATATCAAGGTATATTTAAATATTATCATGGAAAAATTGACTCGAATAATCCAAACTATGTTCGCTCCGCCAAGAATAATCCCAACTATGGGTTATTGCTGTATAATCCTAACTATTGGGAAAGTCTTCCAAAAACACCCCAGGTGACTTGCAACCTGTTAACTAGGAAATTTTTTATTTTTCTTTTATTTCTCTTAGCCCACTAGCAAAGAAAATAAGAGGAAAATAAAATAAAATAACCCTTCCTTCCCCTCCCCTCCCACCCTCTCTCCCACCCCTCCTCCTCCACCCATTGTTATTCCCGAAGCTACTTGTCGAAAAAATCAGGTGAGTTGAATTGGGGATGAACTGGCTAGGAACGAGTGGGAATCGTCGTGAACTCGGCGAGCGAAAGAACAGGAACAATGAGAGAATTAGAAGCGTCGGGGGAAAGGAGGAAGAGGTTTCATTACTAGAGAGACTGTAGAGTCTTCATCGGTGTTGGAGAGAGTAGGAGAATTGTGGGTTTGTGTTTGGCGACTTAGTATTGTTCATAAATATTTGATGTATGTTTTGTGATGAGGAAGGAGAAAATGCTAAACATATGTTTTTCATATGCATCTATGGAGGGAAATGCTATTATATCTTATGTGTGAATGGGTTGGAGTAAAATGGTATTTAGTGGATGAAATGCATACAACATGAGTTTTTCAAATTCCAAGAACAAGTTTAAAAAGATTGGTTTTATGAGTTTCTTAAATAAGTAGGTGTCTATTACATCCACAGAGCAAGAAATCATGTATTTTGGCATAAGTTTGTCCTGCGTCCTGATATTACATGCCCATTAGATCCAACAAGTGTTTTGTACAATAATTCAGAAAGCTTATCCCTGCAAAATGGTATAGTTAAACCATCATATGGTTTTCAAGATCTAAAGAGCAGAAGGTTGAAGGCTGTTGATTATTCTTGTTTGTTGTTTTGATGACTGACAAAGAAGAAATAAGGATGCAGCAGTGGCCGTCGACATGTTGAGACCTCCGCAAGTCAGTCGAAGGACATAAATAAGAGTAAGGGAGTCTGTGAGAGTGATTGGGGTGGTGTTTTTGGGGTTGTGTTTCAGGCGAGGGGAGTGTGGTGTTGGGGTAAGTGGTGGATGGCGCCTAGGTGGGGGTGCACGTGGATTTTAGGCCTCCCATCACTCATTCGCCAAATCATCCACAAAAAAATTGGCTTTGCCTGTAAAGCTAATATAAATGCCTCATTTTTGTAACCAACCTTATTAAGATCAATTAAGGTAAATCTGAGCTTATCGACACGCACTCCACTATTGTTTTCCACCCATCTACAACCGAAAATAGGAAGACGAAATCCTTTATAATCTAACTCCCATATGTTTTCAATCACCCCAAAATAAGTCATTTTCCCATGAATCGGTTTTTTATCTTTCGCACTCGAAATATGCATACCTATAGCTTCAAGAGTCACTCCGCTATTCACTAATATAAATGCTTATCTATATCCTATGTATAGTAAGTGTGACTATTTATTTGATAACATTTATATGATAAAATATTTGTAATAGGTTCTCAAGATAGCCATTTCATTGTATTAGACACGTTTGAAGGGGATTGAATTAACTCATCTGATGCGGCAAAGGAAGGTGTTTGGGTCAAGAAGTTCATTTCAGAACTTAGTGTAGTTCCTAACATTGAGAATGGTATTGAGTTCTTTTGCGACAACAATGGTGTCATTGCTCAATTGAAGGAACCTAGATCACATCAGAGATTCAAACACGTGCTCAGAAAATTCCATCTTATTTGAGAGATCGTTGGAAGGGATGATGTAAAAGTAAGCAAGGTTCACACTGATGAGAATGTGGCAGACCCACTTACTAAACCGCTATCTCAACCTAAGCATGAGAGTCATACTAGGTCTATGGGGCTGAAACATATGGGCGAATGGCTTATGGTTGTTTACTTCATGTTTGCAATTGTAAAGATTTTCATTATGTTCGGAATGTTTATCAATAAAATAAAATGTTTATTTCTTATTTAATCATTTGGTTTAGCGTTGAATAAAATGTCCAAATAATTTGTCAATTCGAATAGGAATTATCGAAAAAGTTTTGATAATGGAACCCTATAAAATGAACTGAATCACAACATTATTTGAAGTCCCTAGTCCAAATCACTAAATTGGACATAAGTGATTTATGTAAAGGCTAGTGTATAATTAATTGATGGCGCAGTTCCATGTGCTATGAAAACATAGAGATGTTTAATTGATTATATGGATGTATATTTGATACATTGTGACTTGACCTAATTAGATTCTAAAAATAGAATCAAAATATAATATATTTGGTGGATTCCTTAGACATGAGTATGTCATGATTACCACAATATAATTAGTTTAACCTTGACATTGTTAAACATCATGCCGTAAAAGGAGGTTATAAAGGTCATGCTCAGGTTAGTTAAAAGTTTAGTGGGAGTTATAGTCATACAAAAGTGGATAAGTCCTCCTATCAGATAGGGATGATGTGTGGGCCTCTTGATAAGCGAGAACTGAAAATTGAATGGCCATGCGGAATGTGATTAAAGTGTTAATCCTTTATGAGAACATTTCCAACTCAGTAATCAAGAAACAAAATTTGAGAATGACATTGTGTTATCAAATTTGGCATTAAGAGACTTAAGGAGTTTGACATTGCGTACTCATTTTTACGGACAAGTGGGAAATTGAAGGAATATATCCTTAGACAATTTCCACAATTATGAATATAAATAGGATTGAATTTATTTAGATAATATAGTTAATTATTTTAGTAACCGCATTTACTTGCTAGAGAATAAATTACGGTTTGTAGACAAATTGGTTTAGGCTTACAACTAAGATGATTAATCCTATGAGGTCACACTATGTAACACCAATTAATGAATAAATTAAAAGCCCATAAAGGCTTATAGGTGGCCGGCCACTAGAAGGGTTATTAGGGTTTTAGGTGTTCCTTTTCTCTTAACCTAATATCTATTTATTATATATTGATATAATACGAAGAGAGAGAAAGAAAAACCCTTCTCCCTCTTTAGTTTAGGCGCCTGACCCATCAAAAGTAAGAGAGTGAATAGTTCAAACTCTTCCATTTTAGCATATGTTGGTATTAATTGGTGTTCATGGACTAAGTAGAGGAACTACAAGTTTGGTTCTTTATCTCTGAAGTAATCAGATTGTAGTATTCAGACTCTTCATACCTGTTTAAGTCGCGTGACAACTGGTAAGTAAATATGCAATTATATATAATTCGATTAATTGTCATGCATGATTTTGTGATAGATGTTAGGAAATAGTTTCCTGCAATTCCGTTATTCGCATCTATATGTTCCTACAGTGGTATCAATTAACCCTATGCATAATGTTAATTGATTGTATCATATGGATGTTTATTTTTTCATTCAATTAGAGGAGGACGATATGTCATGAATTGCAAAATTAATATTATGAATATTAATTGATTTGAAATTATTTACATAATTCATGCTCAAAAAATTTAATATCTTGTGATGGACGTGTATCACGCTATTTTCCATCAGTTTTGTATTTTTTTCTTTCGAATTTAGTTTAATTTTATGTTTAAATGTTGATTAAAGCATAAAAATTAAATTTTAATTGTTAAATAAATTCGAAAATCCCACTTTTAGTTCCAAAAATTTGCATTATAAATAAGGAAAATTTGCACAAAACCACCTTAAGTTTGCACATTTTTGTAAACTCCCACCTTTATGTTTTTTTTATAAGTTACCACCTTAAGTTTTGTAGACGTTTATAAACTCCCACCATTTCAGGGATTTTGTCTAACACCGTTTGTTGTGGGCCCACTTCAGTTATTTTATTCATTTTTCCTTCCAACCATTCATCTCTCTCCCTTCTCTTTGACTCTTTCACTCTGCTACAAATTCCTAAACCCAGATTTTATTTCCCTCCAACCCACTTAGCACAAACTCCAAATTTCCTATTGACTTGGGGTTTTAAGCTTCAAATTCCCAAACCCAAATCTTGTTTTCCTTAATACACAACATCTAACTGTTCTCTTCAAAACCCAACTCAAGTACTTGTGCTCCTGTAGCAGAGTGAAATGAACTTAATAGCCACTAAAGCAAACCAGGCCAGTAACCTAAAAGCTCACCTGTTGACCTCTTTCAATGAACTTAATAGCCAATAATTCATTTGTCTAGTTATCTCTAACAAGTTTAGCAACCCCAACATTACCAGACCCAATATTTTCACTACATCATAACGCTCCATTTTCGATTGAAATCTTCAAAGTTTATATTTTTATTTAGAGGGCTTTATTTCTGGGTTTATGAAAGTGGGAAAATGGAAAAAATTCAACAAACTAGGAAGAGAAAGAATTGTTCTTGAGGAAATGATTTGGAAAGAGAGAAATGAGTACGTGGCAGAGGTTGAAGGGAGTATATATAGGCAAAGAAACTTGGTTGAGTATTCAGAGGATAGAAGAAGAAGACATATGAGTATAATTTTAGTGTGTGAAAATGGAGAGAGTGATACAGTAGTACACTACTCATCTCTCTCTAAAATTCTGGGGCATTCAAAGTGAAAATGAAGTTTCTCTAAAATTGAGTGAAAATGGTGTTCCTCTAAGTAGCAGAAGAACAAGGAAAATGGTACAATAGTCATTATTTAGAATTATAAAGAATTTTGGGGGCATTCAGAATGAAAATGGAGTTTGTCTAAGTGGGAGAGTGAAAATGGAGTATACTCATCCTTCTTTTTCTTATCTCTAAAATGGAGTGAAAATGATAAGTGGCAGAGTGAACTTATAGCAGGGTGAAAGAGAAGGGAGAGAGATGAATGGTTGGAAGGAAAAATGAATAAAATAACTGAAGTGGGCCCACAACAAACGGTTTTAGACAAAATCCGTGAAATGGTGGGAGTTTATAAACGTTTACAAAACTTAAGGTGGTAACTTATAAAAAAAACATAAAGGTGGGAGTTTACAAAAATGTGCAAACTTAAGGTCGTTTTGTGCAAATTTTCCTATAAATAAAGATGTTATTTTTATTTTTTTCAAAATTTGATAGAATTTTATTGAATTTTAATTTTTAATAAGATTAAAACGTAAAAAACTTATCTTTAATGATATAATAATTGATTTTAATCATTATAAAATTCTATAAAGAACCACATAAAATCTAAAATCTTTTAGAAAACAAATTTGTTATCTTCGGAATTTTTTCATGATTGTTTCTGATTTTTATGAATTATTATGATTTAAATTCATGTTTTAGTGTAGTAATTAGAATATCTGATTTTAATTACAGTAAAAATCACAAAAATCATCCTAAAAATGGAAAAATATCTAAAGATCAGGGTGATTTTTTTTCCAGATTTTTTCAGATTTTTCAGAATATTTTTTGGCATATTTTAAGGAATTGGTTAAATCTTGTGGGTAAAAGATTATCTTTCCAATTTGTTTTATTAATTAAATTTAGATTTAGTTAATAAAGATATCGAAAATTTAGATATTCTGTGTTAAAATTATTCCAAAAGATTTACCCTAATTGCTTAATCTAATCTTAAAATTTGGATTATAAGCAAAAGTTTTGGCTAAAAGATAGGTGCAGACCTTCCTTTTAATTTTTCCTAGTGGGCTGCATGTCCCAGTTTTCTGGCTTAGCCTATGTGGGCCGCGTGCTCCTGAAGAGTTCAGTCATCAATTTTTTTTACATGGCTTAGCAATGTTTTGAGCTGCGCACCCTTTTGGGCCTCCATTACCCTCCTCTCCGAAACTCCTTATTGCTATCTCTTTTGGGATGACCTCTACACGCCTAATTATTGGCATTATAGGTTGTTGTATTTAGCTGGGCAACAAGCAAATAAATTGCTATTACTGTTCAGCGACACACTTATTACAAAAAAAGGGTTCTTTTGAGCATGATAAAATATTTCAAATATTTGCAATTTTGTTAATGGTGATTAACTTCATATATCATGGTAATTAAATTAAAATAATTATTTTCTTTAATAATTTATGACTTAAAATGTTACATTTTATAATTATTACATAAAGGTTTTATTTGCTTATTAATGGTTAATGAGTACTACTTAAGTATTTATTTTGTTTTGATATTATAAATGCTTACATTTTTAATATAATATGAATGATATTATGATTTACATGTTGGTGACTAGTATGGCCCAAATCTCGGATAGAAACTACGATCTGCGTATCGTTATGTATTTCTGTAATTCAAATTTTCTGCTTAGTATAAATTTAAATGAAGATCAAGATCAAAGTTTCATGAAGAATCCGGGATGGAGATCCGAGAAAGTCTCAAGGGAGGATTTATGAAGATTATATTTTTAAGGATATGGGCCATACTAGGATCACATTTATTTTAAGTTCGCATTTATTTTATTATGAATGCGTGCTTACTAAAGTTTATACCTATGGTTGTTATGCTATGTGTTCACTTATAAATGACCATGTTAATAAACTTTAGTCCCCAAATTATAATATTGAGTTTACAGGCTTTTCCAAACAACACCTGTAAAGCCTTAGATCATGAGTAATAGGTTCTGCCAAAACAGGGTGTTGCTCATAATTCTGAGGATAGTAAGGTAGGTTTTTGAAATTACATATTATTGTTTGGTTTAACTCAACAAAATCATTAAAAGACGAAGTTTTGGGTTTTGAAGCAATGAGATAGGTATTAATAAAGAGTTATTAACCTGTCTACAAAGAATTATAATTAATTATAATTATTAAAATGCTTGCTTACCTCAACTACTATATTTTAAAGGCAGGGCCAAAGTCCGTTTAATTATATTGGGAGAGGATCTTGGTTATTTATTTATTCAATGGGGATTTTTATTTTGAATAAATTTTTTGTAGTTAATTACATTTTGTTTAATTGCTGCTTTTGATAATCAGTCATTGAACCTTGCTTTATTATTTTTGTTGTAGTTATCATGTCTAATTCCAACAACAACAACGCCACTGCTTTTAATCTGCATTATGTACTCGATAAAGATAAACTAAATGCTACCAACTTTCTAGTGTGGGAAATGGCTGTGAGAATTGTTCTCAGAGCCGAAGGAAGGGAAAGTGTTCTTGACAATCCACTTCTTGGACCCCTGCCAGAACATGCAACTATAGCTGAAAGGAGAGCTAAACAAACCTTAGAGGCTAATACTGTGCAAGTAACATGTTTGTTGCTTGCTTGCATGGAACATGATTTTCAAAATTGTTTTAAAGATCTGGATGCCTACACCATAATCCAGTAACTTAAGAGAATGTTTCAAAAAAAATGCTAGGATGGAAAGGTTTAGGGCAAACTATAAGCTGCTAGATTGCAAGTTGAGAAAAGGAAAACATGTTGGTCCACATGTGTTCGATATGATCGGACATTTTCAGATCATGGAAAAATTGGGATTTCCTTACCCAAATGAATTGGCTGCTGATATTGTAACCAGGTCCTTGCCTAAAACATTTCAAAACTTTCGTTTGAATTTCTACATGCAAAGAGGGGAGGCTACCTTGCAAAAGTTGCATTAGATGCTTGTTCAGGCTGAGAGGACCTTACCGCATGAACCCAAGCATGAAGATGTTCTGATGGTTAGGAAGGGTAAACAGTTCAAGAAGAAGGGGACTTCCAAAGGGAAGAACAAGGGAAAATCTGTTGCAAATGTGACTCCTAAACCGAAGGCCACTCCTAAGGCTAAAGTAGCAGCCCTTCATGAGTGCTACCACCGCTACAAGATTGGCCACTGGAAGAGGAATTGTCCCATTTATCTGGAGGAGAAGAAGAATGGTGCTTCGACTTCAGGTATATATGTTATAAAAGTTAATTTAGCTATAACTATTTCTTGGGTATTCGATACTGGATGTGGTTCCACACTATTAGTAATGTGTAGGGACTAAGAAGAAGTAGAAGTTTGGGCAAAGGTGAATTAGATCTTTGAGTAGGGAATGGAGTACAAGTTGCTGCTTTGGTTGTTGGAGATTATAGTTTACATTTGCCGTCTTCTTTAATATTAGAACTCAATAATTGTTATTACGTTCCTGTCATTACCAAAAACATAGTTTCGGTTCCAGTTTTGGATTCTGAAGGTTTTTCATTTAATATTAAGAATAATTGTTGTTCTGCGTATTTGAATGATGTTTTCTATGTTTTGGCTAAATTATCACATGGTTTGTATATTCTAGACTTACAAAATCATATCTATCACATAGACAGCAAGAAACGAAAAACAAATGATTCAAACCTTACTTACCTATGGCATTGTCGATTAGGCCATATAAGCTCAAAACGTATAGAGAATCTACATAAAGATGGACTTCTCAAATCATTTGAATTTGAATCATTTGATGTATGCGAGTTTTACTTAATGGGGAAAATGACTAAGTCACCTTTTACAGGCTTAGTGAAAGGGCCAATGACCTTTTAGCTCTTATACATACCGATGTATGTGGACCTATGAGTATTACGGTTAGGGGAGGGTACAGTTACTTCATCACTTTAACAGACGATGTAAGTAGATATGGATATGTCTACTTAATGAAGTAAAAGTCGGAATAGTTTGAAAGGTTTAAACAATTCCAAAATGAAGTGCAAAACCAGCTTGGTAAGAAAATCAAGGCATTGATATCTAAACATGGTGGTGAGTATTTGAGCCAAGAATTTGGTAATCATTTGAAAGATTGTGGAATACTTTCACAACTGACTCCATTAGGAACACCACAATGAAATGGCGTTTTTGAAAGGAAGAATCGGACCCTATTAGCTATAGTACGATCCATGATGAGTCTTGCTGATCTTCCCATTTCTTTCTGGGGTTTTTCTCTCGAAACAGATGCATTTACACTCAACAGGGTTCCTTCCAAAGCAGTAGATTAGACTCCATATGAGATATGTACAGGAAAAGTTCCTACATTGTCTTTTCTAAAAGTTTGGGGATGTGAAGTTAATGTGAAACGTTTTATTTCTGATAAACTTTCACCCAAATCTGGCAATTGTATATTTGTGGGTTATCCCAAAGAGACCAAGGTGGAATTACTTCTACAACCATAGTTAAAAATAAAGTGTTTGTTGCTTGCGATGGTGTCTTCCTTGAAAAAGTATTTGTTTCAAAGAAGACAAGTGGGAGAAATATATATCTCTAAGAAGTTCGATATGAGCAACAAATGGATGGGGTTAACACCCCATTAGAGGCGGCCCGGCATGAAAATGCTCAGGAGGTGGTGAATCCTATCCATGAACCTCCTACCATCCCACTTAGATCTAATCCATGTGACATTTCCGAGTCTAACGACTGAGATCCTTCTCCTGTTGCTCCCTAACATAGATCTAGTAGGACCATCATTCCGTCAAGAAAATTCATTGATTTTCTTTTCACTGAAAGTTCTGAAAATTCCGTCAAGAAAGTGAAGAGCCTATTAGCTATAAAGATGCTTTGGAGAGTCAGGACTCCGAGAACTGGCTTGAAGCCATGAAATTCCAAAATGTAGTCTATGTCTGAAAATTAAGTATGGGACTTGGTTAATTTGCCTCATGGAGTAAAACCTATTGGATGCAAATGGATTTTCAAGTTGCAAACAGACAAAGATGGAAACATTAGTGTTTTCAAAGCTAGGTTAGTGGCAAAAGGTTTCAGGCAAGTTCATGGTATAGACTATGACGAAACCTTCTCCCCAATAGCCATGCTAAAATCCATTAGGATAATCCTTGCGATTGGTGCAGTACATGACTATGAAATATGGCAAATGGATGTCAAAACCGCCTTCTTGAATGGGTTCTTGAAAGAGGATGTGTATATGACACAACCTCAGGGTTTTGAAGATCCAGAAAATCTAGGGATGGTATGCAAGCTTAAGAAGTCCATTTATATACTAAAGCAAGCATACAGGAGTTGGAACGTCAGATTTGGCGAGGCAGTCAAAAATTTTGGTTTCCTCAGAAATAAAGAGGAATCTTGTGTATACAAGAAATTGAGTGGGAGCTGTATAACCTTTCTATTCTTGTATGTGGATGCCATACTTCTCATAGGAAATGACAAAGTCATTCTTGAGTCAGTCAAAGGATGGTTAAAAATTGTTTCTCTATGAAAGACTTAGGAGAGGCAGAGTACATCTTGGAAATCATGATTTATAGTGATAGATCTAAAAGGCTTATTGGACTTAGTCAAGGAACTTATATTGATAAGGTTCTTGCTAGGTTCAAGATGGAAAACTCTAAGAGAGGTTTCATGCAACACGGTATATCACTTGGCAAGACTCATGTCCTTCAACACCTGATGAGGTCAAGAGAATGAGTAATGTTCCCTATGCTTTTGCGATAGGTTCCATTATGTACTCTATGATTTGCATTCGGCCAGATGTTGCATATGCTTTGAGTATATGTAGCAGATACCAGGCTAGCCCAGGTGATGCACACTAGATGGCCGCAAAGAATATCCTCAAGTACTTACAAAGAACTAAGGATCACTTCTTGGTATGTGGTGGAGAAAGAGAGTTGCTTGTTACTGGATACACTGATGCGAGCTTCCAGAGTGACAAAGATGATTTTTGATCCCCAATCTGGTTTCAATTTTTGTCTTAATGGAGGAGCTGTGAGCTGGAAGAGTTCCAAGCAAAGTGCCATCGCAGATTCAACAACAGAGGCAGAGTACATTGCAGCAGCTGCTGTGGCAAAGGAAGGTGTTTGGATCAAGAAGTTCATTTCAGAACTTGGTGTAGTTCCTAGCATTGAGAATGGTATTGAGTTGTTTTGCGACAACAATGGTGCCAATGCTTAATCGAAGGAACCTAGATCACATGAGAGATCCAAACACGTGCTCAGAATATTCCATCTTATTCGAGAGATTGTTGGAAGGGAGGATGTAAAAGTAAGCAAGGTTCACACTGATGAGAATGTGGCAGACCCACTTACTAAACCGCTTGCTCAACCTAAGCATGAGAGTCATACTAGGTCTATGGGGCTGAAACATATGGGAGAATGGCTTTAGGTTGTTTCATTCATGTTGCAATTGTAAAGACTTTCATTATGTTTTGAATGTTTATCAATAAAATAAAATGTTTATTTCTTATTTAATCTTTTGGTTTAGCGTTGAATAAAATGTCCAAATAATTTGTGAATTCAAATTGGAATATCGAAAAAGTTTTGATAATGGAACTATAAATTGAACTGAATCACAACATTATTTAAAGTCCCTAGTCCAAATTACTAAATTGGACATAAGTGATTTATGTAAAGGCTAGTTTATAATTAATTGATAGCGTAGTTCCATGGGCTATGGAAACATAGAGATGTTTAATTGATTATATGGATGTATATTTGATACATTGTGACTTGACCTAATTAGATTCTAAAAGTAGAATCAAAATATAATATATTTGGTGGATTCCTTAGACATGAGTATGTCATGATTACCACAATATAATTAGTTTAACCTTGACATTGTTAAACGCCATTTCGTAAAGGAGGTTATAAAGGCAATGCTCATGTCAGCTAAAAGTTGAGTGGGAGTTATAGTCATACAAGAGTGGATAAGTCGTCCTATCAGATAGGAATGATGTCTAGGGCTCTTGATGAGCGAGAACTAAAAATTGCATGGCCATGCGGAATGTGATTAAAGTGTTAATCCTTTAGGAGAACAGTTCGAACTCAGTAATCAAGAAACAAAATTTGAGAATGACATTGTGTTATCAAATTTGGCATTAAGACACTTAAGGAGTTTGACATTGCGTACTTGTCTTATGGACAAGTGTGAGATTGAAGGAATATGTCCTTAGACAATTTCCACAATTATGAATATAAATAGGATTGCATTTATTGAGATAATATAGTTAATTATTTTAGTAACTGCATTTACTTGCTAGAGAATAAATTACGGTTTGTAGACAAATTGGTTTGGGCTTACAACTAAGATGATTAATCCTATGAGGTCACAATAAGTAACACCAATTAATGAATAAACTAAAAGCCCATAAAGGCTTATAGGTGGCCGACCACTAGAAGGGTTATTAGGGTTTTAGGTTTTCCTTTTCTCTTAACCTAATATATGTTTATCATATATTGATATAATAAGAAGAGAGATAAATAATTCAGTTAGTCAGAAACTTGACAAAAAGAGAGAAAAAAAAACCCTTCTCCCTCTTTAGTCTAGGTGCCTAACCCATCAAAAGTAAGAGAGTGAATAGTTCATACTCTTCCATTCTAGTAGATGTTGGTATTAATTGGTGTTCATGGACTAAGTAAAGGAAATACAAGTGTGGTTTTATCTCTGAAGTAATCAAATTCGTGATTATACTTTGCAGTATTCAGACTCTTCATACATGTTCAAGTCGTGTGATAATTAGTAAGTAAATATGCAATTACATATAATTCTATTAATTGTTATGTATGATTCTGTGATAGATGTTAGGAAATAGTTTCTGCGATTCCGCTATTCACATCTATATGTTCCTACACTCTTATCTAGTGTCTATAAATTGCCATAGTTACACCCCAAACAACCCACTTCAAACACCCCTTTTCCCCTCCTTCCCGTCACTCTCTTTCCTCTGCTTTTCTTTCCCCCATTCCCTGCTTGTGTTTCTCTCTCCAGATGAAACCAACAAGACCCTCTCCGAAGACCAGCACGCCACCAGACGCCAAAAACACAGCCAGAAAGTGTCGGCCACCCACCACACGCCACAAACAATTGCAGCACCCCTCCTTTTCGCAGCGACTCTGCTCAATGTTGCCACCGGAGCACCACCATCAGTTGTCGTGTCCCGCCAGCCACGCCGCCACCTGCTCTTGCGCCTCGCTGGAGTTATCCCCCTCTGTCTCCTTCTTTGTTGCTCCATTAAGTAGAGGTAATTGTTGTTACCTATATTTTTTTATTTTATTTGAATTTATTTTGGTTATTTTATGTTAGTTTATTAGTTAGTTACCTTATGTTAATCTTAGTTACTAATTAGCCTAAATCTGATTTCTTAGTTTCAGAAAAATCACTTTGTTTAATTTATGATTATATGTACTAAATTATACACTTTAATTAGACTAGTTAAAGTTATGGACTAATTGTCTTAGTTTGTTTACATTAAGTTATCTAGTTAATTTAAATCCACTATTAGTTAAATACTCTATGTTAATAATTAAACTTAAATGTAATTTTTATTTCAAGTGAAACTAATTTGCTTAACTTACGTTTATCATAAACCTAAATCAATCTAAATTAGTTTTCAAATTTTTTCAATAATAGTTATTTACACTAAATTAGTCACTTTTTCTCATGTAATAAGTTATGTTCATATAATTACTTTAATTTGATTTTAAAAAAAGAAAAAACTTATTTTACATGGTATAAGTAGTATTTATATCGAATTAGTAATTAAGGATTCACTTTAATATTATTAATAATATTCACTATGTACTTTCAAGATTAATAAAAAGGACAAATAATTATGTTTAGTTTCTAATTAAAAGGCAGTAAATTATAATGTTGAAAAACTTATAATGAATCATCATTTACAACCTATTTATGACTTGTTAACTCTATTTAATAAAATATATGAATTCTCTTTGATATTGTTTAATAAGATTAATGAATAATATTTTTAGTTTATTTGTTAGCTCAATAATAATATAGTATTTAAATATTTTAATTAAGAGAAATAGATATATTTTATAGTTTATGCCTTTAAGTCATTAAACATGAATTTTATATGAAGTATAAAGTAGTAATAGTATTACTTAAATGAGACATAGAACTTACTTATATAATTTTAGTATTAATATGGATTTAATAACCAAGTTATAAAGACCGTATATATTAGTTTATAGTATTAAGTTATTAAATAAAGATTAACTATTAATGATGAGCCTTATTCTAGAAACTCTTTGGAACCTATTAACTTTAAATATAATATATTTTTAAAAAGGATTCACATGACGGAAATGGTTCGTAAAATTTAGAATAAAATATTAACGATTACTCCCTCCGTTCCAAAATGTTATACCCATTTGGAATATGGGGGAAAACCAAGGCAAATAGAATCATAGGAGAATCTTATGTTTATTTTCATAATTTTCATGTACTTTTTTTTGTCCTTATTAGGAAAAGTAAGAGAGAGAGATTCAAATGTGGGGACCATTAAAGTACAAATGAGTAAAAAGTAGGTAAATGTTTAGATATTGAAGGATAAAATGGGGAGAAAAAATGTATATAAATAGAAAAGATTCTATATGGGTATATCTTTTTGAAACGGTCTAAAACGGAAAATGGGTATAACATTTTGGAACGGAGGGAGTACTTATTAATTCGTGAACAGATTGATATTACACGCCTCCCCCGACTAACGACGTTACTAAGCAGGACTTGAGATAACGTCTACTGCTAACACCCGGAATCCCCTTGTGAATATATTTTATGTATGTTTTTCATGATGCTTATCTTGGATTGCGGGATGCAAAGTGATTATTATGAAATGATCTTTATAAACTCTCGATGTTATTGCGTCATGAACTCCGTTAAAATAAATGAAACATGATAAATAAAAGTGAAAGACGGTTCTTAGCAGTATTGTGTTCTATTGGTCATGCATGTACCATTCTGGCGGCAACGCCACCTTCTGATGGGGGACAATGTCCTCAGTGGCACCCGTGTTCTGTATGGCATTACGCCACCTTCTGACGGGGGGGACAAATGTCCTCGGTGGATTTACTTTATGATGTGATTTGTGTGAGGAGATGTCCCTTATTATTATATTTGCCAAGACACCAGAATCTATATTCTATATAATCTAATAAAGAAAAATAATTTAGCACATGTGTCGTCTTCTGGAGCAATGTCTGACGTGTCATTCAATGAAAGCATGAGGTGAGGTGTCACAATTCTATGCATCGTCGCTTTTTAAGCAAAAATATCGTGTGAAGTAAATTAATTCAGGAGAATATATTCTTAAATCAAGATTGCAAATCAAGCCATAAATCATAAATCAAGCCTATTAGGCATGTGAAAGTAGTTTACTTAGAAAAAAAACCATAAATCAAGCCTAAAATCTCTCCTCAAACAAAAACTTCATCTATTGAGAACTTAAATGTAGGGATGTGATCTATATAATCTAATAAAGCGAAATAATTCAACACACATGTCGTCTTCTAGAGCAATGTCTGACGTGTCATTCAATGAGAGCATGAGGTGAGGTGTCACAATTCTATGCATCGTCGTTTTTTTAAGCAAAAATATCGTGTGAAAAAATCAATTCAGGAGAATATATTCTTAAATCAAGATTGCAAATCAAGCCATAAATCATAAATCAAGCCTGTTAAGCGTGTGAAAGAATTAGGAGTGTGAAAGTAGTTTCCTTAGAAAAAATCATAAATCAAGCATAAAATCTTTCCTCAAACAAAAAAAATCATTTATTGAGATCTTAAATTTAGGCGTGTGATCTTAAATATATTTATGAGATCTTTCTCAATATATGTTCTCAAATACGAATGCTTTTGCCAGAAATATATTAATTCCACATGATATGGAAACTATTAGGTGTTGCGGAAGTAGTTTCCTTAGGGAAAACCATAAATCAAGCATAAAATCTCTACTCAAAAAATAAAAGTAAAAAAACAAGGATAAAATCTCACATGATGAGGAAAGAATAGAACCGTATTCATAACATGTAACACCCCAACCCTTACAGGCCGATGGGAGTCACGAAATAAGTATATCGGACCAATAACTGGCCCCACAAACCAACACAAGTCCTTTCGGCGCATTTTGTCCTCACTTATGCGAACCCTGAGAAACTTCCCAGGAGGTCACCCATCCCAAGACTACTCCCAGCCAAGCACGCTTAACGGAGAAATATCTTAGCAATATGAGTTCTCTGAAAAGAAGATGCACCTTGTTAGCATGCGAGATGCACTGAAAATTCTTAATATAAGCGAGTTACATGAAATGGAAAGTGTATTATTCATCTTTTTATTATGAAGATCAAAAATTAAATATTGGATTATTTGTTGTCTCTTTTTTGTAGGTTTAAGTTGTTGTTTGTTTGGCAATAATAAAGTATGTTAATTCTGATCATGAGTGATACTATCAAGCGTGCAAAGGATGTGGCTCAAAAATGGTAAAAGAGGATGGCAGTCTTATATGCCAAAGAAGAAGACGCATTGTGAAGTCACTAATATTAGGTAACAATATATTATTTTTAAGTTAAATTATAAATATAATTTTATCATGGAGAATATAGATGTAGATTGATCTCATTATTTAATAACTCGGTTTAGGGTTAAAATTTTACTCATTATTTAATCATTTTCGCACTCACTTTTTAACAACTCAATTTAGGGTTAAAATTTCCCTCATTGTTTAACCACTCATTGGAAAATTTAGATGTGTATCGATATACTACCTTTGTCCCATATTAGTTGCAACATTTTCCATATATGGTTGTCCCATATTAATTGCAACACTTTTATTTTAGGCATGGATCCACCAATGTTTTATTATATACACCCAACTAATATACCCCACTCATTCATTGATTTATGCGAAAAATATTAAAATAATACTCTTTTGTTCTATTAACTTCTTAAAAGTACCACATCATTTTCTATCACATCAACTTTTACAACAAATTAATATAACCTAGATCTTACTCTATTAACTTCCTAAAACTATGTGCACGAGCTATTGTTGCGATTAATATGGGATGGAGGGAATATATTTTTGCACGTCAAATAATGTTCCCACCCACGCACTCTCTATTACTTTTTGTATGGGCGGTTACACAAATTTACGCAAATTATGTCCGTAGATCAGTTTAGATTATATAGATATTAAGTTACACAAATTTGCATGGACAGTCATACAAGAAGACCATTTAGATAACTTAGAAGAAAAAATTACATTGTACTAAACATTTTAATAAATCTGTTTCACTCATTGTTTAATCATTATTATTCTTATGCATCATGTTTGTTCAATAAAGATTTAGATTGAAGGATACTGTATCGGACGGAACGGAAAATGCAAGCTTCAATTTATATGACATAGAGGTTGGTAAATTGTTTAATAAAACAGTTGAAGATTTTGTTACAAGACAAGAAGAGTACTATAAAATAATATTTTTGGTCCTATTAGTCCTATTCCTTGGTTTTTACATTTGACGTTAAAGCAATTTTTTATTTCATAAGGTTGTGGGGTTTTGCTAATAGGTTGGTGAGAACATTACAATGCGTGAAGAATTTAAGATGTTGTTGCAAAAGAAGTTGCCTTTCAAGATATAATATCAAGACCGCAACCTTTTGACAAAGCTGACTTCATTGTTGTAGATTACACAACTGAAAAACTTTCTATCAACAAATGGGTTAGACAATATGAAGAATTTCAGGTTCTCTATTTATAATATAGATACAAAACTTTGTTTCATGAACTATAAATTCTTATGCGTGTTTATCATATCCCAATGCAATGTATTTTATGCATTGATTAGGGTGAAAACTCAAACTTTTGGAAGTATGGTGAGACTAATCCGCGTGAGCATGTGTTGGAATGGGGACCATCAATGGCAAACTCCATTCCAGTATATGACGCAAAAGGCAAAGGAAAAAGTGATTGTGTTGCAAAGTGGTTGAATAAATTCAAAGCACTCTAGTTCAGTAAAAGAGTTGTTTATGTTCTATTTGAGATTATATAGTATTATTTTGGTGTTTGGTGTAAGTCAAACTATTTTGGAGTTTGCAAAGGTTCCTTAAGTTTCATACTTCGACCCAATTGGACAAAATGGTTGCCATGGTTTCATATGAGCAAACACTCATTGAACTTACTTTATCTGATTCAATTTATTAAGTCTAAATTTCATTTTATATTTGCCTAAATGAACCTGATTAGATACAACCCATTAACTTCAATTTTTCGAGGTAAAGAGAGCTTATCGTTACTACGAGTGACCCTATTTTGGCTAAATCTTAGTTGATTAAATAAGAATATGAAAGTTGCGGGCCTCATTCATACAAGAGTTATCAAAAGGTCCACTATCATTTGGATTATTCATCATTAGTTTTTCTTTATGTACATGGAAAGGGATAAAAATGATGTGATGTAGGCGGAATTTGACTCCAAATATAGGTACTACCTTGTCAATACTTTAGCAACTAAGTTGAGTGACATTTACTTACTTACATCACATCTTATAATAAAGGGAAAATTGGCGCCAACAACACCAACTATTCGTTTGGTGCACAAAACAACACAAACTAAAGAAGGTGCAGTGCACAACACAAACTTTATGTGATGGGTGCACAAAACAACACAAGGAGATTTTGGCCTGAGATTCTACTTAGAATTCATGTTGTTTTGTGACCCATCACATAGAGTTTGTGTTGTGCACCTACCACAATATTCGTTTGTGTTGTTTTGTGCACCCGTCACATAAAGTTTGTGTTGTGCACTGCACCTTCTTTAGTTTGTGTTATTTTGTGCACCAAATCAATAGTTGGTGCTGTTGGCGCCAATTTTTCCTATAATAAAACGATTAAGGTGTAGGCGTGTAGTGCATAAAATGATATGTTCCTAAAAAAACGATATAAGCTTCGTTGACAAAAAACAAAAGTTAGGTGGATGAAGAAAAATCCATCCTCTTAAAATATTTCCTTAGTTGACAAATAAGGAGGAATATGGAGATATGGAGTAATTAACAGTGTAGTTTATTCCAAAGCAATAATGACCAAGAAAATATTATACACAAATTACAAAATGGTGGTCCCTTAGCCGTATATAAATGAGGATAACAAATTAGTATATTTTCATATATTGTTAGAGATTTGCACGTCTCAATAGCCTAACTTCTAGTACTACACATCAGATCATAAACATGTTTAAAACCTTGGTATTGATATCAACTAAATTTCAAAATCAGTCTAACTTATTGTTCAGTTTTTATGAAATATTAAATCATTAATATAGTACTGCACATACGCATAATATGGTAATTTCCATTGATTATAATAACTTTAATGAACAAAATTTATATATACTTGCCTTAGTAATTCAAATATTATAATCACTTTAATGAACAAAATTTGGTTAAAATTATATGGCATGTTTAATGGAAATAATTGCTTAATACAATAGTTATCCTAATTTTATGGATACGAAAAGATCACAAATCCTGACCATCATGCCTTAGTAATTAAAAAATTATAATCACTTAGGAAAGTTCCCTTATTGCGTTTTATTAGGTGCATATAATTACCATAATTAATCGATAATCCTAATTTCCATAATTATCTATTAAGATAATCTCCAAGTTTAAGCTTATAAAAGCATGTAGACTTTCAAAATTTTCGGTAAAAGCATATGGCATATGTAATAATTATAATTGCTTAAGAAATAGTTACCCTAATTTTAAGAATACTAATAATAGATCACAAATCTTGATCATCATGTCTTAGTTATTCAAAAATTATAATCACTTTGGAAAGTTCCCTTATTGCGTGTTATTAGTTGCATATAATTAACATAAGTAATCGATGATCCTAATATGTTGTAATTATCTGAGATAAACTCCAAGTTTAAATTTATATAGATGTAGACTTTCAAAAGTTTCGGTTTAAATTATATGGCATATATAATGGAAATACTTTCTTAATAAAATAGTTACCCTGGAAACTAAAAGATCACAAATCCAAGTTTAAATATATAAAAAGCATGTAGACTTTCAATCCTGATCATTATAATGCATGGCTAAAAGAATTATAAGGAAACTTTTTTATCGTAAGAACCCCATTGGGGAAGATTTAGGAGTCTGTGATATTTATGTGATAACGGGTGATTTTTTTATTAGAAAAGATATATCATTTAGCAACCACTATCAATATATTCCTCAAATACACCATATGCACAAATGCAATAATATATCCGATAAAATATTTCATAAGTTATTGCAATAAAAATTAGGAAAATTCTCAATAGTGGCCCTTAGGTATTAGAAATTCCCAGTGTTGGAAATTTCAAAAAAACTTTCCCATTTGTAGCCCTGCTTTACAAATTATTCCCAAGCATAACCTTATCCAAAAATATTCGTTAATAATAAAGCATATTCCACCAGTGAACCGTTTAAGCGGACATTCGCATAAAACGAGGCATTTCAGATTGTTTTTTCCAATTTCGACCTCAAAAATGATTCTTAAAGTTAAATTTTGGGGGTTAGTTTTACCCCTCAACGTTCGATTTTGCTGTCAAAATTGGCAAAAAACGACCCAAAATACCTCTTTTGGTGCGAGTGACCGTCTTCACAGTTACCTAACGGAATATGCTTTATTATCAACGGAATATTATTTTGTTATCTACGGAATATTCTTCATTAAGGCTATATTTGGGAATAATTTGTAAAGCAGGGTTACCAATGGGGAAGTTTTTTTGAAATTGCCACCACTAAGAATTTCTAAATCCTAAGGGCCACCATTGAGAATTTTCTCAATAAAAATCTAGGTTTACCTTAAGCATACAAGGTGTGACACCAGTATAAACAGATTAAAATTCAATGTCAATCTGCACAAACTCATATAAGTTGAATATAGTTTTTTTTTTGATGACTAATCGTGATTAAAAATTGAAGGATGGAGCAAACAATTTTGAGTACTATAAGGGTACATCTGATTCGTGTCTGGACTAGACACGATTATGCACAAAGATGAGACATGATGCATATAGATGGTTTGTATGTATGAGGATGTAAGAAATTTTTGAGCAAAGTTTTTAATTTTTTTATTCTAATCTATACATAAATAAATTTTACTACAAGCGTTTTACTATGTTGTAGGGGACCAAAATACTTGTGAGCTGCAGGAAAAATCTCATAAAGGCGTTTCCACCTCTAATATTAGAAGGTGCATGCAGAAAGATTTTGAAACTTCATAGTTCTGCAAAGTATTGGATTACCTCGAGCAACTCATCATGATTTCAAGCTTTCTTTGAACTATTCTACTAAGTTTGAGAAGAACTTAAAATCCCACTACATGGATTTGACTTCAAACCTTTTGAAGATATCATTGCTAAGAAAATGTCAAATGTCTATTTTTTGGTATGTTTTTCTTTTAATCAATACTTCAACATACTCGAATGTTATATTTTTCAATTAATGTTTTGTTTTGGTGAAATACTTACACATGTTTATGTAGATGTCATTGGAGAAATTACTAGTCATTATGGAATTGAGAAAACAACATATTCTCAGCTGACAAGATTTGAATTGGCTAATTTGGAGTAGGTTATTTTGTACAAATTGTGTTATATTATTTCTAAACTTGCACATTTATCAAGTCGTAATTGTCTTTGTTTTATACATTACACATAGGGATCAAACAATGCAATGTTGTTTATGGGAAGCATATCCTCACGAAATAATGTCCGATATAGGAGGAGAAGATGGCCCTATTTTATCAAGGAAAATTTGTTAGTGAATAAGCCAACCTTTGCGTTGACCACTTTTAACAAGTCTATTTTCGTTTATTCAACTAATAAGTAGACCTTGTATATACTTTTGGTTTTAACAAGTTTTTTTTTTACTTATGATCTGTTCAACCTGTAAACCCACATTTTAAACAAACCACTTCCCTTTGACTTGTTGACTAATGAAGAAAATTTTCCCTCCGCATTTCATCTTCTCCAGCTGTTCGTATACCCATACACACATTCTCTCTCCTGTTCTTCATCTCCAACCAGACATTGAAGCAAAAGAAGATCAAAGTTCGAATCTTTGCAGTAGAGGTAAGTTTATTTGTCCTTTTATTTAATTATTTTCACAAGAATTTTACGAAATTCATATTTTAAGATTCGAAATTGTTGTCTTAATGCATGTCTGCGGTGTTTGAATGATTTAATATGAAATTGATTGATGTTGCTTGTCAAAAATTAGGGTTACATTTCTGGGTTGAATTTTGCTTGTTAATGATAAATGAGTTAGCAAGTTTAGAGTTTTCCATCCATTTTTGAGTAATGTGTTTAATTTGTTTGTTAATTGATTGTAAGCTGGGTTGAAAATTATATTGAGATTTAAACTGATGATTTTAGGTAGCAATGGCTAGTAGTGTTTGTAATTCTGTAACTTTAAGGTATTAGCATGGTGGGAGGTTTAAAGAAGCTATTACAGGGAAGTTAATATATGCAGGAGGGAAAGGGAAGACAATTTTTGTTGTTCCAGATGAGCATTGTTTTTAGGAAGTTATGGATTTGGCTAAGAAGTGTGGGGATTATAGCACAATTGAGGTTGTATTTTACTTAGTTGCAAGGATAAGTTTGTTAGATGAGCTCATAAAAATAGAAGATGACAAGAGGGTGATTGCTTTTTGTGATATACCAAAGAAAGAGAGAACAATTGATTTGTATGTGTTGCATCAGCAGATTGCCCCCACTTTCCCACATAAATCTCCTACTAAACACCTACTAAGACAATAAATCCATCTCATCCAACTGAACCTCAAGTAAATAATCCCAAACCAACCAAAACCAAAAGGCTTACACCAAAAATGGCCCCACCACCTGTTAAAAATATTCCCACCAGAACTAGATTTAGGTCAAAGGGAAAAGATGATGTTATTGTTTTGGACTATACAACCTTTGTCTCAGAATGCATCCCTAGTACCAAACCAATTTCTTCCATAGAAAAACAAAAGCCCCCAATTTCACCAGTTCCTCAAATATCCACAGAATCTGATCCTTCTAAACTTGTATGCCCTCCTAGATTTAGTGAAGAAGCTACATCTTCAGCCTCACTTATATGTACACAACCATCTTAATCTAAATCATTAGTCCAACTCACATCCACACAAACACAACCTGCCACCTCTGCAAAACAACTAGATCCAGCTTGTTCATCCAACCTTAAACAAACGGATTGCCCTTATGAAGATGATTTCTTCATAATTATGAATGGGACGATAATAGGCCAGAAAGTCCATTAACATTGAGAAGATTACTTGGTGAGTCAGGTGAGGATGAAGATAACCCAATTTATGAGCCTGAAAATAATGTGGCTGCGGGTGAAGGTTGTGAGTTACATGATTTGGATTTCATTATCGATGAGGATGATAATTTCTTTGTTGATGAGGAGGGTGATTTAAGTGGTGGTGGGACTAGGGATGAGCAAGTAGAAACTGAAGAGCCTTTGGATGAATCAGACAACAATGATGAAGAATATGTTATTCTTAGGGAGAGAGTGAGAAGTTATTCTTCTAGGTTGCTTGTAGTTGCTACACAATTACATATTGAGGTTGCTGAAGGGAGATTGAATGCACAACAACAACGTACAACAACAATAACATGCTATGAGAGTAATCCCTAAGAAAATGAGTATGATTCAGAGTACTATGAGAGTGAGGAAGACATTGATACCCCACCAGTGAGTGATGATGAGGGTGAATAAGATAGAACAAAAAGAAGGGCTTTGTTAGTAGGAAAAACACTAACTTCTCTACATTTGAGTAGAAAGGTGGACAGAGATTTGAAAACAAGGAGGATTTTAAGGAAGCAGTGGCTAGGTATGCCATTTTCCAAGATAGGAATGTCAGTGTGGTTCTAAGTAACAAAAAAAGGCAAGAGTGTGGTGTGAAGTGTGTGTCAGGCTGTCCATTTTACTTGTATTCTTCTTGACACTCAAACAAATCTAGTTTCATTGTGAAGAGAGTGGTGGATCAGCATAGGTGTTAGAGAAATATGAAGAAGAACAAGCCATTAAACACAAAATAGGTAGCAGCTGAGATGTTGGAAGTGTTTAATGCTAGGCCACATTAGCCAGCCAAAGAGATTATTGAGAATGTGAGGAGAGCTTATAAGGTTATTGTGCGTAAGGATTTTGCTTATAAAGTTAAGTGCCATGCACACCAGTTGTTACATGGGTCTATGCAAGATCATTATAGGAGGCTAGGAAGATACATGGTAGCTTTGAAGAAGGGAAGTCCTCGAACTGTCATTGATTTGGTTGTGATGGTAGTTTAGGACAAACCCTCCCATTTTTCAGAGGTTAGTCAATTGTTTTGATGGATTAAGGAAAGCTTGGAAGGAAGGGTGTAGGAGAATTATTTGTGTTGATGGAGCTTTCTTGAAGACTTTCTTAGGGGGTCAGATTATATCTGCAGTTGGTAGGGATGCTAATGAACAGATGTATCCCATTGCGTGGGCAGTGGTGGAGGGGGAAAATTTACGTTCTTGGGAATGATTTTTCACACACCTACAATCTTGCTTGGAGCTTGGTGATGGAGAAGGATATGCAATTGTTTTTGATGAGCATCTGGTAAGAATTCATGTACATAACTTCATTGTAATGTTAGTAATTTACTTTGCTTTAACTTAGTAATAAATCAGTTAATAGTTAACTAACTAATTAGCTTAAGTAACTTAGCTTAACTAACCACTTAGCTTCTTAAATAACTAACTTAGCTAAAACTAACTAACTTCACTATAACTAACTAACTAACTAACTTTACTAAAACTAATTAACTTAGCTAAAATTAACTAATTTCACTGAAGCTAACTAACTAACTACAACTAATTACATGAGCTTAAAAAACTAACTAACTGAACTTCACTAAAACTAATTAACTGGGCTTAAAACTTAAGAAATCAGTTAGATTAATGATTTATAACTAAATTATATAACTTTAACTAAACTTCATAACTAACATAAATCTAAGTAATAGCTTAAGTTCTAAATCAGTTAGATTAATGTTTTAGTTGCACATACACTTAACCCAAAATTCTAATTAGCATTACTATTATTTTGAAGGCTATTTTGAGTGTTGTTGCTAAAGTCTTGCCTAAGGCAGCGCATAAACATTTTGCTCGACATGTTTATGCACATTGGCACAAAACTTATAAAGGAGGTGAGATGAAACTACTATTCTGGAAGATTTGTACGGCATACAACATGGATGGTTTTGAAGATGCTTTAAATGAGTTGAATGGTAAGAATGCAGATGTTGTTGTAGCTTTTAGGGCTTACAAGCCATCTATGTTTTGTAGAGCATTCATAAATCCAAATATAAAATCTGATGCTATCACAAACAACATGGCTAAGATCTTTAATGGTTATACAATCAATGTTAGGACCAAGCATTTATTTTACATGATGGCGGATATTAGGATGGCACTTATGCATAGATTGTGAAATAAGAGGCAATCCATGGAGAAGCTAAATGTGAAGATTTATCCTAGGATTCGAGCTATGCTTGACAAAGAGAAGGATAAGGCTGCTAATTGTGATGTATTGCCATCCTCATAGCACATTTTCAATGTTAGATATTATCTTGACCAATTCATTGTAGACTTAGATTCTAGATCTTGTACATGTAGAAAATGGGATCTGCTTGGAGTGCCTTGTTTTCATGCAATTGCTTGTATATTCTTTTTGAATAAGGATGCAGAGGATTTTGTGGATCAAGCTTATAGTAGAGAGGCTTACTTGAAAGCTTATGTGGGTTCTATACTACCTTGTGAGGGTGAAAGGCACTGGCTAAGAGTGGATTATGATCTAGATCCACCTAATGTTAAAATTGGTCTAGGGAGGCCAAGAAAAAACATGATAAAAGATCCCTAAGAAGATCCAAAGAAACCCGGTGTTTTAAGTAGGCATGGTATGCAAATGATCACTTGCAAACTATGTAATGAGAAGGGTCATAACATAAGGGGATGTCCTAGAAAAGTATATGTTGTTGCACAAGAGCCTCTACCTAAAATGACAAAAGGGAGGCCAAAGAATCAAGCATCACCTAATCAAGAACCACCACCAGCTTCTGCTAATCATCACTCTACTACTGCCCATGCAACCCAACTTGGGAGGAGACAGAATGATTGTGGGTGGATTACTGATGTATCACATTTATATATAGTTTTTAGATGCATTTACATTGCATTTAGAACTCCTTTTTGAGCATTTAGGTGCATAATGACATGAATTACATAAGTTGTGCTCTACTACTCCCCGTTTGTGTGTTTCGATGATTTTCAGGTTATTTTAGTACAAATTAATCATGATTAATCATTAAGGATGAAAGGTAGCTTGCACAAGGATCACAATGCATCCGTTTGGGATAATTTTGAGTTGGAATGAAGCAAAGAGTTAGTCAAAGAAGTGCCAAAACTGACACACATTCACTATTTTCATCATAACGTTTGATAGAAAATTGATAATCAAGAAATTACATGGGGTTGGATTCTAGACTTCAAGAGCTTTCCAATAATAGGTCACGCCCCAATCGGACTTCTGATTTGAGAGATACAGTCTTTGCAAGTTAACACAATTCGCCAGTCCGCCTGCTCGCCCGCCAGGGCCCATCACGCTCGCCCAGACGTTTTTTCGCCCAGCTCTTTTGTCTCTTGTTTTCATGTTGTTTTGGCTTATGACTGTATATATTACACTTTATTTTAACATTAGGATCATCTTAGTTTTTAGTCTTTAGTTTTAATTGCGTAATTTGCTTAGGTTAAACACTTAGTTTATTCTCCCAAGTATTTGGTTTTGAACTTCATTCCATTTCAATAAAGTTTCTTCCTTTCGCTTAGATTCGGTAATCGTTCTTACTTTACTTTTAATTACTCCAATTTTTGCTTTCATTAGATCTTAATTATGTTGTCTTTGATTATTATTGCTTTCGTTTCAATAGCTATATCTGAGTAGTCCTATTTCTAGGGTTTCTAAGGAGGAAAGCCATGTTTATACCATGATCCATATTTGAATCGCTATTAGTTTCTAGGTTTTGATTAGATTGATTATGGTATGATTTGTTCTTGACGAATGATTAATGTTATTGCGCAGTTTCATTGATTGCTTGTGGTTAATAATTGTTTACACAGATCTGTCTTACTTTTAGAGACCCAAGTACACACCAGTAATTCTGATTATGTTAGTGAACATGCGGCATATGTTGAATTATGGGCGTTGAGACTTAACCATAGCTTAACACGTGCTCTAATCTCTCGACTCTTGACCTAGGTATTGATAGTTGTTTGAACCTTTGATTGGTATAAGCATGATGAACCGAACTAATACCCTGGGCTTTTATTATCTGAATTAACTTCGTGTAGTTGTCGTTCTCATTAGCTTATTAGTTAATTAATTCAACCCTTTTCCCCATCTGAAGTGACTTTATAATTAAACTTTAACTACAAAAATTTGTCTCCCTGTGGATTCGACCATGCTTCCCTGAATAATGTTGTTAGAGGACTTATGATAATTTTTTATTAGGTGATACGACTTTAGCCTACCAATTAGGTGCAAGAGGAGCCTCCAATGCAAGAGGGCGGGGGACTGTTACAACTGGGAGGGAGGGAGACTGTTACAACTGGGAGGGGAAGGGGGACTGTTACAACTGGGAGGGGAAGGGGGGGGACTGTACAAGGTGGTGGCAGAGGGAAGGCAAGAGGCAGGGGCAGAAGGGAAAATCAGGTAAAGTAAAATTGGAATTTACATTTGGTTTTTTTTGTTTTTTAGACTTACATAAATTAATTCACAGAAAATGGGATCTGATTGTTGTTGGTGTTTGTGTAGGTACCAGTTGGTGTTGATTTTTTTATAGAGACTCAATCAAGCCAAGCTTCTACTCTTGCCAACCCTACGCAGTAGGATCTATAATAGCTAATTAATTTAGTATTATGCAATGAACACCAATTAGATGACTCGTGTTTTTTTGTTAAATGTGTTGTTCAACTTTTGAAAATGTATGGATATTTAGATGATCTTCAATGAAGCTAGTACATTTTGGACAAATTATGGTGTACTTAAAATAGATGATTAACATTTTAGGTGGATATCTGTCTGAACTTTTGAAATGAAACTACTATTAGCTATGTGGAATTTGATTTCTTTTTTCCTACTAAATCTGTGCAAGTTAGTAATGCACAATTTCATGTTAATGTCACAAAATATAGTCGTATTTCATTCATCCAAGTTCCAAGCATACACTTTGATTACCTAACCAATTAGTACGTAACTTAATAACCTAAATAGAAATAAACTACTTACGACATTTACTTAAGATTCAAAATAACAAACAAAATGAAAATTGTAAAAAATAGGGCAACCATCAAATTCTAAACTGTCAAACTAGACTTCATAACAGACATTTTTAACTCCCAAGCCTCTTCTTCAATTCCTTCACCCGTGCTTCTAGTTTCCCAATCTTCTTCTTCAATTCCATTATCTTATATTCAGTGAACTTTTGCAACATCTCCAATTCTACTATTGTGGCTTTCTTCTCGAGACACTGAAATTGCAAATCTCCAACATTATCCAACAACTTAAACATGTCACACTTAGTGTTCGGCAAACCGCAAATTGAAAAATTAAGTAAGAAAGATAAATGGGTTTGGTTGGTTTTATAACATGTGGGGAAAAAATATAAAGATTAATTGCATTAAACATAACATATCTTTATTTATTTGTTACAACCTCCTATTGCAGGTAAACATTTGAAAACACTATTAAAAGCAAAAGTATGTACAATGTCTACTTGTTAGTGGAATAAATGAAGGTAGGCTTGTTAAAAGCGGTCAACGCAAAGATTGACTTATCCTGACAAATTGGTAATAGGGGGCTCACGTTGGTAAATTTCATTAAGGCTCCGTTTGGTAGGGTGTAGAACGTTTTCAGATAAAAATGATTTTCCATGGAAAACCTTTTACATTGGAAAATTCATTTTTAAGAAGGTTTTCCGTTGTTTGGTTGCATGTAAAATGATTTTCCATTTTAAGCATTTTTCATTGTTTGGTTGAAGCTGAAAATCAATTACTTCAATTGTGAGGAAAAATGTTTTCCTTCCACTTGTGATGGAAAATGTTTTCCTCCCAATTTTGGGGGAAAATGTTTTTCAACGTGGAAAATGGTTTCATAAGTTTTACATTTTAATGTTTTACTCTAAACCAAACAAGTAAAATGGGAAAAGAAAACAGTTTTCAAGGGAAATGTTTTACGCCCCACCAAACGGACCCTAAATTCAATATTATCTCATTATGAAATGTAAATCTTAAATCTATATAATGTTTTTGTTTGAGATAACTTTTATTTATGTAAATTATAGGGTTGGGAGAGGAGAATTTATGAATTTGTGATTTGTGGTTTTGGCAATTCGTATATAACTTTGAATTTGTAAAATTCTATGGTAAGCTAAACAATGGATTTGGATTTGAAATCCCGAATTTGAAATTATTCAGTTTACCAAACAATAGATTTGAATTTAGATTCCATTATTTGAGAATACAAATTTAAAATAAATCATAATGAAATGCCCATTCCCGATCACTACCTTTAATGAAATCGCAAATTTAAAATTCTTAAATTTACCAAACAATATGATTGTGCACATAAATTTTTCGTAAGGAACATTTTTTATGAATTGCAATTTCACCTAAATTTTAATTGCCCACGTAAAAACAAAAAAAAAAAAGTCTCACCTAATCTGTATCCCTTGCAAGTTGGTGTAGGAACCCGTGAAGTGATCGTGGACATTGAAAGAAGAGAGAGTGAAGGGGCTGGTGTAAACCCTAAAACTTTCATCCAAAAATGAGATGAGTGAAATTGATCCAATCTTATTAAAATTAGAGGTGGTAGCAAAAGTAAATCAAAGTGTTGGTTAGATAAAGTTTACGAAATCGCTGAAAATGGAGGTATTGAAGGAGTATCCATTAGGAATTGAAATAGGGAGTTCGGTGGAGTCGTTAGAGAAGGGTATGGAGTTACAGAAGCAGCTTTTTCATACTCAGATCGATCATCTCCGCGGCATAGTCGTTACTCAGTGCAAACTCACCGGCGTTAACCCCTCTCTCAAGAAATGGTTCTCTCTCTTACCTATTACTTTCGTAGGCCGTTTTTTTGATTTCAGAATAGGATATTATGTTCATATTGCTTAAAAATGATTTTTCCTTTTCGTGTTTGCAGGCAGCTGGTGCCTTGTCTATAAATATTGGTAAGTTTTGTCGATTTCTTGATTCCTTTGAGCTCCTTTTATAGTTCATGTATGGAACCTACCACACTAAGAAATTCTGATAGGCAATCATGTTTAAAATTAGTTTTGCATCCTACCAAACGGACCTTTTTAATTGTGGACAGGAAAAAGGCTTCAGAGATCTTCAATCCAAAGGCTTTAAACTACATGCAAGCAGTTTTCTCCATGAAGGATGCTGTCACAAAAGGAATCTGGAGATTAGTGCTCTTTTCGACTAACAGTTACACAGGTATTTCCATGGCTGATACAACCGATTCTACTTTTGAATGCACTGTCTTCTTGATATTGAACTGGTATCTGATTGTTGTTTCTTATTGCTTTATTTACTTATAGGTGAGGGAATATTTTTGCTGATTAGCGTTCTCGAGTGAGGAAAATGGTTCGATTATCTAGAGAAAGGGCCATTAGGACAAGCGCCATTAAGGAATTACAAGATGGGTACTGGGCTGATTCAGACCTTGTGTTGCCCGTAGATCCAACTCCGCTGAGCTCCGTTGGTCCTTCTAATGCTGAGGAAGCACCATCTTGTTCACATCAAGACGAAGTCTTTCCAGGATTAAAGCAGTCTGAAAGACATTTGTTGATACTATATTCAGCTCTATGTGTAAAGAAGAAACTTTTTCTGGTCAGGTGAAATTGATGGAGTGGATTTTGCAGATAGAAAAACCTTCAATCTTGTGCTGGTGATTGCCTATCAACTGACGGCTATGCAGGCTGTATGTATTTGAATGTCAATTCTTCGTAC